>JAWWTY010000078.1:2614874-2640237 GCA_035222235.1 Margarornis squamiger | reverse complement strand
CCAACCCGCTGCCGCCGAAAACAAGCGCTGACTGACAGCCGCCTCGACCAATGGCCGCGCGCGGGGCGCCGCGGGGCGGGGCCGAAGGGGGCGGGGCGTAGCGCTGCGGCCAATGGGAGCGCGGGTTTGGTTGGCCGGGGCGAGGGGCGGGGCGCTTGGGACGCGCGTCCCAAGAGCGGGGCGGGGCCGCCGGGCAATGTGGGAAGGTGGCCGAGCGCCGCCCCCATGGTGGGGCGGGCAGGGCCGCGGCCTGCCGGGACCGGGCCGGGCCCTGCGCGGAGGAGCCGCCGCCCCGCGCACCGCACCGGGCCGGGCCGGGCCAGTGGGGCCTTGGCGGCCGTGGGGGTGGCGGCGCAGCGCGGGCCAGGGCCGTGCGGCTCGTCCCGCAGCGCTCGTTGCCCCCCCGAGGCCCGGCCAGGCCCGACCGTGCGCGGGGAGGGCCCGTGTCGGCCGCAGGCCCCGCCAGCCCGGCCGCCCACGGCTGCGGCAGCCCTGGGGAAGGAGGAGGAGGAGGAGAAGGCCGAGGCCCGGCCCGGTGCCCCCGCGGGCTTTGGGAGCTGCCGCTCCCCCGCCCCGACCACGGGCCCTGGAGCCCGGCGGGGACCGGGCCCGTCCGATGGGCTCAATGGGCAGTGCCACCCCCGAGCCCTCCCTCGCTCTGCATCGCTCCGCACAGAGGGGTCTCAGGGCTGGCTGTGACCCAGGTTTCCGCATTGCTTCCCACCAGGTTCCCTGTTGACCTGTGCCAGGTGCCCCAGCTGGCAGCCTGATGCCTCCGTGCCACAGCCTTGCCTTCATCCTTCTGCTGCCAGTGCAGCTTTATCTGCGACAGCAACCCCACCGTGCCCTGTGGGAAGCTGCCCCCAGCAGCAAACCTGCCACCTGGGCTCCCCAGACACACACACACCCCCACACACCCCTCTTGCAAGCTGCACACCCACTGCCCTGCCCTGTGTGGCTGCCCAGGTGCCCCTGACCCCACTTGGACCTGGTGCCAGTGTGCCCCAGCCAGCCATGTGCTCTACCCATAACCCTCCATACAGAAAGGAAGATAAAAATACTGGAAAGTCAGAAGATTTTTTTTCCCGTGGCCAAATCAAGCAGCAGCAGCAGCAGCAGATGCTGCCAAAATCTACATGCTGCAGCTCCCATCTTCCTTTCAGATAGATGCCAGGGCTCCAGCTGTTACAAGCTGTACTGGGATGGCTGGGTGTCCTGGTTCAGCAGGGCCCCCTCCATCCCAGTCCTATGGATCTGTAAGTGCTGTAGTACATGCCTCTCGTTTCACATCTTTCCTCCTACAAGGAGGGGAGTAGGCAAAGCAAGACCTCTGCATATTCCACGTGGCAAGGTAAACAGATACACCCTTCACTTTCCAAAGGAGAAGTCTCTTCCCACCTTTCTCTCCCCCTGCTTGTCATGCTTTCTCTTGCTCCATCTGGTGTTGTTTCTTTGACTTTAAACTAACTGAACCACTCAGTTTTCCCTTTGTCTTCTCTTTGCAGGTGCTTCTGCTGGTATTTTGGAGTCCTTACAGCCACCCAAAACTACCCATTGTGTGCAGCCCACACCTCCTGGGCTGGGCTCACTCACCTTCCCACATCTACTCTGCCTGGGGGTCTGTATCTAACCAGTCTTTCTGAAGCTCCAGAAAAGCATGATAGAGCTGTTATGTACCTGTCTTCCTTGTCACCTGCGTGGCTTATTCTGTGGTTTGCAGTCCTTACCTCGTGAGGCAGGAACACGAGATACAAACAACAGGTTCTGTTTCCCACTTAAATCCCACCTGCTCCTCTGATGCCTGTGCTATTCTCATGAACTCTTTGCTTCAGTTAAAAGAAGATTCTAACTTTTATTTTCCCCACAGTGGTCTCTCCATTGTCTGGCCTTTCACAGCATCAATACCTCGCATTCTTACGTCCTCTTACTTTCTCTTCCAGGTGCCCCATGGCTGAGAGGACTGTTACTCCCTCATCACTGATCTCTGGCTAAGGAGGTGCAGTCGTTTTGCTTTGGCAGCTGAAAATTATTCTACAGACAGAAGTGCTCAGGACACCCAGAATCAAAGACACAGCGGGCTGCTCTGTGTAACCCTGTGCCTTTTGGAACTCCATCTGTGGATGGTGCCTAAGGAGACAGGGAGACTGAAATTCCTATCACACCTGCAACACTGCTCTGACAGGCAAGTCACTTTGACCTCTTTGCATGTCCTCAGGCTGTCAGTGCAACACAGGTGATGTGTCTGGGGCGTGCTACAGAGTTATCTGGTTGGGATTGCTGGGCTGCTTTGAGCCACAAGGTGCTATTTGCTGGAAGGTATTGTTTTGGTTGCCTTCCTTCCCCTGGGCAGGATCGAAATCTAAAGGCCAGAAGATGAAACTTCCACAGCTTGCCAAAAGAAAAGGAGTAACAGAATTTGCACCCATCCTCTGGACTGCTTGCTTGGTGCCTTCTGACAGACACGAGTTCTGATGAATCCTGATCAAACTGTTGATTTAAGAATGACAGAACTGCCAGTCTCCAAGCAACAACAGTCTGCCCACTTCTTCCCTTTCTCCCTTATAGAAAAAGTTTGGTGCTCAGAGCGTTCACCTAGATAACAGGAGGCCTGGGATTTCCCTCAGCTCTGCCACCAGTGTGCTGTGCAATTTCCCAGTCTCCATGTCTCTGTCCTCCCCAGGTTTCTGTGTCTGTAGTGTCTGATGTCCCTCTCCTTACCTTCCTCTCCCCTCAGAGCCTTTTGCAACTGCTGCTGTCAGCAGGGTTGCTGACTTCCAGGCATCCCCCCAGTCCCCTGCTCCTGCAGCATTTGCTCTGATCAGCAGCTGCTCCCCTAAGTGGGGCAGTTCCTGCCCTCCACTCGATTCTCCAGCAACTGGCAAGGAGCCGAGGAGGGGGGGTGGGCAGTGTCCTTGTGTTTTTTTGTAGCTTCCCAAGTTCTGCATGAAGGACTTAATGAGCAGCATTTCCCAGAAAGCTGATCCTGAACATTTCAGGCCTCTCCAGAGCAACTGCTTTCATGGCCCACATTTGCTGCAGTTAATACTGAGCCCAGAGGTGACCCCCATTCGTTTATAGAGGGGAAGGTCCCAGCCCTGCTAAAGACTGTTCAGCCCCTGGGCCCATCAGGGTGCAGACACACCATGCTGGGCAGCACTGCAGACATTTCAAAGACCTGCTCTCTACCCTCACTATACCAAAATTGTCCAGAGAATTTTTCTTTTATTTTAGGCAGCAGTACTATTCCTTTTCTTCATTCTGGCCCCGTTTCTTAGGTGCTTTTAGGTTCCAGATGCTTGAGAGAAGAGGGGAGCAGGCATTGCCAGCAGGTCAGGGAGGTGATCCTGCCCCGCTCCTCAGCCCTGGTGAGGCCTCACCTACAGCACTGGGTCCAGTTTTGGGCTCCTCAGGACAAAAAAGGCACAGAGCTCCTGCAGAGGGTCCAGAAGAAGCTGCAAAGATGATGAGGGAACTGGAGCATGTCCCTTATAAGGACAGGCTGAGGGAGCTGGGCCTGTTCACCCTGGAGAGCCCCAAGAGGAGATATTATCAAAGTCCATAAGTGTCTGAAAGGGAGGGTGTCAAGAGGATGGGCCAGGCTTTGCTCAGTGGTATGGAGCAACAGGACAACAGGCAGAAACTGATTCACAGGAAGTGCCACCTGAACATGAGGAAGAACTTCACTGTGCAGTGACCAAGCAGTAGAGCGGGTTGCCCAGACATGATGAAAAGTCTCCTTCTCTGGAGATATTCAAAGGAGGAATGTGTCTGGACACAACCCTGAGTAATGTGCTCAGGGCACCCAGCCTGAGCAGGGAGGTTGAGCCAGGTGAGCTTTGCTTGTGCCTTCCAACCTGATCCGTTCTGTGATTCTGTGTCCAGGGTGTGGCAGCTGCCCCGTCCCAAGGAATGGGACGGGAGTCGGGGGATCACATGCAGGCCCTGGTGGCTTCACCCTCAGGAGTTTGGAGGAGAGACCAAGGCTCAGAGCACACAGCAACATCAAAACAAAGTGGGGATCATCACCAGGGAAATGTTTCAGCCTCCCCCCAAAATTAGTTTTACAAGGTCTTCAATTGTCTGTCACAGGAAGATGCCACAAAGAGATTTGAGTCCTCTGAAAAGTGGGGGAAAGGCACTGAGATCAAACATGCTGACAAATACAGCCTGTGACAGCAATTGCTGGATTAGTTTTTTTAAACCTTATGTTTCACATCTGGTTTGTCATGCTGTTGTAGGTGGGCTCACTGCACAGTAAACTAGGATAACAAACCTACATTTTCCATGATCCTTTCATCCCCTAGGATCCCAAAGTACATCATTTAATTGCACTCAACCTGCACACAGATTTCATAAATAAAGGAATGATGAATTAGCATAGCTGCTGCAGCATTCACATGAGTTACTAAGACACAATCTCCTTGTGCAATCAATCCAGCCTCATGCTTCAGTGTTTGTCATAAATTGAGGTCAGGAAGAAATGTTCTCCCTACCTGGAGGAGCGCTGCTGAACTAGCCGAGTACAGAAAGACTCTTAAGGGTGTAGTAGTCTGTCTTCCTTGTGCAAATCTCATAAATTGTTGCACATACTCATTTAATGAAACTCCCATGCAGCAGATGAATACTGATCCTGCACAGGGGCAAGAGGAGTGCGGTGCAGGGTGGCCTGGAGAGACCCCCTGCCTCACATGAGGCAGGAGGAAAGCCTGGATGATCCCTTTGACCTTAAAATTGGTATCTCACTCCTCTCTTTGTCCAGCAAGGGAATCAGAGGAGAGAGGTGAGAATCCTTGCCATGCCCATGGCACAAGTGGGCCTGGTCAAGAAGCCGTTTCTGTGCCCATTCCAGCCCCTGTGGATGACTCCCACCATCAGACTCAGTCTGGGTTTCATATGCAGAGGGATTCACATGCTGCTTCTGGAAAATAGTTGTCCTGGGAATCTCCTCACGGCCAAAGAGCCAGGATTCCCCTGGACCTCCTCACTGTGTTATAGCTCCAAATTTCCTGCTTATCTCACTCCAAATGCCTCAGGGGCACCGCCCAGACCTAAGTCCTTCTCTGGAGCTTGATGCTGACCCAGCCCTGTCCAGGGAGCAGGCAGGTTCAGGCATCCTTACCATGTGCTTCCTAATCACAGCTCAGCTGCAAAATCCCTTTCCCGCTTCCTGCACGGAGTGTGAACTGTTCCTTGCACTTTGGCTGGTAAAAAGGATAATTACCCCTAATCAGTCTGCAGTTAAAACACAAGCCACAGCAGAAGGGAGGGGTGGGGGGCAGCCACCATGAGAAATGGAACCCAATTATTCCGAGTCACTGATAAAGTGGGATCAAAGAGGGTAGAAATGTTTTACCAGCTGTAAAAAGCCTGCCCGGACCAAGGATTTTCTTGGAGAAAGGTCCTTTCTGCCCACGGGCCATTCCTGGCTGGGACCTGTGCACACTCAGGGGCAGCTTCTCATTTTTTTTCTTGGTGTGTGTGTGGAATTTGGGCCGGTGCTGGGCAGTGATGGGGGGCAAGGGGCAGCACTGCTGATGCCACACTCATGGGGCAGGCAGTGCTGGCTGCAGTGAGTCCTCCTCACCTCCCTGGGAGCCTGTGCTGCCTGTGCAGCCCCACTGCTCATCCCAGCCCTTTGCTGCTGTGGGGAGACCTGCACAGCTCCTAAGGGCAGCAAGAGAGTTGGGAGGTGCTGAGGGAGAGGAGGAAATAGCCCCTTATGTGGAAGAGACCTCAGAGGCAGATTGCTTGTAAATCACCCCCAGGCCTGCCCAGCCCTTGCCTCGTGTCTGGCTGATTGTATTATGCTATCTGGAGAAAGTTTAATATAAAAAGCCAATAATCCTCATGATAAGAGGGGTGATAAGGGACAGTGTGGCCTCAGGTCTTACACTGGATGTGGCAGGGGGCCAAGGCCCAACACCCAGCCTCCCCCACCAGCCTTGGCCTCCCCAGCCCTGCCAGGTGGCACAGACCTGGCATGGGTCTGGCATGGACCTGGCACAGACCTGGCAGGGTTGCTGGTGGGCAGGAGCAGCAGGCCAGAGCCAAGCTGCAGGGCTGGGCAAAGCAGAAGCCAGCCCCACTGCTGGCAAAGAGGGGCTGGGGAAGCAGGGAGGGAGGAAGAGAGGAGGATTCTGAGCCCCAGTAGCATGGTATGGGGCTGGCTGTGGCTAATAGCCCACAAGCTGCCAGCCACTGTGCCTTATAAAATGCCTCAGATGTCTGAAAGAGAGGGTGGCAGTGGGGGATGGCATGCTGCACACTCAGGCTCTGCATCCCGGGGAGGGACTGGGATTTGTTAGCAGGTGGCTAACAAAGGTGGTATTGATGGCAGCTGAAGTTTAATGAGTTTGGTGGGTCTCAGCTCTGTTTCTACTGGAAAGAGTCCACAGAATTCAAACCACAACTGAGAAGCAAAGGAGGAGTCACTGGCTGAGCCACCTCATCTCCAGTGGGGTCCTGTCTGTGCCACCTTGAGGCGTGTGGTGCCCCAGGAAGACCAAGTTCCTCAGACCTGATCATGCAAAGCTTGGTCAGCTTTAGGCAACGGGGCTCAAGAGAGGTCCTGAGGCTGTAGAGAAAGGAAAAAAAACCTTCCTTGTCTCAGGCCTGAATTGCTGCTCTGCCTTTTTTATTTCTTCTTCTTTAGTTTCAGGTAAAAGAGACAGTATTCTCAGGGTAAAAGCAGGATCTCAGAGCCTACATTTTCACTGTAATGACAGCAGGGCTTTCACCTTGTGTCCGGAGCTTCAGAGAAGAAAGTGTCTGTACAACCTCTCTCCTTGAATCAGTGCTGGAATGGGATATAATATCTGAATAATTTACAAAGGCTCTTCATTACACGGATTTATTTTTGGCAGCTTTGTTAGACTGCTCCTTTTAGGAACGAATAGGAAGTTTCTCTGGTTTCATCAGGACAGCCCTGTATGAATCCTTCTGGCTGGGGCCAGGGACTGGGACAGGTTATTGCTCCATTAGCAATGCAAAATATAAACTCCCAGTCCTCAGGTAACCAGGCTCCAGTCCCAGTGGCCAGATGAGCTGGCGAGCAAGGATGTCCCTAAATGTGCCATCTCACAGGAAGTGGAAGCAATGGCAAGATCTTCCCCCTGTGGGCAGGAAATCAGAATGGAGGCACGGGAGAGGTCTGGTCCTGCACCAGCTCCAAGAAGGAATCTGCTCCTGCTCTCCAACCAGACAAGCCCACCAGTTTGGGATGCAGTGAAAGGAAGAGCCCATGTGGACACAGTGTGCTATAAGCCAGGGGCAGATGCAGGGCCAGCATGAGATCACATTCCAAGGTGCCTTGCAGTGATGCTAAAGGCAGGCATGGCACCTTCCTTTCTGGAATGCTGCTGCCAAGGAGGTGTATCCTGCAGGAGGGGTGGAGGTGGTTCCCCCAGCTCCTCTGTCCTGGTCACCCCATCCTGGAGGCTCCTTTGCCAGCCTCCTACATCAAGTCACTGTGCAATGCCAGGTTCTCAACCCATAGGTGCATATCAGCAGCCACATCCCCTCTGTGGCCCCTCAGGCTCCCTGGAACCCCACCTGCAGTCTCAGCCCAGCCCTTGTTGTACAGAGAGCCCCTCATGACTTTATTCCTGGCCAAGGTGTTGGGAGTTTGGGGGGCTTTCCAACATTGGTGTCAAATAGTTTTGCAGCAGACAAATGTTGGTTCACTTGGAGAGCTCTTACACACGTGCTTAGATCCCTTCCTGTGCTGAAAAAACCCTCATTTCCCAAGCCAGGTCTGAGGTGGTCTGTGGGAACCTGCTCTTTTCACCAGGCTCTGTTTAAGGCCAGCTCCTCCGTGCCCAGACTGTATTCACCCTACTGACACACACAGGCTACTGCCTGGGCAAGGCTAGAATTCCCCCTTCTTCAGATGCAGATGCATGCCCGGCTGGAATCAGGCCCATTAAAAAGTCATTTACCAGGCACAAGTGAGTTTGTGTTCCCCTGGATTGGGATTTGCCAAGATTATACCACAAATTAGTGTGTTTCTTGGAAGAATGTAAGGAGAGAGAGGAAAGGAAAAAAAAAAAAGATAAAATGGAACATTTTGTAGCCAACAGAAAAGCCAATAAAGGAGCATTTCATTTCCCACTTGGAAGGGAACAACTGCAAGTTGCTGCAAGGGGAGGGACGGCAGTGCAGGGCAGTGTGAGCAGGGTGCCCGTGCCTGCTCCAGGATGGGGGAAGAGGACAACAATGACCTGGTCTGCTCTCCTGCACACACTGACTGCAAACTGCATCTCTCTGCCCTTGAGCAGAGCCTAAGCTGGGGTGGCTCAGTTTCTCTACGTGCAAAAAGGGGGACCAGGATGCCAACCCGCTGGGGGAAGACTGTCTGCCCTGTTTTCCAACCCTTATTCTGTAGGGACACAAAGCCTGCCTGCACTATTAATAATCCTTGGCATGAAGCTGTCACAGTTTCCACTAATATGGAGATGTTGAAGTAAAAAAGCTACTGCACAATATGCAGGAGGTGTCACAATAACTCAGCTGCTATATTGTTCTCTTTAAAAATAAATACCACAACAGGCCAGCCCACATTGCTGGAGTCATGACGTGTAGGGTTTTATTTTTAATCAGAAAATGTACTGATTTTTAAAGATAGACACAGAGCAACATCTGAAATTGATGAAAGGTCCCTGTGCGCTCACACACACCGTGTCCCTGCCTGCTATTCTCCTGATGGCTTCCAAGGACCTGATCCCAGCCTCACCACGGGCACATTTGTGTGTGTGTGGCTTTGCAAGTGGCCCCGTGGCAACAAAATCCTTTCAGAAATAAAGCTTGTGGCTGAATTGCCCACCTCACTGCTCTCTGTGGGGATGCAGCTGATCCCCTGGGGACACAAATTGCAGGGTCCACTCCTCAGGCAGCAGGTTTAGGACCAAAGTTTGCATCCAGAGCTGAACACTCTCGTTGTTTGCAGATGGAAGGTTTGTCAGGGGCCAGTTGTAGGTGAACTGCCTTTCCTTCACCTTCCCTCATGCTCAGCAAAGGCAGCGCTGAAATAAAGCAAAGCGAACCCCTGGGTTAAGAAAGAAAGAAAGAAACAAACAAACAAACCCACCTGTTCTGCCTGGGGAACGATGTCAAAATGAGCCACGAAGGGCCAGGAGCTTCTCGACCTGCTCTGCTGGTCCTGACCTGTGGGCTCTGCTGGGCTGGGCTTGGGGCTCTGTATTGGGGCTTGGGGCTCAGTACTGGGGCTCGATATTGGGGCTTGGGGCTTGGTATTGGGGCTCAGGGGTTGGTATCAGGGCTCAGTATCGGGGGTCGGTGTCAGGGCCCAGTGTTGGGGCTTGGTATCAGGGCTCAGTGTCAGGCTCAGGGCTCAGTATCAGGGCTTGGGCTTGGGGCTTGGGGCTTGGTTTTGGGGGACAGTGTCAGGGCTCAGGTCTCAGGGGTCGGTGTTGGGGCTTGGTATCAGGGCTTGGGGCTTGGTGTCAGGGCTAAGGGCTCAGTGTTGGGACTTGGGGCTTGGTATCAGGGCTGAGTATCGGGGTTTGATATTGGGGCTTGGGGCTCAGTGTTGAGGCTCAGGGTCGGGGCTTGGTATCAGGGCTTGGTGTTGGAGCTCAGGGCTTGGTATCGAGGCTCGGGGCTCAGTGTCGGGGCTCGGTATTGGAGCTTGGTGTTGGGGCTCAGGGCTCAGTATCAGGGCTTGGTGTTGGAGCTCGGGGCTTGGGGCTCAGTGTCAGTATTGGAGCTTGGTATTGGGGCTTGGTATCAGGGCTTGGGGCTTGGTGTTGGAGCTCGGTATCAGGGCTTGGTATTGGGGCTCAGTGTTGAGGCTTGGGGTTGGAGCTGAGGGCTTGATATTGGGGTTTGGTGTTGAGACTCGGGGCTTGGTATCGGGGCTCGGGGCTCAGTGTTGGAACTTGGGGCTTGGGGCTCAGTGTCGGGGCTCGGTGTTGGAGCTGAGGGCTTGGGGCTCTGTGTCGGGGTTCGGTATCAGGGCTTGGTATTGGGGCTCTGTGTTGGAGCTCAGGGCTTGGTATTGGGGCTCGGGGCTTGGTATCAGTGCTTGATGTCAGTGCTCGGTGCTCACTGTTGGTCTCACAGCCCGCTGCCCTGTCCCGCCGCTGCCCCGGTGTGCCTGCCCACCATCCCATTGCGGGCTGCGGGGATGGGAGGAGACCCCTCCCCACCCCTCACACGCCAGGCAGGACACACTGGTGGGGCCGGGCCCATCCTCACACCCCTCACACCCCTCACACCTCGACGGGGCCTTGGCGGGGCCAGGGCTATCCCCACCCCTCAAACCCCTGACACCCCTCAAACCCCTGACACCCCTGACACCCCTCACGGCCCTCACGGCCCTCACAGCCCTCAAACCCCTCACAGCCCTCACAGCCCGGTGGGGCCTTGGCAAGGCCGGGGCCATCCCCACCCCTCAAACCCCTCACACCCCTCACACCCCTCAAACCCCTCACAGCCCTCACACCCCGGGCAGGACACACCGGCGGTGCCGGGGTCATCCACAGCCCTCACACCCCTCACAGCCCTCACAGGACACACTGGTGGGGCCGGGCCCATCCTCACACCCCTCACACCTCGATGGGGCCTTGGCGGGGCCGGGCCCATCCCCACCCCTCACACCCCTCACACCCCTCACACCCCTGACACCCCTGACACCCCTCAGACCCCGGTGGGGCCTTGGCGGGTCCTGGGCCGGGTGCGGGGCCCGGTGCGGGGCCGGGTGCGGGGGCGGTGCCGGGCCCGGCGGGGGCGGAGGCGGCCGTGGGCCCGCCCGGGCCGGGAGGAGGCGGCGGCGGCGGCGGCGGGGAAGGGAAGGGAAGGGAAGGCGGCGGGGAAGGGAAGGCGGCAGGTGGTGCTGAGCAGCCGCAGGACGGAGCCGGAGCCGCAGCCGCCATTAGACAATAGGCGCCGGCAGCGGCGGGAGCGGCAGCGGCAGCGGGAGCGGAGCGGGCCGGGGCGGGGCGGCCGCGGGGCCGGGGCGGCCGGACCCGGCGCGGACAAAGGCGGCGGGGGGAGCCGGGGCTGCCACCACCAGCACCACCAGTACCACCAGTACCACCACCACCAGCAGCAGCAGCAGCAGCAGGAGGAGGGTCGGGCCGCTCCGCGCGGGGACAGAGCCGCAGCCTGACATGATGTTTCCACAAAGCCGGCACTCGGTACGGCGCGGCCGGGCCGGGCGGGGCCGGGCGGAGGGCACCGCGGCGGGGCCTGGCCCGGCCTGGCCTGGCCTCGGTGCAGCCGAGGGAGCCCACGGGTGACCTTGGGCCCACCCGGGCCCCGGCGGTGCCGCGGGAGGGAGCGGGGGGCTCCGGGCACGGTGTGGGGGTCCGGCCCCAGCGCTGTCTCCTCTCGTTCAAGGGCTCCTCTCACCTGCCGCAGCAGCTCAAGTTCACCACCTCCGACTCCTGCGACCGCATCAAAGACGAGTTCCAGCTGCTGCAGGCCCAGTACCACAGGTAGGTGCCGGGGGTCCCACCCGGGACAGCCCCCCGTGGGTCGCCCCAAGGCGGAGGGGACCCGGCCGTGTAGCTTTGGGACGGCTTTGGCTGGAGGAGGACCTCGGGTTAGCCCTGCCCGCATGGGAGCACATTCCCCTCTCCCGGCCAAGGTCTCTCCTGCCCCAGCCAGGGCTGCACGGATGGTTGCCAGGCCTCCCCGCCTCTTGCTGGGAGTTTTCCTCAGTTCTTCTTGCTGGCTGCCATTCCTGGACTGCGAATGCTGCAGGGAGCACTTCAATCCAAAAGCTTCTGCTTTCCTGTGTGTGTGTGTGTGTGTGTGGAAGTATTTCTGCTGACCCAAAAGCTGGCTTGAGACAATCTGTTGCTTTGCATGCGTATGTGTGTGAAATAAATGTGATGCCCTTGTGTTAAATTGACCGGGTGATGCCCTCTGCCATGGCCTGGCAGGCTGCAGGCACAGGCTGTGGTGCGTACATCAGTGCCATGTGGTTGCAATGCCCCCCAGCCCAGGCTCTGCTTGTGGCCAGGTGGCAAGTTTGTGGTGGTGTCATTCTGGCAGAAGCAGGCAGAAAAACTGCTGGGAAGTGGCCATTTCCTGGTGTCCCTGTGTCCTGGCGGTGCCATCGGGGCAGTAGGGCAGCCCAAGGGACGTGCCTGCTGAAGGAGAAGCTTTCCCCTTACCCCCCACTCCACCCCCTTGGACTTAATCTGCTCGAGAAGGAGCAGGTTTTGTGTAGGTGAAGCTGTTTCTTGTTTGAAACATAAAACCACAGCACATGCCGGCTGCAGTTGCTCTGCTGGTGAGTTGGAGTCTCATAAAACACTGGGAGCAGCGGCACGTTCTCTGAAGGGTGTGAAGAATTTAGGGGAAGAGGAAAAATCCTTCCTTCTGGAGGGATGTGCTGCACTTGGGCCTCCCCACCTCCCACCATCCAGAAGTGGGTCTGGCTTTGGTTTTGTTGTTGTATTGGAGCATCCTTTGAGTGCTGCAGACAGGCCTGTGCCAGAAGCTGTCCCCAGCTGCCAGCGATCCGTTGAGGAACAGCAAACCCCTCCCTGGGCAGCCAGCTCTGCTTCTGCCCAGCATTCCGCTTCCTGTGGAACAGATTTGCCTGAGGGAGGTCAGTGTTGAGCTGGCAGATAGCCCTGTGTCCTTCTCCTGAACGTGTGTTGGTGGGACTCCAGCTGGGAAGGTGGGAGCAGGCTCTGTGTGCTCTGGCCACCCCTTGAAGCCTGGATAGTGATGTCCAAGGAGCCAGCCTGGCCAGGACGAGGCCGTGCAGGAAGCAGCTGCTCTGTGGTGATCAACTCTCTCACCTCCTGTTTGTGGTTTTCTCTTACTGTTCTCTGGCTTTTCAGCTTGAAGTTGGAATGTGACAAACTAGCCAGTGAGAAATCGGAGATGCAGCGTCACTACGTCATGGTAAGGACGGGCCCCGGACGCCGAGAGCGTGTGGGTGGTGACTCTGGCATGAGCAGGTGCCAGTGCCTGGGCTCTGCCTGGCAGGGAGCTCGTGCCCCACAGAGCCCCAGGGCTCTCGGCTGGGCTGGCATTGGCTTTTCTGTGTTTTGTGTTGGCTGCATGCAGCGGGTTGTCGAAATGTGGGGGGTGGCAGGGAGTTTTTTTGACCTAGAAAACTGGGCCTGGTGGCTTTTGGCTTGAGGGGGTTCTTGGTCTTGCTCCCTGTGCCCAAGGGAAGGGACAGCTCTTGCACGCCTGAAAAGGAGTTGCAGGGTGCTGGTGTCTGGGAGCTCTGGGAGGGTCACAGACAGTGAGAGGCAAAGCAGTGCTCCAAAAACCCCACAAGCCTGGTGGGAGTTGGAAGCAGAAACCAGTTTCTGTGCAAGAGTGAAACCCTGTGCGTCTTCTGGTGACCCCACAGCCTTGCAGAGCCGTGGTGCTCAGTGCTGGCATGTCTCTCCAGCATGTGTGTCCCAGCACAGAACGTGCAAATCCCAGGGCAGTGCTTGGTAAAGGCGTGAGATGTGGTGCCACATGTGGGCAGCAGGCTTATCTGTGGCTTTCCAAAGAGAAATCTGCCAGGAAACAGCCATGTTCTGGTAGGCAGGGTGATGGTTTGCATGCCAGGTAATGCCTGTGGAAGAGCCCTTGTAGCAGAGGGGAGGGATGCCAGGCAGGGCTGTGGTCTCTTCCTTTCCTATCACAGAGTTAACAGGAGGCTGTGATATTGTCCATGAAGATGAGCTGGTGCCTGCTTGCCAGCTGCTGCACCTGCCCTGGAAGGAAGAGATAAGATGTAGAAATTAATACAGCAGCTCTTCGGAGTAGATTTAGGACTTTAAAACCAGAAATAAGGGAGCTGGCCCCCTCCATCCTCCTGTCCTGTCTGCGTGCCCAGACTCTGAGGCTGTGGGGAGCAAAGCGTGCTTGGGGCTGGGGACATGAAGAGGTCACAGCTTTTCTTGTGTGTTAGTGGGCGAGCCTGCCTCGTTTCTCACTGGATTGCTTCCCAGGCCTTGCAGTCTGCATGGAGACCCTCATCTCCACATGTGGCTGAGATATATCTTCTCCCCCTTAATACCCAGAGTCACCAGAATGGATTCAGGTTCCCGTCAGCAGCGGAGGGGAAGGGCTGTTCCTCGTGGCGCAGTGCTCGAGCCTTTTGCAGGCGCAGCAGCTCCTGCCTCGTCTGCGTGGCTGAGCTGGAGTCGCGCAGAGCTGCTGCCTCTCCCCGCCACAGCAAGTCACAGGAAGCAAAGAGGAGGCTTTCTGTGAATGTGCAAAGCTGCTACAGCTGCTCTGATTTTTTTGAATAAGTCACAACTGGCAGCTTGGGGGTCGGGCTCCTGCTTCCTGCTCAGGCTTCAGAATGCAAAAAAGCCTGGAGAGCCCACAGCAGCATTAGAGCAGGCTGAGATCATGCCCATACCAAGCTGGGCGCTCCTCAGACTTGTGGCATCGGCACCAGAATGCCAGTGATCCCCTTGAATTAAAGGAGCACAGATGGGGATTTTATTTTTTATTTTTTTTTTTTTCATTTGGAAGAATCAGGATTGCAGCCTGCGAGCTGCAGGAGGAGGTTTCTAAACTCTCACACATCAGTCTTATAACAGCTTCTTCCAGGGGTCGGGAATTAGATTCTGTTGCCAACAGATTGTCTCTATCTGCCTGGTGCTGCCGTGCAGGGGTTTTCTGGGTGAATTGTTTGTGTGTGTGGGGGGAGGTTTCTGCATAACTTCTTCCCAAACAGCTGGAGCTGTGCATAGCTGGATGTGTTACTTGCTAGATGGAGTCCAGTTGTGATCTCTTCCATTTGCTGCTGAAGCAGCCATGTGGGCTTCGGGGTACCAGCCAGGCAAGGCTCACAGAGTCAGGCTGCCCCTCTCCTGGCCGTGGGGATCGGAGTCTGTGGAGCTGTGAGTCTTTTCCCGGGTTTGACATAGCATTGCTTGCTCTCACCTTGAGGCAGACTGTGGAAAGGTGTCTGTGAGGGGCCCCACTGGCAAGTCTCCAGGTCTCTGTCTGCAGCAGCACGAGGCTGGAGCAGGGTGGGCAGGGAGTGCCTGGGCTCTGCCTTAGACCTGGAGCGGGTCTCTTTGCTCGCCTCCTGCTGTCTTTGTTTCCCAGGCCTCTCCTTCCATCCTTGCCCAGCCTTTGTAGAAGACCCTGCCAGGAAGGCAGTGGGAGTTCCCAGCACTGCTGTATGGAGCCATTTTACCTGGCAGAGACTTGACTCACAGTTTGTTTTGTTCTCTTCTCTCCTGTTCTACAGTACTATGAGATGTCCTATGGGCTGAATATTGAAATGCACAAACAGGTAGGGGGGAAAGCATTTCCAAGTGCTCTAATTCCAGGGGAAGGTGGGTTGTCTGCTGTGTGGTGCCCTCTGTCATACAGTGGTATTTCAGGAACTAGAAATGTCATGAGCATGTAAAATGTCAGAGCTGCCTTTCAAATGCAGGGCTCTCCCCCCTCTCAGGATCGCAGTGCTGGACTGAGGGCTCCTGCCCTGAGCTCTGGCAACCCTGTGGTTCTCCTCAGGGCCTGAACAGGTATTTAAGCACCAGACAGGGCAGTGCAGGCAGGGTCTGGGGCTGCGGCTTGGAGACTGTGTGGCAGCTTGGATAAGTTTGCTCATTGCCCTCACTGATGGTTAAGTTGTTAATTATCCCCAGTGACTAATTACCTGTGGTATTAACAACATGAGCCTCCTCTGAGCCTGTCTCTATCTGGCTCCAGCTCCAGTCACAAAGTTGGCTGCATGTCGTGGCTCAGTTCTAAGCCTCTTAGCACAGTTCTGCTCCCCACAAAGGCACTTGGTGCTTCTGATCCCATTGCCCTTGTTGCTAAGTCCATGAGACTGGCTTCCCTGGGAAAACCTGCTTCTTGTTGAAGAATCTGAGCCACATATCCTCACTGCTGTCCCATGAATGTCTCCCAGCCTAGTCTGCTCCTCTGTGGTGCTGGCGGGGTCCCCTCAGCTGTTTTTGGTGTGTGCCTAAACTCTTTGGCTCTGTATTTCTTTTGATTCCATTGGAAAGTGATTTGCAAAGGACTGGGAGCTTCACTACGTGCCAGGAGGAAAGCATTTAACACCCCAGAACTTGCCACTGCTTGTGTGAGGGTAGTGAGGAGGCTGCCCAGCCCTTCTGGTCTCCCTGAGTAGCCCCAGTGTGGCAGCTTTTCTGTGGGGAAGGGGGAGCCTGAGGAGGCCAAGCAGGGGTCTCAGTGGAGGCAGCACATGTGTCTGTCTGCGTCTACATGGCAAATGTAATTCAACACATCCCCACCTGGGTCTACAGTAAGTTTCCTCTCTAGTTGCTCTCAGTTCGTTAAATGAATGTCAGAGACCTGGAGGGGAAAGAGAATATTGAAAATTTGCTCTTTGCAGACAGCAGCATTGATTCATTTAACTGTGCAAGGAGAGGTCTCGGGGGTGAGGTGACCCCCATGGCACCAGAACGCTGCCAGCATCTTTTCAAGGAGAGGGTGTTTTCTTAGGGCTGTCTGGGGACTCAGGGCTGGGCTGGGGAGGGGAAGGTGGGGCTGCTGGTGCTGTGGATGCCCAGTCCTGAGCTGCCTGACCTCTCCTCTCTGTTCTGCCCACCTTTTAGGCTGAAATCGTCAAGAGGCTAAATGGGATTTGTGCACAGGTTCTGCCCTACCTTTCACAAGAGGTGAGTCCCCCAGCTTGGGGGTGTGTTTGCAGGGGGGGAGTGGAGACCCCTGTCCCACTACAGCCAGTGAGGTGTCATGGCCCTCCAGCACAGGCTGCTCCCCAGTCCTGGTCTGGGAAACCTCATTGCTTGCTCTCTGCCCCTGAACAGGGAAGGACCGGTCCCTTGAGACAGTTTTGGCTCCCTGAGGGCTGTGTGGTGGGCAGTGTGCCCATCTGACCCTTTTGTGGTGGCTGTGGACAAAGATGGGCTCTGATCTCTCCTGCCTGTGGTTCCTGAGTCATCAGCCACTTCTGCACGGGCAGTGGGAGCTTTGGGTGCTAATTGGAGCAGGACACTTAAAAAAATACCTCCATGTGGCTCCTTGAGATCTGCCTCATTAATTAATGCAGCTGAAGGGCTCTTCCCACTCCCCTTAGAAATTAATTGGAGGGGGGCTTGGGAGTTGCTGTCTGAGGAGCAGATGAAGCACCTCTAGTGCTGTATCTGTCTCCCTACAGAGGCTGAGCCCTGGGCAGTTCTGGCAGTTTGGTCAGGACCAGTGGAGGATGGAGGCTTCTTGCCTGGGATCAGTGGGGGTTTTGGGCACAGGCTCTGTTTTTCCCACCCACCTGTTCTTGGGAAGGACAAAGTGGCTTGCTGATCAGATCAGAGCTGCCTAATAACTAAGCCACAACTAAACCTTTTGCATCTTAATGCAATCCTTACCGTGTCCTGCTGCCAAAATGGAAAGAAAAATCCCTTTGCTGGAGTGCAGTGGACTGGCCTGGTGTTCAGAGACCTTGTGCTCTGCTAGGAGCAAGTACAGTTGTCCTTTATTTTTTTTAAAAGTATGCAATACAGCTGTTTTTCCTGCCTGTGTTTGGAGCACCCAGCTGCTGCAGTTGGGATCTGGGATGTGTCCCAAGGGCTGGGGAGCTTCTGATTTTATGGCTTGTTCTGTTTGTTAGAGGGTTTGTGTAGGTAAGGGCAGCAGGATGAGAGACACTGCCCACCTTGGAGCCCTTCTGGCCAAGGATTGCTGGGTCTGTGCAGAGCAGGATGAGGGTGGGAATTAAAGGGGATGTGCTTAACCCTGTGGTGAGGAAATGGATGAGCCAGATGTGCTTTCTTCCCTGCTCCTTGCTGCCATGGGCCTTGGTGTGAGGTCCTTGTCACGGGTGAAGTGTGTGCAGGGGCTGGGGTAACCAGCCTGTCTATACCCTGACACCTCAGTGTGAGCAGCATGAACCTCTGTGCGTGTGTGTGTGTGTGTGTGAGAGACCCAGTGGGACTGGGTCCCTGTTCTGCTTCCCTGAGGCACTAGAGATAACCCCAAATTCCTCGTTTTCTCCACACCAGCATCAGCAGCAAGTCCTGGGAGCCATTGAACGAGCTAAGCAGGTCACGGCGCCAGAACTGAACTCCATCATCCGTGTACGTGATGCATGTTTAGTTTGGGTTCAGAGGGATGGGAATTAGTGCCTTTGGCCTCTGAGACAGAGCTGGGCTGTGGACTGGTGACCTGGGGATGTGTTCAGCCTGCTGTGAGCAGGCTGTGCTGTGCATGGTGCTGCAGCTGCAGCGGGACAAAGCTGCAAGTGCTGTGCTGGCACGGGGCTGGTTCCACCCAGGCTTGCTGTGACCGGGGCCATGGCTTTGCAGGGGAGAAGGGATCCCTGCTCTGTCTCAGCAGGGTGCAAGGAGAGGAGCTTTGGTTTTGAGCAGGAACCGAAGCAACTCCTTGGCATGAAAACACCATCTGCTCTTGGTCAAGGTCGTGAGGGCTTTAACCGCATCCTTGGAACAAGCCACAGTCTGACGCCAGATGTCCTGTGGCGTAGGGGTTGTGTGTTGTGCTGGGGACACACTGTTGAGTCTTCTCTCGAGGCTGTCACAGCCCCAGGACTCCAGAATCTCTTTTCCTACCCCCACTGAGGCTGCGATGCTCTCCAGGACCCGGAGACCCCTGGTTTAAGCTTGATTTCTGTCACAGTTTGTTTGGGCAGTCCAGGCCTTTGGGTTGGGGTCCAAGTGCACTCAAAATGACAATATCCCTGTTGTGTCTTTCTGTCTATCGTTCTCTACAGCAGCAGCTTCAAGCTCACCAGCTGTCGCAGCTCCAAGCCCTCGCTCTGCCTCTGACTCCGCTCCCCGTGGGCCTCCAGCCCCCGTCCCTCCCCGCTGTCAGTGCCGGCACTGGGCTCCTCTCGCTCTCGGCCCTGGGCTCTCAGGCTCACCTCTCCAAGGAGGACAAGAATGGCCACGACGGGGATGCCCACCAAGATGACGATGGGGAGAAATCGGATTAGAGGGGCCGGGGAGGGGGGAAGGGGCTGTCTGGGGGAAGGGGGTGGGTTAGTGCAAGATGCAGTATCTCTCTCTAGTTGCTGTGCAGCAGAATCCCGGAGATGTGTGTTTGGTGGCAGCTTGCCAGGCCTGCTCCCACGGGCAGCAGGGCCTGGGGGATGCCCCCACCACCATCCCCGTGGGCAGGCTGCTGCACAGCAATGCAAGCGCCATAGCAGTGACCATGTGGCCGATCGTGCTCTCCCTGTGCCCAGCCTGGCTCCCCTGTCCCTCCTCCCACTCTTGTCACAGAGCCAAGCCAGAGCCTGGCTCGGGCTGCTCTGGGGCCACTTGCCCCACCCCGGCTGTCCCAGCTCCTCGGTGCCATGTGGCTCCCCTCTGCCCGCTGCTCCCCGCTCGGTATTTAAAGATTGCCCCTTGATCCTAAAGGTTCTGCACAACTCCCTGCTGGGGTCCCTGGCCCAGAACAATCTCCTCCCTCCCCAGGCGCTCTTGGTCTCGTCGCATCGCCCTGGCCCTGCCTCCCCCACGCCCCTCCTGCACTAATACCAGGCCGGCGCCTTGCTGTTCTGCATGTACCTGTTCTTAACCAGCTCCGGCTGCCAGGGTTTGGCCCTGGGCTGGAGGGGGAGCCTGTGCCACCTGCTCCCCCTCAGCACAGCACCCAGCCTCGGGGGCCCAGGCGGCTGGGCAGAGGGGGCAGGCAGACCGAGAGCCTTCCCCGGCCTCCCCCTCCCTGTGCCCCTGCCCCGTGTAGAGGATACAGCAGCTTTCTCTGTTCTTATCCGTGCGCTAGCGTGTCTTCTTAAAAAACAAAAATGGGAAAAAAAAAAAAGAATAATAATCTGGTGTTTGTATATAGTCCTTTAGAAAGATCTTGTTTTGCTTTTTGTGTTTAATCACTTGACCTATAATAAGAGGAACTGAAAATGCTGTATCAAGGACGTACAAGCTGTGCCTTTCAAATAAAGAAATAAGAAGGTTGGTTAAAACCATGACTTGCTGCCACTTTCTTGCTGTCTTTGGCATGACTTTACTTCCCTCTTCTCTGTTCCTTCAGATAGGGGAATCAGTTGGGGAGAAAAGGTAGTTTTGCCAGTTTACCTTGGACTCTGCTTTGGTTTCCCTGTGTGTTGTGGGAAGTGTCTGGAGGAGCAGCCCTCCTTCCTCCAGATGGTAGTGTATCCCAGACCATTCCCTGCCTTGCATGTTGGATGTTCTGCTCTCTCTGGAGGTTTCTCTGTGAGCCAGGAGGAGCAGGATTAACACTGACACCCCTGGCTCTGGCTTCTCTCGCACTCCTGCCTCAATAGGGGCTGGTGCAATGGGACCATCTTTGTGCCTGCACCCCGCTCTGGGACACCATCCCTCCCCCAGGCACCCGTGTGGAGCTGTGCTGTAGCTGGAGCCAGAACAAGGAGGCTGCCCCTGGGCAGGGTGAAAGTGGGGAGTGTTGAAAAGGACCGAGGGCTCTCCAGAAGAAAAGCAAGGAGGCAAAACCCTCGAGGTCTGTCAGCTGCGTGCCCAGAGCAGGAGCAGCATGGTTTGGTGACACATGTGATGGTCCCTGTAGGCTGCCACAGGTCTGCTCTGTGAGTGCATAATTCATTTTTTCCTGTGGGCACAGAGGATAAGATGCTTCTGTGGCACTTGGCCCCTCTGAAAAATCCGGCCTGCCTTGCCCTGGGGCTGAGATCGCTGTAATGGAATTGGCTCTTGATAATTAGAGCTGTCCTCTGGCTCCAGAGCCTGCTCCACCCTGATAACATCTTCCCCTTGGTATCTCTCAGGCCAGCTGGAGTGGGAAAATTTCCTTCCCCTGGGAAGGAAGGCATGGGGGCCTTGTTACACCCGGCTGCCCACCGAGGTATGGAGGGGCTGGTGGGTTACAGAGCCTGTGAGCAGCACCAGGGCTTGACAATGCACCCCTTATCTGCCTCTGATGCCTGATCAGCCTAATCCAAGCCAGGGGATGGCTGGGGCAGCATCCTCAGCACAGACTTGCAAGGGACAGGGGTCTGTGAAGAGCACAGAACTCCAGCCTCTGGCTCAGGTTTTGCAGGGGGGTCCCAGTCCTATCCCCAGCCCAACTGGGCATCCAATGCTCCTGGTGCTGCCCTGGGGCAGATCCAGAGCGCAGAGCCCATGGGTGGGGGAGAACAGAGATGGTGCTGTATGGGCTGGCCTGACCCCACTGCACTTGGGGGGGCTCCAGCACCACGCAGACCCCTCGGACCTGCCCCCGGAGCTGCTGGAACACGGCTGGTCAGTGTAGTGTGACCCCACGGTCCTGCAGCTGCTCCGAGAGACACCGAGCGAGCAGCTTTCTGATGTGAAAGGCCAGCACGGCTTCGGGTCGGGGCTGCTGCAATAGAGAGTTGCTAAAAGCATCCCTGCCCTGTCAGGGCTGCAAAACCCACCGGGAGCTGCGGCTGCCGGAGGAGGCTGGAGCTTTTCCAGCGCCTTCACCTCGAGGTCACTGGTTCAAATTCAGCCTGGGGGTAGGGAGCACCGTAAGTGGATGTTAGTCCTGATGGATAGGCAAGGGAGCAGGATTTAAGAGAAATTGGTCTGGGCTTTTTTTTTTTCAGGAACAGACATCCCTCTTGTTAGAGCTAATTAGCGGCCTCGGTTCAGTGGGCAAGGGGGTTGGACAAACCACGAGGCTGGGGAGCTGCTCCACACTGGGCTGTGGGCATCTCCTTGCTCCCTGGGGGAGACTAACCCTTTGTAAAGTACAAAGACAGAACTTTTGGGCTCTCCAAATCCCCTTGCACCTCCCAGCAGATGTTGAGCTGAACATTTTGCTCCGCTCCTGCTTCCCCTGATGCTTCAATCCCAAAATCTTTCTTGGGGGGGCACCCTGATACCCCACCCCACCGACGAGCAGTGCTGTGGTTCCCTGTGCTTCCAGCCTGGCTCTGTTTGCCACTGCTCCATCTGCCCCTGGATCTCCAAAGGGAGTCCTTTTTACCAGATTTGGGCTCCCAATCTAATCACATACCAAAATCTGCAAATCTAACCCATACCAACAGCAAAAAAAAGGGTTAAAAATACCTTCCTCAGGACTCTCCCAGTAGCTGCAGACTTGAGGAAACAGCTTCTCTCCTTCCAAACAAGCTGCTCTGCCTTGTAACCTCTCTGGAGCCAGAAGCCCCTCTCCTGCCCTGCAGAACAGCTCAGTGCTTGCGGGGGCACAGCTGATGTGGGGCCTCCAAAGCTGCTCAGGGATGGTTTGAGACTGGCTCTTGGCAGAGAATCCCTTTCTCCTTGTGTTCGAGAGGTCATGATGTACGAGTGGGAGGGGGACACGGGCCAGCAGTCTGAGAACCAGCTCTGCTGGCACCAGGATCCTTGGAAAGACCCAGCAAAGCCCTGGCTCATTAAAGGGGGGTGGAGAGTGACAGTGACAGCCACTGTCCTGCGCCCACAGAGCTTTGCTGTGGGGGACAGAGAGCCTGCCAGGGCAGAGGCAGGACCCCATCTGGCAGTGCCCAATGCCCTGAGACCACCAGGCAGCTGCACAGCATTTAGCCCAGGCTAGACATCAGCTCCTGTTCACAGGGGCTCGGCAAAACTCTGTCACCCATTTCTCCTCCCTTCCACCTGCCTGTCACTGGAGGGGTCAGGAGCTGGCATCCTTCCTCCATGCAGTGAGCAGGTGCCAGTTTTTCACTGGGTGAAAGATCCATCTCCTTCCAGTCCTTCCCGTAGGACAGAGTCCCCCAGCCCCTCATTGCCCTCGGCAGTAGTGGGAATCAGAATCACCTCTGCCACATCCCAGTCCCACTCCCACCCTCCTCGTTTTCCAGCACAGCTTTGCTGGAAACAATGGCACAGCCTGCAAGCCAGGAATGGTGGTGGAGCAAGGCCTCCTTCCCAATTCATCACTAATGCAGGAGCACCAAGCCCTTTCTGGCTGCAGCGAGCACCAGATAAAAGCTAAAAGAGGCATCAATAATTAAGAACCACTCAGAGCTGGTAAGTGCAAACAGGAGCCAACATACATATCGATGGCAGCGCCAGAGACCAGAGTCTGTCAGCTGCTGGGATGCTCTGAGGGCTCCCACTTATCTTTTGCAGGCGTCCCCCTGTCCACAGCCCCAGAGTGACAAGGTGTCCCTGGCACCAGGGGGGCACAAGGGGCTGCAGACAAGAATGATGCATAGGGAGGGGACAGGAGGGACCCCCCCAGCACCCCAGCTCTTCCTGCCTGTCCCCAGGGGCTCTGGGGACACGTGGCTTTGGGGAATGGATGCCAGCACTGGGAGTTTGGGGATGGGCACCTGCAGTTTGGTCCCAGGAACGTGGCTCAGGGCACTGAAGAACCTTGATTTCTAGTAGAGCTTTGGCTCAGCACTCGCTGCCTTGATGCCAGATCTTTTTCCTCCTCATCTCATGTTCATTCTAGGACAGTATCCAGCCAGGATGAGGCCCCTGTTTGTGCCAGCTGCTGGTATACATGGCCTGGGAAATTCGTGTTGTCTGAGGGTGCCAGGAACTCGTCTCTGCTGAGTTCAAGGCTCCTCATTCAAGTATGCAAGTGAGAAGCTGAAAATAGGATGGTTTGGAAATGCCAGGCAGGCGCAACGAGCCCTGGCCACCCTCAGCATCTCTGGGAAACAGGATGGGCTCTGCCCTCGACCATCCACTCTGGAGAGGTGCTGGGCACAGGATGCTGCATGTGGGGAGAGGAATGACTTGACCCATGGCATGGACCTGGGACAGAGCTGGGGCTGCCCTTCCAGTGCATTCCTCTGCCCCAGGCTGGTGATCAGGGAGGGAGCTGAAAGGTAAAATCATCGGGGGTAATTCCAGGCAGCAGCAACCTGCTTTGCTTGGATCCAGTTTCAAATAGAGCTCCTGGGTGTCCCTAAGCCCGGGCTGGTTTGATTTCTCTGCTGCTTATAAACAGAAGGGCTGTTTACAGCCCTTGCCTCTTGATCCTGGCCTGGATTTCAAACACCCTCGTCCTTTGGGGCTATTCCAGGCTCTGCCACTACCAGGCACGAGTGAGGGAGGCAGCCAAGCCCCGGCTGAGCATCCTGCAGTGAGGGCAGGTCTGGGCTGTGTCTGCTCTGCCCTGTCCCTGTGCCCGGGGGGAGCAGCAGGACCAGCTCCCCTCGCTGCTGCTCCCGGAGACCTGGGGGTGCCAAGGGTTAACTGCTTGTTGTTTTCTCCCCAGCCCAAGCACACGCTGAAGCGAATTAATCTCTGGGTTACAGGCTGTGCTGCTCCAGGGCCCGTGTCAATCACTAACGGAGGGTGAGCAAGACGTGTGTGACATCCATCACTCCGGAGCTGCCTGTTCCAGGCTTACCTGTGTCACTCTCCGAGACAGGAGGGCAGAGGAACTGCCTAGGGAAAACTGGCAATTTTTGGTAAGGAGTTTTGAAAAAGAAAAACCCTGCTGCAAAACATCTTCCCAGTCTCTCCTTCCCTTGAAACACGATCTGTGTTTCCAGCTTTTGAAACAAACCCAAAACACTTTCCTTAAATAACCCCCCCCACCACAACTCTCTCAATAAGGCAGCAACAACAACAAAAACCCTCTAAAACGTTACATTTGGATTAAAATATGTATATTCATATGCACAGATACATGGTGTACACACAGACACGGATGTGCCAGCAAGAAAGGGATGGTTTTGGGGGGGCTTTGGAGCCACTGGGGGGCTGGAGTCCACCCTGCCTGTGCCCCTGGATCTGCCCAGGGGAGTGAAATGGGCCAGTGCTGGGGCCGAGCAGGCTGATTCCTTGGGGTGACGGGTTTGGGGCCAGGCTGGCAGGGGGAACAGGGGGATGGCGAGGGGGCAAGAGGAGTGAGAGCCTCCCCTGCCCCACCACCTCGCCCGCAGCGAGTAAAAGAGCGCGATGAATAAAAGATGCCGGCGAAACGCGAGGCATTAAATATTTAACCTCGTGGCGGTGCCCAGGTACGGCTGCGTCCTGCAGTATTCAAAGGGCTGCTCTTCCCTCGCCTTCACCCGCCCCGCAGCGCCTGGGGGGTCACGGGGAAGGGCCCTCGGTGTGTCCCCCCCTCGGTGTGTGTGTCCCTTCCTCGGTGTGTTCTCGGTGTGTCCCCCACCTCGGTGTGTGTGTCCCCCACCTCGGTGTGTCCCCCCTTGGTTTGTCCTCCCCTCGGTGTTTGTGTTGTCCCTCTCGATGTATGTGTTTTCCCCTGGGTGTGTGTGTCCCTCCCCTCGGTCTGTCCCCACCTCGGTGTGTGTGTCCCTCCCCTCGAGTGTCCCCCTCTCGATGTGTCCCTGGTCTGTCCCCCCTCCTCGGTGTGTTCTCCCCTCGGTGTGTGTGTTTTCCCCTCGGTTTGTCCCTCCCCTCGGTGTGTTCTCGGTTTGTCCCCAGCTCCTCGGTCTGTCCCCACCTCGGTGTGTGTCCCTCTCCCTCTCCCTCTCCCTCTCCTGTTCCCTCTCCCTCTCCTGTCCCCTCTCCCTCTCCCTCTCCCTCTCCTGTTCCCT
>JAWWTY010000078.1:2602802-2613801 GCA_035222235.1 Margarornis squamiger | reverse complement strand
GGGGGGGATGCGGGAGGGATTCGGGGGGGATGCGGGAGGGGATGCGGGAGGGATTTGGAGGGGATTGGGGGGGTGCAGCAGCCACAGGGGCTGCGGGCAGAGGTGTGGGTGGACCGGGGGTGTTGGGGACAGGGCAGCCCGGGGTGCTCGAACAGGGCGTGCAGTGGGGAAGGAGGAGATGGGGAAAGGGTGCTTGGGGAAGGGAGTGTCTGGGGAGGAGCAGGAGAGGCATCAGGACTGAGGGGTAGCGTGAAACTGTGGTTTGGGGTGCCAGGTCCTGAGTGGGGGGTCCCAAGGGGAAGATCAGCCTGGTTTGTTTCCTCAGGCTGAGCAGGGTGTAGGGGGCTGTGGAGGGGACAGAGCACTGCGTGGGTGTGACAGGGGTAGGGTGCAGGTGCCCCAGGGAAGGGCATGTGCCACTCCTGCAGCCCTGTGAGACTGCAGGAGGAGGCAGGAGATGTGCCCAGCTCGCTGAGGTCCCAGGGATGGATGAGGTCTGGAGGGATGGGGCAGGAGATGCGGGTCCGTGAATGGAAACCCTGGATCCTGTTTGCAGCCTGAAGCTGGAATGTGAGAAGCTGGTGAGCGAGAAGACAGAGATGCAGAGACATTATGTCATGGTGAGCTACCCCTTCCCTGTCCCCTCTGCCTCCCCAAAAACCATCCTGGACTGCTGCCCTCCTGCTGGGGCTCCACTCACCCTCTCACCCAAAGGGGTCAGTGCCCTGCCAGGGGTGCCTGGCCTGGTGCTGCCCTTGGGGCCAGAGCTGGGGGGTGTGAAGGAGGAAGGAGTTTGTCATTATTCCTCCCAACTCTGGCTCTTCTGTGTGCTCAGAGCTGCTTGAACCCAGGAATCCTGCCATAGTTTTTGTCTCTTTTATTTTCTTTTTTTTTCCCCTCCTTTTTCTATTTGGCCTTTTAAGAGAGCTCTCCCACTCCTCCCTGTCTCTCTCCCAAGGGGTGGGTGTTTTAGAACTGATACCCCCAGGCTGGTGTTTTGGGTGGGAAGAGGAAGGAGCAGGGCAGGAGCTCTCCACAGTTGCCAGCCAGAGCCTGGCAGGAGCAAGGGAGCTGCTGGGGGGAAGGAAAGAGATTAGGGACAACAGAGCAAGAGCAGCATTCCCTCTCCTTTAGCATTTGACATTACTGGCCCCTCGAGGGAAAGGGGGAACCCAAACTATGCCATCCAAGAGGCAAAAAGGTGTGAACTCAGGGGACTCTTGTGCCTGTGGTGAAGACAGCCCTGTCCATGAGCCCTGTCCATGACATTGCAGGGCATGTTCCTCTCACCCATCCTGGAGGCTCAGGGATTCCCAGAGGTGGACTGCTTCCTTTGGAATAGGCTTTGCTGGAGGAAAGCAGGTCCTCTGGTCCCCCCTCCTCCCCAGGTGTGAAGGGATGGGGTCGGCTACTGGAACTACTGGCAGGGTCAGTAGTGGCTGGCAAAGGGTGTAATGTGCTGTCATCCTTGCTCTGCACAGGCATGACACCCACGTGGCTGAGCAGCAGTGTCAGGGTGTGAGTCTGGATTAGGGGTGGGACAGGCCAGGCCAAGCCAGGATGGGATGTGGGGGGCAGCAGGACTGGATTCCCCTGGCTTGTTTAATACAGAAACTGTAGGTGTTTGCAGTCTGTGCCTGCTCCCCATCTTGTTCCAGGCTCCTGGCGTGGGATCTTGGCCCATGGTGTGTGGGACAGCCATTCCTCATGGGCTGGGGGGAGCAGCAGTGGGGGAGCTTGGCCAGGAGGAGCAGGAGGAATGGCAGCCAAACCCCTGGCTGGTCATGGTCCACCTGCTCCAGGCAGCTCCTAACCAGGCTGTGTTGTGGTTTTCCTCTCAGTACTATGAGATGTCCTACGGCCTGAACATTGAAATGCACAAGCAGGTAAGTGAGGGGGGTCTGTGCCAGCAGCAGGGGATGGTGGGGAAAAGGCCAAGGTTGGAGACTTTGTTGGAAAATGACCTCCCTCATCCTCTCGTAGCTGTAATGGCATGGGAGACACAGAGCAAGGGCTCTGTGCAAGGGACTGGCTTGCAAAGGAGTCCAGACGTTGTCAGGACATGTGCTGTTGAGTTCCTTGGGACAGGGCCCCCTCCCTGCCATCCCAAAGCACCACTCAGAGCCCTTATGTGAGCCCTGGTGCCTCCCTGCAGGGGTTCCCTGGGGCCCCAGCTGAAGGAGGGCTGTGGAGGAAACAGCAGAAGCTGGAGCCCAGAGGCAAATGGATTGTCTTTCTTTTCTTTTTCCTTAATCCCCTTTTCCTTTCCCAAAGCCAGAGGAGTGTTTTCACCCTTCCCTAGTTCCCCTTTTGTTCCAGCCTTAATTTGCTTTCCCTCTTCAGATTTATCAATCTAGTCATCATGGGCTCTCTGCCAGGGAAATTAGTTTGGACCAATGCCTGACAAAGTGACAAGTCAACTGCCATATTCCTCCAGCTGGCTCAGCCCTTCTGAGTTTGCTCCTTTTGTTAGCAGGGAGTGTGGTGGAGACCACAGGCACGTTCCTCCCATCCCCACATGCTCCAGGATCTGGAGTGGGACTGCGACCCAGGAACGGGACTGGGGCTGAGGGGTGACCCCTGCCACGTGGGGCCAGTGACTCTGCCTGCATGGGTTGAGAAACGGGAGCCCTGACCCACCCAGGTCCAGCTCCTGGCTCTACCTGGGCAGGAGAGGGCTGAAGGAGGGGTATCTCTGGCTGCCAGGGTCCTGAGTGGGTGTTGTGGCAGTGGCTGAGACAGGAGCTGGGACCTGCAGGTGAGCAGGGTGCTGATGGGTGCGGGGCACAGCACGTAAATGTTCCCTTTGTTCTCCCTCGGCTCTGAGCGTGGTTTGACCTCTGCAACACTGCTGGGGATTGTCAGAAACCTGAGATGAAAAAAGGCTTCGGGAGCAGCCGGTCCCTCCACCAGTGCCAGGGTGGATTTGCAGTGGGGGAATGAAGTTTTCCCCAGGAGACATGGGTTTTCTCTTGGAGAGCCTGGGCTGGAAGCCACAGCCTCTTTCCTCGGAAGTGCTGCTTACCCTGGTGGGGACGTGGCCAGGCTGTGGGTCTGCCTGTAACCACAGGCTCTCCTCGGAATGTGCACCAGGTTCCCTGCATTCCCTTGTTGCTGCAGCCGGGCAGGGGCAGGTCTGGGGTGCTCTGTGCCTCCCTCTGCCCCTTTGGAAGGAGCAGGGAGAGCTGCAGGCTGGCCAGGGGCTTGATGGGGGTGGGAGCAGCGGGGTCCCTGCTCCAGCCAGGGCAGGCATCACCACCAGAGCCTTGCAGGGTTTGCTGGCGCCACGCTGAGAGGGGCTGGAGCTGTGTGAGTTCTGCGTGCCACTTTCTCTGCCCTGGCTCCGAGTCTGACACTTGGGGACAGTGCAGTGTGTGGGTGGCCTGATGCCAGTGCCTGTGGCTGAGCTCTGCCTCCTCCCTGCCTGTGCCAGCAGCAGCCCCAAAGCCAGCCTGGGTTTGGGCTGAGCAAAGCCAGCTGGGCTGTGACAGCACTGACAGCTCGGGGCTCGCCTTGGCCTGGCTCCACGGAGGGATTTTGGGCATCGGGCTCCCTCCCATGTGCCTGTGGGGGTCCAGCAGCCCTGGGCAGAGTCGTCCCTTGGCAGCAGCTCAGGAAAACCCAGCAGGGATGTAGAGGCAGCAGGAGAATTTCCGCCGAGAGGATTTGTGTGGGGAGAGTTTAACTCCTCTGCAGAGGCTGCGTGTCTGCAGGATGCTTGGCTGCCCTCCCCTCTTGCTGCAGGGGATGGGATAGGGCTCAGAGCCCTCCATCCAGGTGATACCTGCTTCCTCTTTCAGGCAGAGATTGTCAAGAGACTGAGTGCCATCTGTGCCCAGATCATCCCCTTTCTGACACAGGAGGTAAGGAGAAGGCAGGGCACGTGCATCAAACTGCTCCAGCTTCTCTTAAGGGAGGCCCTTGGGAAGGGAGGAATCAAAGTCCAGCCTGAAAAATGGGAGGTTTTGGGGAGGAAAACCTCTGTACCTGTGCTGGAGGGGTGGGAGAAGGGGCTGTGCAGCCCCAGCTGGCTGGGGCAATGCAGGGCTGCTGCTCCCTCGGGCCAGGAGCATGGTGTGACCATGCCGTGCTCTTCCTTCCCAGCACCAGCAGCAGGTCCTGCAGGCGGTGGAGAGGGCCAAGCAGGTGACCATGGGGGAGCTCAACAGCATCGTTGGGGTGAGTCACTGCCTGGCTCTTCCTGCCCCGGGGGTTTGGACCCTGCAGCACAGTGATGCTGGAAAGTCAGGGCTTTTATTACCTTGGTAAGCCCAGGGCTGGTCCATTGTGGTGAAGGGGTTTGCCACTGCATCCCGAAGGTGGTGGATGGTGGGCAGCCTCAGGGATCCATCCCCCTTGGCCCCCACTGCCCCGAGCAGAGCGGGGCAGAGCCACATCTGGTTTGAGCACTCAGGGCTCCGTGGGTGGAAGGAACAGTGGTGAGACCCAGACTGTGCAGCCCCAGCAGCTCCTGGTCCGTGCTGGCACCTCATCCCACCCAGCTTTGCATGGCATCCAGTGCAGGAGGGGAGGGCACCGGGCATGGCTGTGGCTGGCTCTGCCAGACCCAGGACCGTCTGCTCTTTCTCTTTCAGCAGCAGCAGCTTCAGCACCTCTCCCATCACACATCCCCACTCCCGCTGGCACCCCACCCCTCCAGCATGCAGCCCTCTAGCCTGAGTGGGGCCAGCAGCACCACGGGGCTCCTGGCCCTCTCGGGGGCACTGATGGCACAGTCTCAGCTGGCCACCAAGGAGGACAGAGTGGCCCAGGATGGGGAGAACAGAGGTAAGGGGGAGAAGCACGGCTGGATTAACCCTTCAAAGGCTGGCTGAGTCAGGGCTGGGCAGCCTGCTGCAGGGATCCTGCTGCCTGCTCTGCCTCTGTTCTGGTGCTCCTCAGTGCCTGGCTGTTGCAGCCCCAGGGATGGCAGATGCAGCTCATGAAACACGTGCAGTCCCAGGAGTTTGGCTCTGTTTTTGACCCAGGAACTGCTGCTGTGCAGTGATGGTGTGGCTGTGTTTGCACTCCTGACACTGCAGGGCTCTGGACAGATGTCCCTGCTCCCCTCTGTGTTTCCAGTGTCTGAGGGTCCCCCCTCCACGAGGCAGCTGGGAGGGTGAGGTCCCCATCACAAAGAAACCCTCTTTAATTACACCAGGGTTTACACCAAGTGAAGATTTGATGCCCAAAGCTGAGGCTTAAAGGGAAACTGCTGTTGCAAGCCCCTGGTAGAAAATGTGAGAGCCACAGGTCTGGGGCAAGGAATTTAAAAACCAGAGCCTTATTGCATGTGTGGTGCCTTGTAAACTTCATTAATCCCTAGTTCTTATGGATGCCTCCTCCTGTCAGGATCACAAAGTGCCTTACAAACATCATCAATATTTAATCATCATGAAATCAGTGCTCTGAATGCTACTGGCAGGACTGGGCCAAATTAGTAATACTGCCCAGCTTTGCTTGTGGGCTGTTTGCTGCTGAACTGCTGCACAAAGGAGAAGCTGCTCTGGGCTCAAGTCAGCTTTTGCAGAGTGCAGGCACTGGGTAGTTGTGCTGGCAGGGAGGCTGGGGCAAGGACAGGGGCTCTGGGCAGCTGTATGGACTAGAAACAGGCAGCCAATTTTAGCAGCTGTAGTGATGCTTCTCTGCAGATTGCCCCTGGGGAAGGTGCTGACTGAAGTGCAGTTGGGACAGGACCCAACAGCAGCAGCAAAGCTGGGTGCTGGGTGGGGTTTGCTGCAGTTTCTAATGGTCTGCTTTGGCTTGTTAAGACGTCAGGGTGGTGAAAACAGCAGCAGGAAACTGTCGGTGGCTGCTCTGTGCCCCTGCACGCAGCTGTCTGCAGTCGGAATTCTGGCCGTGTTGCTTTAAGAATGGCTTCCCCGAAGGAGAAAAACAAACTCCAGAGAGAGGATAAAAGCAGGCTGTGCTTTGCTGAGCCCGCTTAACCCTCAGAGCCCGGATAGCCCCGTGCCTCCAACCAGAACTTCTCCCAGCCCGGCTGTCTGACCGTGGTGAGAGCCATTCCTTCAAAGAAAGAAGAGGTGAAACGCTCCATCTGGCTGGGGTTAATCCCCCTGCTCTGCCATAATTAGCCAGAGCTGGTGTGACTTGAGCTGAGCCAGGGGTGTGGGGAGGATGGCAGGCATCCGGTCCTGTCCTGGACCGTGGCCTTGGAGCAGTGCCCACAAACTCCCCATCCCTGCCTGCCTCTTTTGGCCAGCAGAGACCTGGATGAGTTTGTTCTTTCCAAATGCTGGTGGGTCCCTAGGAGTGAAAATCAACAGGGTTGCTAGACTGCAGCCACAACCCTGTGCTTGGATTTGCAGTAAATGCCTGGTGCTTCCTCCCTGGACCCCAGGGTCCAGGCTGCCTGGATCTGTTTTGCTGTGTATGTACAAAAGCCTCAGAGGCTTTCCAAGCCAGGTTTTTAGGCATGGCTTCCTAAGGAAATAGGATGGGTGTGATTCAGGAGGTCTCAGCTGGCTGGTCAGCTCGTCCCCTCCTGGTAGCTTTGGACCTGTCACCACATCTAGGGAAGAGATTCCAAAGCTGGGGTAATTTCTTGGAAGTTGGTGGGTAAATAGAGATTCCCCTGCTTCCCTGAGGAAGACCAGTGGGCTCACCTCCCATTAGACAACAGAGAACCCACACTTGAGGTGGGCTAAGTGGGGAATCAGGTATGATTTGTAAGCCTGTTTCCTGCATTGACCCCCTCTCTTCCCTGCCTGAGTATGTGGGGCACAGCCTTGGCATTAACAGCCTCTTCCTCTCCTCCCCTCTGCCTTGCTGTCATGGACCTGCCTGGATATTCTCCCTGCTGCTGCCTGGCTCCAGAACGTGCCCCAAGCAGGGTAAGTTGTGAGGGACCAGTGGCCTCAGCTGCCCTCTGTGGCATCTCCAGCATGGTCCAGGCAGGAGCTGAGCTGGCTGCCAGCTCCTGGGAATGGCTGGGGGTGCTGGGCAAGCTTTGCTGGCCTGGGTGGGCTGTGTTTGTATTGGGGTTTTGTAGCTGAAGGTTCTGGGCCACCTCAATTCAGTCTTTGCTGATGCAAGGATCTGAAGATCAAGGGCTGCTCCCAAAATAACCAGCTCTGTCCTTTTCAAGGAGTTTCCAGTTTAGGAATCACTCTGAACAGGTCTCCCTTCTAAGCCCAGTGCTGCCAGCCCCTCTGCAGTCCTTGGCTGCCCTCTCCCTTTTACAATCCCCCCAGCCCCAGGTCTGTGACTCCCTTCCCAGGCTCTGCAGTAGCTTACAGCTCTGCAGTATCCAGAGCTCCAGCTCCTGGTACAGGCAGGGGAAGGAAGGGTTAAGGATCTTCTCCACTGGGGAACAGGTGGCATTGATCTTAGGCTTGCAGTCAGGTGGGAGAGGAAGAATGAGAGAAGGTGTCTGTGTTGTGCAGGGATGATCCCATACCTGCCCAGATGCCTCTTCCAGAGATTGCCATGGGGACAGGGAGCATCCTTTCTCCATTCTGGTTCTGTGTGAAAACTGTTGGTCTTACTGTGCTGGGGACATTCAGCTGGGGGAAACCCTGGGATGGGGCATGTTGTCCCTGACTGATTCCATCATGAACAGCCCTGTGGAGTGGTCCTGGTAGGGTTGGGGGGCCGTGCCCCAACCCAAGCACACTGGCTGCTCAGGAGGAAAGGCAGCCCCTGTAGGAAGCCAGAGCCAGCCAGGTGTTCTCCTGGTCTGCAGAGAGTGGGGTTGCTGCCAGTGGGAGGCTCCTCTTGGCTGCATTACTGAGAGTGTAGGGATGCAAGGGGATGTGTGACACCTCTGCAGCTGCCAGCAGCCTCTGAGGAAGGGGCCATTCATCCTGCTTGGCCCCAGCCTGCTGGCTCCCACACGGCAGGCTTAAGGTGAAGTAAACAGTGCTCCAGTGGGGATTTTCCACCACACTATTCCACTCCCCCATGCCTTGCTGTCTCTGCAGGGGTGGATCTGCTCTCCAGTCATGCTGGGGCTGCACCTTGCTCAGCTCCTGGTTCCCCCCAGCCCCTGGTGCTGGTGGCTGGGCCAGGGTGCAGCTGCACATCCTGGTCCTCCCCCATTGCTGTCACACTGGGGGGCTGCAGCCCCCTGCTCTTCTCCCCCTGCCCTGCTTTGGCCAGGGAGGGGAGCCCGTGGCTTTGGGGTTTTGGGCTCCTGCCCACGAGCCAGGGAGATGCTTTGCCAGGGTGGAGGTGGTGATGGAGCAGGGTCTGGCCTGACCAGGTGAGGGGTGGCTGTCTTTCCTCACACTGGCTCACATGCCTTCCTCTCCCCCCTCTGCCTCAGAGCGTTTCTTCTTCCCCTCCTGAGAGCCTGCAGGATGAGGAGCGGACGGGGCTGAAGCGGAAGAGGGAGGAGAAGAACCTGCCTGGGCATTCTGTGAGTGCACCAAGGAGTGTGGCTGTGGGAGCTGGGCCTGGGAGGTGGCTGGGGAGCCCTGTGCCTGCCCTGGTGTAGGGACCTGGTGTCCTGTGAGCAATAACAAGCCAAATGAAGAGCCCTGGGGAGACCCCTCAGCTAGAGATCCAGGTTGCTGCCAGCAGGGCATAGTGTTGGTCCATGAGGAGTGATGAACAGGAGAAAATGGGTCTTTTTGCTTCCTGGAATTCTGGGATAGAGCACAGAGCCTGGCCCAACCTCTCCCAGCCCTGACTGAGCCCTTCTGGATTTCTCCCTCCTTGCAGGATAGCGATGGGGACAAGAGCGACTACAACCTCGTGGTGGATGAGGTAAACCCTTACACTTGGAGTCTTGCAGGGTATCCAGCTCAAGCTGTAGTCATCAGGGTTAGGATTCTGGTCCCTGAGCTTTGGAGTTCCTTGGGCCCCAGGTCATTTCTGCTGGCCAGCAGCAGCCAGACAGGACATATGCCAGCCCTGCTCCGATGTGTTCATGCCAGCCAAGACAGACTCCACTCCCACTGCTCTGGGTGGAAAGCTGTGCCAGCCAGGGCTCGGCTTTGCCAGCCACAAGATTGGCTCTGATTCACAATCCCCTTTCAGCCCCTCTCCTGTAGCGTCCCATATGGGGAGACTGATAAGCTGAGATGAGAGCTCCAGGGAGATGGGCTTGCTGCTGGCAGCTCCAGTGGGTGGAGGTGGCAGGAGCAGGCAGCCACACTGTGCTGCCTGCAGCAGGAGCCTCACAGCACACCCTGCTCCTGCCAGCCCCAGGCTTTGCAGCCCCCCTCATGCCCTGCCTGGCCCTCGAGCAGCCTTGACTTTAACACACTGTGTCCTGTCTCAATGCAGGGAGTACACTGAATTCCAGTCCTTTGCAATGGAGCTGCCATGTGCTTCTGATACAACCTTCCCTGACTGCTGAGGCAGAGATGACAGAAATTTATCCCAGCCACAACTATTCTTGGCAGAGATGATGTTTTCGGGGACATACCTGTTCCTTTCCTGGAAGACAGGGGGGCAGGGACAACAAATGTGAGGTCTTTTTTCCTCCTGCCACTTCCTAAGAAAATACAAGCCCTGGGAGGAATATCAGCAGGAATTTCTGAAGGAAACAACACTTGCAAAAACTGCTTGGTGTAATTATGGTGATAAAAATCACAGACCTAGTTGAACACTTATAGGAGTGCAAGAGCTGATGGGTGGCCCTGAAATGGCAGCTCCATCTCAGTTCCTCATGGGCTCGTCACCATCCCTCCTTGTGAAGGAATCCATGGCCACCAGTGTCCTCTGAACTTGCTGTCACCTCTAATTTTGTTCAAAGAGAAAAATCAAGGCAGGTCCTTCTCCAGGGGACCGTGGAGCAGAACAGAGACCTCTGAGTGGATGCTGGGGCAGATAGGACAGGGAGGGTTGGGGGGGAACAGACCAGGGCTTAGTGGTCCCTGGAGGCTCCCCAGGGTCCCTGTGGTGCCTGCCCTCCTGCACAGAAGGCAGTGGGGTGGTTCCTGCTTCCCACAGATGCTTTCTGCCCCCAGGACCCCACCTTGGAGCCTGGCAGCCCTGGCCACTCATGCCAGGAGATGCCCAACAGCCCGTCCTCCATCGCCTCCAGCAGGAGCACAACACCCCTCATGCCAAAGGACCAGAGTCCAGCAGGGAGGCAGGTGGGCAGCCAAGGCTGGGGGTGACAAGTGGGGCCAGGGATGTAGCCCCGAATTTCTCTGTGGCCAGTGTGCTTGCAGCCCAAGTTGGGCACAGAGATGCTGGTGCTGAGGGTTTGTACCCACAGCAGGGCCCCCCCAGCCCTGGGAGAAGGGGTCAGTGCCCTGGGAGGGGGTTAAGTGCTGCTGGGAGGACAGGCTCTGCAGTATTCTCCATCCAGCTGCCTGCAGGATTCTCCAGAGCTGTTTGTAGCAATTGATTTTTCCCTTTTTTTTTTTTTTTTCCTTTTTTTTTTTCCCCTTTCCTTCCTCCTTGCCAAGCACAGGTCCAGTGCTCAGATTGACACATCAGCATGTGGGAAGGGGGAGGGATGGTTCTGCCACTCCTTGGCCTCCCAGCCACCGCAGGGACCGAGGGGTGGTGTCCCCCCCATCCTGGGTCAGGAGCTGGCTGGGGGCTGTGGGCAGCAGCGAGCAGCAGCTCCCCAGCACAATCGGATTAGAGCAGACAAAGCGCCCTGAGCAATCTGCCAGCACAGCACGTAGCTTTTCTCTGTTATTAATTTTTTTTTTATTTTTTTCTTTCTTTTCCTCCTTTGCTGGTGTCGACAAAATCCCCAGAGAGAAAAAGCGGAAGAAATGAGAGAGGCAAGGAAGAAAGCAAGGAACGAAATAATAGCTGTGGGGATCGGAGAGGCCAGTTCATCCCAGATGTCCTCCTGGTCCAGGCTGGGGATGGGGGTGTCCCCCCACCATGCATGAGGGAGCAGCAGATCTGTCATGGCCCTGTGGGTCCTTGTGGGCACTGCAGGGCACAGGGTTGTGGCCATTTGGGGTGACCTGGAGCTTGCACCTCTGGGGGGAGTGGGGACATGGAGCTGCACCACACCATGGGAATGTGTGAGGGGGTAGAGGAGAGGGAGAGGGAGAGGGAG
>JAWWTY010000078.1:2557571-2595808 GCA_035222235.1 Margarornis squamiger | reverse complement strand
CGTCAGGTGGGAAAGGCACCGGCTGCATCTGCCCGTCGGCGCTGACGTGGAAGGAGTAGGCACTGGAAGGGAGCAGAGCAGTGAGGATCCAGAGGAGGACCCTGTAAGGACAGTGGTTGGTGCCACGAAGGTCCCAGAGGGTCTGACAGAGGCAGCACGTTTTGGAGTTGGAGCAATGAGCAGAGCACAATGATGGCAGCTGTGCTCCCCATCTCTGCTTCAGCCCCACAGGTCACCTCATCCCCCATCATCCTCCCCACAGCCCAGCCCAGCCCCACTTACGGCTTCCCCGAGGTCCCCACTTGCATGCCAGCCACCAGCCCTGGGACGCGCATGTGGGGGTGCGGGTCATAGCCCACCTGGAGGGGACAGCAGGTGAGGGCAGCTCACACCCCACGGCCCCCAGCCCCCCGTGGGGAGCAGGTCACTCACCAGGGGGGAGCGTCCATAGCTGCTGGCTCCCACAGCAGCAGCAGCCCCATTGAGCTGTGGGGACATGAGGTGGAGGCTGGCATAGGCACCAGTCCCAGCCACATCCCCGTTGACCGCAGGATGAGCCAAGCCAAAGGCGGCTGAGTAGGGGCTCTGCACTCCCAGTGGATTCCTCAGGCCCAGGGCTGATGGAGGAGAAGCAGTGTGAAGGGACAGGGCCCCAGAGCCAGTGCTTGGAGACACCTGCCTGGGCCCTGGAGGTGCCAAGCTCACCCAAGGAGTCCATGGGAGCCTTGGCAGCAGCAGGACGAAACTGCTGGGCACTGCTGGATCCGGGGGTCGTGGCGTCACCCTGGGAAGTCGGGGTGCTGGACTTCAAGCTGGGCGTCCCTGCCTTCTCCACCTGGCAGGAACAGCGTGGGGATCTGAGAGCTGCACCACTCCCTTGCCAGGGGGTCTCCTCAGGTGCTCTCCAGCGAGCTGGTCCCAATTCCTCCCCCTCAGTGACAGCCCAGCTCAGCCAGCACTGTGGGCTCTGTGGGACTGGGATATAACTGAGCAGGAGCCCTGTCCTGTCCCTCCAGCATTGCTCCATGGGTTTGGAGGCAGGTGGACCCATGTCCAGCCACTCTGTCAGCCAAACCCAGGCAGCAGGGACACAAGGCCCTGAGTGAAGCCCCCCAGCTGGCCCGGGCAGCACACCTACCGTGGGTGCATCCTTGCTCCTGGATGGGGACGTGCTGCTGGAGGAGGCCATGGAGGTCGGGCTGAGTGGCATGGCCTCCTTCCTGCCCAGGGGGACCTTCTCCACCCCGTTCTCCCGGGACGAGTAGGAGTGGACGCTGTGTGGGGAAGAGGGGTCCTGGGGGAGAAAGAGGGAAATCAGCAGGCAGCAGAACAGGCAGCAGTGCAGGGACATCCCAGGTCATGGTGAGATACTGGCTCAGGCAAGGGCCAGGCTGGGAGCCTGGGAGCTGGGGCTCAATGCTGCTGTTGGCGAGAGCCAGGGACTACAACTCAGGGGTACCACTGGCACCTCCCTGTGATGCCCACCTCTGCCTATAACAGCCTGTTAGCCCCCAACTCAGGGATGGAAAACAGGCAGTGACCCCAGCCCCCTCACAGTGCCCTGCAGTCCAGCGCACTGACCTCATCCACCACCAAGTTGTCTTCACTTTTGTCTGCATCGCTGCCCTGAAACACAGAGGACAATTGGAGACAAAGGGGCTGCAGCCACCCTCACTCCTGGCCTGGGGATGTGCCAGAGGCACAGGCAGCTCCATGCTTTGCCCCACAAGAAGGGATGGTGCCACCCCACACCCCCAAGCCCCAGGCTCACGTAGTCTGTAACAAAGTCCTTCTCCTCCACCTTCCTCTTCTTGCTGCTGCTCAGGTACTCAGCGATGGCTCGTGCCCGGTCCCCATTTGGCAGCACCAGGGAGCTCTGGGGTGGGGGGGATGCAGAGTTAGTGGCCAGGGATGCTGTGCCCAGCTCCTGGGACAGGCAGCACCAACACGGGGCTGCAGCTGAGTCCTGGAGCTCAGAGGGCCCCAGCACAGCCCCCGTGTCCTGACCCGAGCCTGTGCTGGTGCAAGAGAAGGAAAAAGCACTTACGGGGCCGGGGTCTCGGTCTGTCGCTGTGGCAATGCAGAGGTGCAGCAGGAGGAGGAGGGAAGGGGGGACATGCTGTGCCACCACCAAGAGCCCCCCAGGAAAGTCACCCGCTTCTCCCGTGGGTGGCTGGGGCGCTCACAGCGGGGCTGGGCCAGCACTACAGCACAGCAGGGTGGTCCTGGGCCCCCACCAGGGATGATCCTCCCCCCAGCCCACCTCACTGTCCTCCCAGGGCTCAGTGGGGGATGTTCCCCACCCAAACCCCTCATGGCACATCAGCCTCCCACCCTTCCAGCCTGGTCAGCAGCCCCAAGGCATGGACAAGTGGTCCCCCCACCCAACCCTGGCCCCCACCCTGGGGAAGTGCCCAAGCAGGAAGGTCATGGGGAGCAGAGGCAGCCCCGGGGCCCTGCACCAGCTGTGCCCAGGTTCACTCAGACCCGACCACCCCCAGCCCTGGCTCCCCCCACACTTACCCCTGGGCTCTGTGTCATGGACTCCACGGTCATCCTTGGTGAGGAGCTGTGCCTGGGCCCCCAGTGCCCCTGAGAGTGCCAGCAGCCCTGAGGCACTGCTGATGCCAGCGAGGCCAGCGGGCTGCAACCCGGAGGGGTGGGGGGTCAGCGGGATGGGGGGAGCGTGGTGCGAGAGGTGCTGGGTCTGGAGCTGGTGCTGGAGAGGAGCGAGAGGAGAGAGCAATCGAAGGGCTGTGCCAGGACAGCCACTGGGCAGGGCAGGGAAGAGGCAGCCCTGAGTCAGTCAGCAACAGGACTTGGGTGAGGAGGGGCAGGGCACATGCCCAGGGTGCACCCAGCCACGGTGTGGGGGGCACCACGTCCCCACCACCAACTCCCCCCACCCTGCAACAGGAGCTACTGGGACAGATGGGGGACCCTGCCAGTACCCAGAGCACTGTACTACTGCAGTCTCAAGGGAATAACCGAGGAGTGGGGATGGTGGCAAGCCCCCCTTCACCAGGACCACAGGGCATCAGGACACAGGGACATGTGCCAACCACCCACCCCCATACCCAGCTGCATCTCCTCCATCCTGAGTACTGCTGGCATCCCCCCAAACCAGCCTGGCTTGCCCTTGTCCTTCCCCTGCCTTAGCTGCGGGTGGGAGAAGGCACTCAGGGCAGGGGCCATGGGCATGTGCCATGGGCAGGAGGAGTCTGCAGCCCAGGGATGGCAGGAGCCTGGGAGGTGCCACTGTCACAGAGCCCAGCACCCCTGGCCCAGGAGTGGCAGGAAAGGGTGGGCAGAGGGTTGACGTACCCCGATTGCCACGTTCAGGTCGGTCATAGTCACCTGCTTCGCACGCTCCACAGCCTGGACCACCTGCTGCTGGTGCTGCAGGAAGAGAAGAGAGGGGCTGGGGCAGGCTCCTTATCTTCAGTGAATGGGGCAAAGCCAGCACCCCAGCCCAGGGGCTCCCAAACGAGCTCTGCACCCCTGGTCAGGGCCCAAGGGCTCACCCACCTCCTGAGACAGGAACGGGATGAGCTGGGCACAGATCACGTTGAGCCGCTTGGCGATCTCCGTCTGGCAGTGGAAAAGAGGCAGTGCCCGTCAGGGCAAGGGGCAGAGCAGCCCCCACGCTGAGGGGCCCCAGTGCTGCAGGAGAACCCCCTCCCCACATGAATGCCCTGCAGGTGCCATCCAAGCAGCCTCGGGGTACTGGCACTCAGCCCCAAGGGCTACTGCTCAGCACCAAGGAGCAGAAACACCCCCGGGGGGATCAGGACCAGGACAACTCTCCTTCCTAACAACACCCCCTCCAAAAACCAGTATCCTGCATCTCCACCAAGGACAGCTTCCACCTCCTTCCTGCCAGGGACATGAAGCCCCATGGCCCATGCCACTGAGGGCCACCCCTAAGCAAGCCCCCAGCCCCACAGGCAGGCTCACCTCCCCTCCCCACACAGCCCCCCACCAGCACCACGACTGCTACCTGCCACCCTCTGGGCCCGCAGGAAGCCCTGGAGAGGTGCTCTCCTTACAGCTGCTGTTCTCCTGCAACACTTGAGTGCCACTGGCAATCAAGAGCACAGAGGGCGAGCACAGCATGGGGAGGGAGAGCAGTGTTGTGCTGTGCCATGCCATTCTCCCAGGGCACCCCACTGTCAGCTTCCAGGGTCCCCGCTGGCACCGCCCTGCACAGCTCAGGCGAGGGGAGAGCATAGACATTCAGCCATCCCTGGCCCCACAGACACATCCCTGGCCCCACAGACACATCCCTGGGAAGAAGCCCCAGGGGCTTGCAGGGAGAGGCCCCTGCCCCTCATACCAGCAGGTGATGGCTGAGAGAGCAGACACTGCTCGAGGCAACAGTGGTGATGCCCACACAGAGCTGGGGACCCCCATCCAGAGCTGGAGAGGGGGCAGAGATCTGCAGCTCTCCCTAAACCCAGGTGTCCTCTGCTCTTGGTCCAGGTAGGATGCTGTCCCAAGATCTGAAGAGCAACCTGCCCACCCTGGTGGGGTGGATGAAAGTACTAACTGAGCCAGCACAGGGCTGAGAGGAGGGGGTCGAACCCAGACCCCCTTATCAGCCCTTGGAGGAGACCAAAGCTGAAGGGCCCCAAGAGCCAGGGATGACCCCTGGATCTCCCTGCCAAGGCCTTGGGCACCTCTCTCATGCCCAGCTGGTGCAGGCACCACAGTGCCAGGGTGAGGGGCTGCAGCACTGCCTGGCTGGTGTGGGGACAGAGACCCAGGGACACCCTATGCCACCCTCCAGAGCAGCTGCTGACTGTTCTTGCCAGACCCAGAGAACACAAACAATCTGGCACCTGCCCTCGCTTCCCCTTCTGAGGGAGGAAAAAAGAGAAAGAAAAGAAAGGAAGAGGGGGGAGCAAGGAGATTTGGCAGCCGGCAGTTCTGGGAAAGATTTAGCTGTCTCCCGGGGCCGGCAGTGATGGATTCTCTTCCCTAATGCACTGATGGGCAGCAGCTCCTTGGGGAGAGCTGCCTCCAATTCACTCGCACTCGTTAATGTGCAATTTACTGGCACTTTAACGCTCTCAGCATGAAAAATGATCACGCTGTTTGCAGCCCCCCCAGCCACCAGTACCGTCACCTCCTCTCTGGCTTGTGGTGAGCAAGTCCAAGGCCAGGCAGATTCGGGGAGGTGGTTTTATAAAAAGCTACAGGCCCCTTCCATGCCAAAAACAAAGCAACAATAAAAAATTAACGTCTCCTGCTCATTCCTGTCTTGATCCTCTCCTGCCAAGCCTGTGGCTGCCTGGAGAGCTGCACCACCACAGCCAGTCCCCAGCCCCATTTCCCTCCAAACAAACCCAGAGCAAAACCCCACATGTTGGCCTTTGCTGATGCCAACACTGCCAGGCACCTGGGGAGCCCCTGGGGATGCCGGGCTGGGCACCACAGCACTACCCAGCCTCCACCCACGGCCAAGGGTGAGCATTCCCTCGGGGGTTCCAGGGCAGCCGAGAGCGCTCAGGACCTCCCCTGCGCCCGTGAGCGGCGCTGGATTTGGGGGAAGGGAGGAGAAAGGGCGACACAATCCCTCCCGTGGCAGCAATAACCCACAGCTCCCGCGCTGGCAGTTCCCGTTTCTCACACAATGGCCGCTGGCTGTCAGAGCAGACTTACGGGCCCTTGTTAAAAGTGCCGACAGCTCGCTGGCCGCCGGCCAGCGGCACCTGGGGCTGATAGAAAACACGAGCCTGCGAGGCCTGGGAGAGAACCAGCAGCCAGAGGAGAGGAGCTTGCAGCCCTCTAGGGAGGGGCACCGGGCTGGCTGGACCCTTGGCACCATCCCTGGCCAGGGTGGGTTCAACACCTCCTCCTCAACAGGGGTGGTGGCACAGGGAGGGCACACAGGAGCCCTAGGAACACCCTCCTGGTAGGCACAACGCTGGCAAGAGCAGCCAACAGCCTGCCCTGTGCTGGGGAGGGGGGCCAGCAGTGCCACACTGCCCGCCCGGGCAGGATCCCGTGCAACAGTTGGCATTGAGGGGCGCAGGGCGGGCAGGGAGGCGGCCGTGGCAGCAACACGCCTCGCCAGGCTCCTCCGCAGCCTCTTTAAAAATAGATGAGAAGAAACCTTCTGTCTCAGAGCAGCTGGTGACCCGGAGCTCAGCGCAAGGGAGGAAGGGAGGGAGGGGAGGAAGGAAGAAGGGAGTGATGGGGATGCAGTGAGGGAGGATGCGCAGCCCTGAGCCCCTAAGGAGCTCTGCACCCCCATCCCAGTGCCCTCCTTTCCACTTCAGGACGTTCCTCAGCCCTGGTCCCCAGGTGAGCTGCCCCAATGGGCATCTGACAGTTGTAAAGGTGGTGAGCCAGAGCTCATCACCCTGCAGTGACACTGCAGCTCCCTCACCCTGAGGAAGCCAGTCTCCTTCACAACAGTCCCCACACGACCACTCACAACTGGTGTGAGCAGCCATGCGAGCACAAATCCTCCACCACTCCTCTCTGCCCGACACAAGAGCACCACAGTCCAGCCAGGGCACCCTGAACCCAGCAAGCAAACAGCAGCTCAGGCTGGAGCACAGACACGTGTCCAGAGAGCTAAGGAGGCAGCCAAGGCCATGGCACAGAGCAACACAAAGCTCCCAAAGCACAGAGAAGGGGACACATCCCCCACAAGCACAGCCTTCCCTGGGTTACAGCAGGGAGCAACCTCCCGTGCTGTCTGTAGGAAGGGATGGCCCAAAGAGCCCAGACAGCAAGGTGGGGACAGGGAGGTAGGACCAAGCAGCTGGACAATACTCCCAACCCACTCAGACTCACCTGTTTGTGCATCTCAATATTCAAGCCATAGGACATCTCGTAGTACTGTGAGGGAGAGAAGGCAGCATCAGCACAGCTCTGGAGACCAGAGACTCATAACCAGAAAGTCCTTTGCAGCCCTAGCACGTCAGGTCAGCCTGGCCACAAAGGGCCATGGTGTGACCAGACCAGGGCAAGAACACAGTCCCCAGCTCTTCTCCTGGGAGCAAAGGTCTCTCTGGCACATGGCTGCAGCCACAGGATGGACACAGTCCTCCCAGGGCTCCCGCTCACTGCAGGAGCTGGGGAACTGTGGGAAGGGAGACAACCCACATGGGAGCAGCCTTGCCACCGCAAGCTGTGGCAGCAATTCCTGCTCAAACACCACAGCTCGTTTTGGGGGAAAACCAGACAATAACAGCCACAGCAACCAGATCCCAGGGTCTGGCCACACAACCCAAAGGCAAGGGGAAGGCAAAGCATCCCAGGGTTGTGTGACCTTTGATGGTTCAGAGGACCCACACCACCCTCCTCCTCTCAGGTGGAGCTCACTAACCATGACATAATGGCGCTGGATTTCTGTTTTTTCTGTTGCCAGCTTTTCGCATTCTAACTTCAAGCTGTAAAAACAAAGAGAAGAGGGGAGGGAGAGGGAACGATCCCCTTGGTCCCCCCACTGACAGGATCTCCCTGGCTGGACAGAGCACGAGCCCTCCCAGTGCACCACATGTTTCAGTCTCCTGCCCTCAGCTTCAAACCCATCTCTCAGCAGAAGCCAAGAAAACCACCTGAAAGAGGGCGGGAAGGGGCTGATAAAGAGGACATGGACGGCAAAGGGATCTGGGCATCAGGGAGCAATTTGCATGGACTCTTAACCCCCTCCTCAGCATCTGCTTCCCAAATGGAGTGAGCTGCAAAGCCGAGCTGCATTTCAAACCTTGCTCTGCCCCACACGGTGTGGGGAAGGGGAGATGATCCTGCACAGCAGCCTTAGTGATCAGAGGGCTCCAGGTCTGCTAAGTGATGGCTCTGGCTGAGCCCAGCAGCCGGGTGCTGGAAGCCAGCACCTCATCCTGGGGCTTTTGGCAGGCGAAGGCTGAGTATCCCCCTCAAACAGTGTCATTTCAAGCTACCAACGTTGCAGTTGGCACAGCCATGCCGTGGATGGACCAGTGCCCACAGCCACAAGGAATGGTGCCACTCACCCCAATGCCCAGTGCCAGTGGGAGCCTGTTGGCTTGCCAGCACCACTGAAGTGCCCAGCTCCTCCCTGCTGGCATGTGAACTCTGGTAGCTTCTCACCTGTGGTATTGGTTCTGCAGGAACTGGAATTCCTCCTTGATGCGGTCCAAGGTCTCTGGGTAAGTCAGCTTGAGGGACTGGGGGGTGCTGGGGATGGCACTGGCAGCAACAGCAGCTCCCGAGGCAGCGGAGGGAGCCTGGAGATGGGCCTGGGCAGAGAATGGGACCCCCGGGGTCACTGCTGATGGCCAGTGAGACTGGCACATCCCACCGGGGGTTTCCTGCACCCAGGAAATGTCTGGGAGAGCAGCATGTGCAAGAGATGGCAGAACAAGTTCCTGGAGAGGAAACTGGCTACAACCAGGCACCAAGGGCCTTGTGAGCATCATTCTGGCCACTGAGGCAGAGGATTGATGACCATGGGTGGCACCAAGCATGGCATGGACACAATGCCCAAAGTGCCACCCAGCTGAGCTTCCTGCCCACCCACCCCTGTCCCACCACCAAGCCCTGGCGGGTCCCACTCCCAGCACCCCACGAAGCCCAAACCCCCAGCACTGGGACTCAGGACTGGGAGGAGCCACCGCACCACTCCCGAGCATCCCTGCTGTGGGTCCGGGGGGGCTCACCGGGGGCCGGTTCTGCGGGAACATCCTTGGCACCGCACTGGACCGGGGGCGGCTCCCGGCTCCGGATCAGGCCCTGGTGGGGAAGAACCCGGGGTGTCACCGCCGGGCGCTGCCCCGCACCGCGACCCCCGCATCCCCCGGGGGGACCGGGGGGCTCCCTGCGGGCCCGCCCAGCCCCGGCCCCCCGCGCCGCGCAGACAATGGCCCCGCCGCAGGTACGGCCGTGGAGGAGGCACCGGCTGCGAGCGGGGCTGCGAGCCCGACCGGCCGAGCCCGAGCCGGACCGGAGCGTGGGGACGGGGCACGATGGGCCAAGACCGGGGCAGGACCGGGGCAGCACCGGGACAGCACCGGGACTGCACCGGGCGGGACTCACCGCGCTGCGGGTCCCAGACCCGGCCCCGGCCCCGGGAGCGCGCCCCTGCAGCGGAGCGGGGCGGGCCGGGCCGGGCCGAGCCGAGCCGAGTCCCACCGAACCGAGCCGAGCCGAGTCAAACCGAGTCCCACAGTGCCGAGCCGAGCCGTGTCCCACCGAGCCGGGTCCAACAGGACCAAGCCGAGCCGAGTCCCACCGAGCCGAGCCGGGCCGAGCCGAGTCAAACCGAGTCCCACCGAGCTGAGCCGAGCCAAACCGAGTCCCACTGAGCCGAGCCGAACCGAGCCGAGTCAAACGGAGTCAAACCGAGTCCCACCGAGTCGAGCCGAGCCGAGCCGAGTTAAACCGAGTCCCACCGAGCCGAGCCGAGCCGAGTCAAACCGAATCCCACCGAGCCGAGCCGAGCCGAGCCGACTCAAACCGAGTCCCACCTAAACAAGCCGGGCCGAGCCAAACCGAGTCCCACCGAGCCGAGTCAAACGGAGTCCCACCCAGCGGAGCCGGGCCGAGTCCCACCGAGCCCAGCCGATCCGATCCGATCCGATCCGATCCGCTCTGGGCCGCGCCCCCGCCCCGCCCCGCCCCCCCGCGCGCTGCGCAGCGCGATCAATGGGCGCGCGCGAGCGCCGGCTCCACGTGGGGACTGGCCCGTGCGCGCCGCGGCCGCGGCCGCCAGCCAATGGGAGCGCGCCGCTCCCACGTGGGGTGCGCGGAGCCGCCTTCCCATTGGCCCGCCGGGGGAAGGTGTCAATCAGGGAAGCGGCCAACGAGGGGGCGGCGCGGAGGGAGCGGGGGGTTAACCCGTGCGGGGCCGGGGATGGCGGGGTCGGGCCGGGCCGGGCCGGTCCAGCCCAGCCCAGCCCAGCCCAGCCCGGCTCAGCCCGGCCCGGCTCGGCTCGGTCCGGTCCGGCTCGGTCCAGTAAGGCTGGGTCCGGCTCAGCTCGGTCCGGCACGGCTCGGCTGGGCTCGGTCTGGTCCGGCTCGGCTGAGCACGGCACGGTCCGGTCCGGTCTGGGCTGGGCTGAGCTGGTCCTGTCTTGTGTGGTCTGATCCGGCTCGGCTCGGTCCGGTCCGGCTCGGTCCGGCTGGGCTGAGCATGGCACGGTCCGGTCCGGCTCGGCTCGGCTTGGCTCGGTCTGGTCGGGCTAGGTCCAGCACGACTCGGTCCGGCATGACTCGGTTCGGCTCGGTCTGGTCCGGCTGGGCTGAGCATGGCACAGTCCGGTCCAGCACGGCTCGGCTCGGTTCGGTGTGGTCCGGCTGGGCTGGGCTCGGCTCGGTTCGGCTGGGCTTGTCTCGGTCTGGTCCGGCTTGGCTCGGCTCGGCTCGGTCCGGTCCGGTCCGGTCCGGCCCCTTCCCAGCCCCGCAGCAAGGATCCCCTCTCCGACACCGCACAACGGGGCCGCGAGTTTGCACCGCAGCCCCGCCGCCCCCCGGGCCCTCGGCTTTGGGGTTATTTTTGCTGATAAACACTGAATACGGGAAGTCCTGGTGTCCCGTCCCGCTCAATCCCCTTTGTTATTTTTAATTAAGAAAATAAACGAACCCGACACCACCACCCGCCCCTGCCACCCCTCCCCGGGCTGCAGGTCCCGCCTCACCGGGAATTCCCTGTGATTCCCTGTGTGATGGCGGGGAGTGGCAGCATCCCTCTTGCCCGACAGCTCTGGGACGGCCTGGGAAGGGCTCCTGTGAAAGGCTCCTGCACTGGCTCTGTCCCTCAGCCCCAGCAAAGGAATCTGCCATCACCCCAGCATCCTGCCCCATCCTGGCCCCCAGCCCGGGGGTCCATGCCCCTTGGGATAGGCAGACACTTGGACTGGGAAAGGAACCCCTGTGTCCCCGTCCCAGTAGCCCTACACCAGCCCCCACATCCCCACCAGCGCTGTCATCGCCCTCCCAGAGCTCTCCGTGTTTCCAGCCAGCAGGCCGGGGTCCATACATCCCACTCGGGTTTTCTCGTGGGTTTTCTGGTGGCTTTACTCCGTCCAGGGAGACCAGTGGTTGCTCGACATTTTCTGCTGCTGCAGGTCAATCCAGGCTTACACTGAGCAGGAAATAAAACATTTGAAAAGCAGCAGCTGTGAGGTGTCTGTCCGCCTCTCCCCCTCTTTAACCTTAATCCAGCAACAGGCCAGTCCTCTCCTCCTCGCCACGGCTTCATCCCCGGTCCTGTCACTGTCCAAAGGCAGCGATGGCTCAGCCCAAGGGACAGACTCATCCTCACAGCAGCATCCACTGATGCCGATTCTCAGCAGTGCTGGCAGGGAGAACCAGAGCTTCTCTTTCTGACAGCAACTCTCCCCCAGCCCCTGAAAAAAAAAAAAAAAAGAACAATAACAATCATAACCTCAACAAACCCACTGAAACAGAGCAAGGGCCATGCTGTGCGTGCCCAGAGGGCTCGGCAGTCCCAAGAATGATGGGCTACGCTGGCCCCTTGGGCTGGCAGCAGGGTTTTCCAGCCCTGAGCCAGGTCCTGCTGCTTTTACTGAGTGAGGGACCACTGTCAGTCCCCCTGTGGGAAGCCCAGCCCGTTTTGCCCCATTTTGCCCTCTCTGACCCCTGCCAGTTCCATGATTTTCTGAGAGCAGCTGTGATCTCAGATGGGAGATCCCCCATTAACCCAGCTCTGCTGAGGGCAGACAGGGAGGGAAACCCTCCCCTCTCTGGAGCTGGGGATGCCCCTGTCCTCAATGCACCCAGTCTTGGCCCTGCACCAGCAACCAGTGGGGTTTGTGCTCCGTGGAGGGAAGGGGGTTGGTGGGCAGAGCAGCAGAAGAGTGGTCTCCCAGCCCTTATTATGTTTTAAAATGTAATAGCAGCATGATATCTATTTTCGTAGACAGAACAGATCATTTCTGGAAGAGGGCCATAAATCTCAAAGGGAGGGGAAATAATTTGGCCAATGTCATGTTAAGGCAGCAAGAGTGTAAATGAGAAAAATATTAAACTAACAAAAAAAAAAAAAAGGCAGTCTAGACCTGGACTGAAGCACCATCTCTGCCCCTAAACCCCCTCCCCAGCCTCAGAAACCTGTCCCCTCAGCCTTTCAGCTTTCCAGCATTATCCCAGGGGGCTGGGGGGACCAAGATGCACGTGATGGGCTGGCTGAGTGGAGAGGCCAAGGGAGCAGAAGAGAACAGGGATGCCAGCAAGGGCCCTGGCAGGATTCTACTGAGCCATTGCCCCAGGAGCAGCCCCCCTGCAGCAGTCCCCACACACTGTGCTCAGGGAGGCCACAGGTACGTGGGGTGTGGGACCAGGGACAGGCTCATGCCCCTGTGTGCTTTGGGGACAATGTGCCTGAGGTGAGCACATGGCTACAGGGCCAGCACCATGAGGGCACGATGGCAGCAGGACTGGGCAAATGCTAATCCAGCACCGATGAGGAAAGCAATGAAGCCACTGGCAGACCCCCTGCCCTGCCACTGCCATCTCTTTCACTCTCACCAGCAGTCCCTCTATCCCATCCCTGGTACCGAGGCTCTGGCAGCACCATCCTTCACCACCAGCTGCCCACACTGTCCATCCTGGCAGAGGCAGAGTGGAGAGGGGTTTGGCATGGCCAAACCTGCCTGCACCACATGGGTCATCCCGTGTCCAGCAGCCAGTTCTCAGGCTGGCAGCAGGGTGATCCCTGCTGTGACCGGGAGAGACCCGCAGGCACAGGAGGTCTGGGAGTGCAGCACTGGTTTGGTAGGAGAGTAGAAGGAAAGGATCCAGGAACACCCACCTCACCTGCAGCTGCGGGTCAGGCCTGCCCCTGAGCAGGAGCCAGGGCTGGTGGGGAAGAGCCAGCCATCCCGCAGACCCAGGGCTCAGCAGCCAAGTGCTTCCCGAGAGCACGTCCCTGGCAGCGCCACAGCTCTGCACGGACCCTGGCAAGCAGCAGAAAACAAACTGCTGCTCGTACCCCCTGGCTGCTTCCCCGGGCTCGGCTGCCAGCTCCCGCATGCCAGCGCGGCTCGAACGAGGCAGGGGCTCCCCAGCAGAAAGGGCTCCGGCCGTGCCACCCCAGAGCCTGCTCTGCCCAGGGGCATCCCTGACCTTTGCCAAGCTCAGGTGACCCGGGCTCCGGGTCGGGCACCAGCGAGGATAAACTCATGCCTGATGCTCGGATGAGAAAGACGCGACCTTTAACAGCCTCTCCCGGGAGCGCTTTCCCCTCCGCCTTTCCTCCTTCTGCGGCGGTTTAATTTCTTCTTTAGCCCCTTTCTTCCCTTAGCGAGATCAAAGGAGCCCATGGCACCAGGCACATTTCATGGGAAACGTCGATTAAAGGGAGTGGGGGAGGCGGCGCTGGTGGGATCAGAGGAGGAGCGGGAGGAGAAAAAGGAGGAGCAGGAACAGAAGAAGGAGCAGGAGAAGGAGGAGAAGCGAGGCTGGAGGGAGCACCTGGCTCCATGTAGTGTCCGGGCAGGACGGGTCGGGCAGCGGGGGCGACACCGGGGTCGGGATCTCCTCCGGCCAGGGCTCCGGGGCTCCTCTCGGCGGCTCCGCCGGGCTCCTGCTGCCCTCTGCCGCCCCGGTCGTGTCCCCGCCACCCGGCGTGGGACGGGACCTCGCCCGCTCCCGGCCGGTGCCCCCCGGACCCCCGCCCCACGCTACCCACCGTGCCGGGACCCCTCCGAACGCCCACGGGCCGTGCCGGGCAGAGCCGCCACCTCCGAGGGTCCTGGCCCCGCACCACCCTGCCCTCCGCGATCCCGCCACGCTGAGGGGAAGGAGAGGCCCACGCGGCGTGGGCTGCGCTCGGGCAGGGGCTGCCAACACCCCACCCGAGGGTGCGATGGGGGTCGGTGTCCCCCAGCGCATCCCTGAGCCGCGGCCACCTCAGGCCCTCCAGCCCCGGGCGCATCTGGCTGCAGCATCTCCCGTGGCCGCCGGCCAGGGAAGGGGATGTTTAGGGGATGAGTAACATCCTTCCTGGCAGCGCCGCTGCCCGCTCCTGGAAGCTGCTGCAGGCGCAGAGGAGCTCAGCCCCTTCGCCCGCCCCTTGCCCCACCGAGATGGGAAAAGAAACAACAAGCGGAAAGGAACCTGGGGATGGGGCCAGTGCAACCGAAGCCCGTGGAATCGGCAGGAGTCCCAGGTGCCAGGAAGAAGGGAGGGAAGATGCTGCGTGGCACGGTGGGAGGCTGCGAGGAGGTGCGGGTTGGGGGAGGCAGCTCTGGGCCCCCTCTGGAGCAGGGCTGGAAGCCAGAGCCTGGCTGAGAGCTGCCAGAAGCAGCTTATTTTGGAAAGGAGGCGTCTTGGCAAAGCGCTTGGTGCGTGGAGCTGCTGACGCTGGGGAACAGGACGGCTCTCTCATCAGGTCCCAACCATGCCTCGCAGGCCAACGCTGCTTGGCTTGAGCCTGCAGCTGAATGTGCCTCAGCACAGCCAGGACTGGATCCCCAACTCCTGAGTCACCCACTGCAAATGGGTTTGGACATCCCAGTCACGAGCTGTCACAATGCCCAGGGCCACAACTCACCCTGAACATCAGAGGGGCTGCCTTGGACTCACCAAGCAGGATGCACAGAGCTCTTAGTAGCTCCAACCCATGGAGCCAGGTACAAGCTCATGCCTTGAACAGAGAAAGAGGCACACAGGCTTAACCCCACCCCTGAATGCTGCTTCCCCTCTCCTCAGCTCCCAGGAGCAGTACCAGCCCCACAGGGAGCCCAGCCCAGTCCCTCCCGCTGCTCAGACCCAGGAACTCAAGGCAGTGGGGTCCAGCCCAGAGCCAGAGCACCGCTGGCAGGATGCCGTGGCATTCAGCCATGACCAGGGCTAGCAAGGGCTAGAGGAATCGCAGACTTTGCAGCAGAAACTGGACCTGCTTTGCCTTCCCCAATGCCCTGCTGGCACCCGTGAGGCCGAGGAGCCAGCACAGGCAGCTCCCTGTCCCTGTCCTTCCAGAGCAGCACACGTGGAGCAGGCTGCAGCTGAGAGCCCCTTGCTGTGCCTGCACACAGCTCAGGAGCTCCCAGCACCTGCAGGTTACGTGTGGCTTGGCATGCCCTGAGCTGGGTCAGGTCTCAGCCCGTCCTGCAGCGGGGCACAGCTGTGAGCAGCAGGCAGGCAGCCTTGTCTGCCCCGGGACGGAGCAACCAAGCTCCCAACCAAGCTCCCAACCAAGCTCCCAACACGCAGCAGCCAGCCCTGCCCTTCAGAGCCGCACACTGCAGCATTGTGGCCCAGCTGGTTTTTCCAGAGATGCATCCAAGGGGCGAAATCAGATCTCGAGGGAAGGGAGCAGGCCTGTTCCTGGCTGTGCAGAGTTGCTGTAAGAGGCAGTGCCAGGAATCAGGGCAGTTGCTGGGCACCACAGCAGGCCAAACGAAAACCCAGCAGGCAGCTCACAAACCTGGGCTGTACCTCACTCCCCAACTCCGGGAGCTGTTGAGCCTTTGCAGAGCTTTGTTTGTAAACCCTGCGGCAGAGCTGCCCTGCCCTGGCACTTCCTCCAGCCTTGTTTTACACCATCAGATATTAAACAACCAGCCCGGAGGGCTGGGATGGGGGAAGGACCCTGCTGGGGAGCAGGGAAGGACTTTTGGGAGGAAGGCTCTCAGAGGAAAACAGAAAAGAAGCGTTGGGGAAAGGGAGTTCCCTCCACACAGGGAGGGTTGTTTTTGGTCAGGGCTTGTCTAGACTGGAGTCACCCACACTGTGCAAGCACATTGACACCATGCAGCCTGGATGGGGCTCCCTGCTGTTCCCAGCAGGACTGACAGGCTGCACTCACCAAGGGTGGGCAAGAGCCGGCCCCAGGACTGGTCATCCCACCCCCAAAGGGACTGGGGGCACCCTGAGGCTTCCAGGGTGATGCCTCCCGGTGTCCCCCATTGCTTCCCATCAATTGGAGGGCCCTGTGCCCACCAGCTCCCCAGCCTGGCCCTGTCACCTGTCCCCAGCACAGCTCTTGGGCAGTGGAGAGACACGGGGCAGCTGTGCCCAGGCTCTTGGCTCCCTGCCTTCCTTCAGCTCCAGCTGCCCGAGCAGCCAAGGGAGCTGCAAGCACAAAGCGTCACTTTTTCCAAGAGCCTCTCCCTGCCTTCCCTCCTCCCTCGCCGAGCAGGGCTATGTTTTTGGGGAGCACAGGAGGCTCCTGGGGCAGGGTAAAGGCAGTGTCAGGGCAGACCCAGCCGGGACAGGTCTTGGAGCCACTTGCTGGCCATGTCTCTGCTTGCCTCTCAAAGGGCTGCCTGGCCAAAGCACAACCCCCTTGAATGTGATACCTCACACAGGTTGCTGCTCCCATCAGCTCTGGGCAAGCCCACCTTTCCCAGCACAAGTGGGAGAGGGGCTTAGTACCCCTGACAGCCCCCAGCCAACACCTGCCAGCAAACCTACAGCTAATGAGGGGCTTCAGACACCTTTCCCTTGGAAAAGAAAACCCTGAACACTAAAGCTCATCCTCCAAGACCAGGAGCATCCATGGAGTAAGAGAACAGGCCTGACACAGACATTCTTTAAGGATGATCTAATTTAAAAATACATTTTTATAAAAACACATCGTAATGAAAATGCATGTATTTTAGAGATCCACAGCACTCCAGTGCTGGAGGCAGCTGCTTGTCAGCAATGGGACTGCTCCCTACCCATTTTCCCCCCTTCCCCAGGACATTTGGAGCCCCATGTCCAGCTCCACATCCCCATTTATTTTCCTTTACCACAGAAAATGTCTCCCTAGTCCCCCACACACTCTAAAGCATCAGCTGAAGCTGCAGGAGTGACAAAGGCTGGAGGATTCCCTTGCCCAAGCCTGGCATGAAGCAGGCAGGTGGCAAACTGCCCTCACTCCCAGCACTGCAGTATCAGACACTGCTGGAGAAGAGCCTGCCTGGGCACCCTTTGCTCGCACCAGCAGCTGGTGGGCAGGACTGCGCTTAAAGGTAACCAATGGAACAGAGAAGAGCTCTGGATTGCTTTAATCCTTTCCAAAAAAGTATAGCTAGCCCAGCAGTTGTCCCCCTCCCTCTGCGCCTGTGAGGATTTGTACTCATAAGGCTGGCTAATTTGACAGGGACAACACACACTCAGCACAGGCAATCTCAGACTTCCCGAGGAGTTTGCTCTTCGCTCAGTGTGCTTTGCCAGCCCAATAAATCCACTCCCACGTGTCACCCTCCCCTCCCTCCCTTCCTCCACGCGGAGGGCTGGGACAGCAGCCTTGGAGCATGACTCAGACACGCACAGGGGGTGAGGACATCCCCTTCCCACGGGCAGGGCACTGGCATCACCAGGTACCGGCAAGTACAGCAGCACCATGAGCACAGGGAGCCGGGCGCCGTGGCACTGTGGGAGTGGGAACAGGCAGGGGCTGTCCCGCTGGTACCTGCGGCAGCCAGAGGCACCAGAACCATGTGGAGCCAACAGTTAATAGAGAGCCAGTGTCCCCATCCCTGGAGCCAGGAGCAGAGCATGGCAAGGGGCAGGGGTGCAGTCCGGCGTGCGCGCGGCTCACGGGGCACCGCGGTAGCTGTAGTGATTGTGGTCGGGCTCGCTCAGGGTGAGCGGCAGGCTGGGCTTACGCTCGGGGTCCTTGTCCTCGCACTGCCGAGGGGGACGGTGCTTGAAGAAGTCAGAGACGTAGCGGACCTGGAAAAGACCAGCAGGGAGGTTTGGGGATCCCTCGGTCAGGCTCAGCTACGGCCGGCGCGAAGCCCGGCGAGCAGGAGGTTGCACAGGGGGCACTCACGATGAGGACGGCAATGAGAGCCCCTTGGAGCAGCCCCACCAGCACGTCGCTCCAGTGGTGCTTGTAGTCGGACACCCTGGTGTAGCCCACGTAGATGGCAAAGGTGATGAGGAAGAACTGGATGGTGGGACGCAGCAGCCGGGCCCACTTTCCCACCAGCCGGGCTTGCACGTAGAGCTGGGCAGCAAAGAGGGGAGCAATCACCCAGAGCAGGGGGCACCAACCAGCCTGATGAGGGGGTGCTTGGGGCGTGGGACCCGTGGGGGCTTGCTGCCTTCCTGTGGCACAGCACTTACCGCCAAGAACATCATGCAGTACATCCCAAAGGAGGAGTGTCCTGAGTAGAAAGACAGCCTGTGGGGCAAAAGGGATGGGTCAGGCCATGAGAACAAGCCCCTAGCTGGCCCCCACAAGCCCCTACCCACTCCACGGCCTCTGCCTTGTGGCAGGAGAGCATCAATACCCATCTGGGGCTGCCACTGGGAGCCCTGTGCTGCTTGGCAGGGGCAGGGTACACGTCCTCTGGCCCCACAGCTCACCTGGACTCGGTGATGTTCCTGCTCTCTCCCTGGCAGACATTCTCCAGCTGCACATAGATGGAGCAGTTCACCTTGGACCAGTCGGGGTTGCAGACAGCCAGGAAGTTTGGCCGGAGACGGCCGATCATGTATTTGGCCAGGTCAGTCAGGGACTGGCTGATGGCCCCCCCAAAGAGAAAGGTCCCCACCACCTTGTAGAGGGCAGCCAGGTAGTTGTTGAACTCTGACTTGGAGTAGAGGCGCTCAGTGTAGACCAGGTATGCCTCCCCTGATGAGATCTGCAGAGACCAGGGGACAAGGGGTGAGGGTTAGGGACTATCAAGCAGCTCCCCAGAACCAGGGCTGCAGGATGCTCTGGCTCTTGGCTCTGTGGCAGAGAAGCCCCTGGCATCTGCCTGCCACAGGAGCTCACAGGCCTGTCCCTGCAGGGAACCAGCCCCACGGGACATGGGACCCTCCACCCCAGTGAGAGCTCCTGACCCCTGGCAGAGCAGGGCTCAAGCTGAGGGTCCCGTTGCCCTGCCAGGGCTCTGGAGGTGGCTGTGCTGGGCCCCAGATACAACACATCAGGATGTCCCTGCCCTGGAGGGAAGGAGGTGACATATCCTTACAATGACAACAGTGCAGGTGATGGTGACCCCAGCCATGAGACCGTGGGTGATGGTGTCTGCCTTGTAGGGGTAGCGGATGGAGTCATCGCTGCAGTAGAAGCCTCGCTTGTACGGGGAGTTCACCAGCGTGAGGATGACGAAGGGCAGAGACGCTGCAAGGCAGACAGAGGTGAGGACTGAGGACACAAGCCAGCAGGGTCCACACTGGCATGCAGCACCCCACAGTCTTTCAATGCTGGGGACAGATCCCCTCCAGGGATGAAATCCTGAGTCACCTGTACCCTGGGCAGGAGGACTTGAGCCCCCCAGTGTACTGGCCCCAACACCGATAGGGCCCTATCGGAGTTTGCAGATGCCTGTGGCGCCCAGATACCACAGGAGACAGCCACAACTTGGCACCCACAGAGCCCCCACAGCAGCCCCACTCCTCCCCAGGCACAACAGTGGCAGGGCCCGATCTCGTGCCTTCTCCTCCTGCTCCCCAGAGTCTGTCGGCCTAGGAGGACAGACCTCATTAAAATTAATGAGCACAGCCATCCTGCAAACCTGTTTTGCAGCAGCAAAGGGCCCCCAGATGGTCCCAGCAGAAACCTCACAACAGTTCCAGGAGACCCAGTGCTGGGTGACGCTGGTGGGTGAGATCCAGCCCAGGCACAAGGGGACTCCAAAGCACTTGGCTTGTCCCCCTCATGCTCCCACAGCCCTTGCTCCTGCCAGCCTCTTCTCTCGGCTCTGGAGAGATGTTGTGCTGGCTGGATGAGTCTGGGAAAGGAGGCTTTTCCACCCAGCGTGCCGCAACCCTGGGCACGGGCAGCTGAGAGCTCACCGGGGAAGGAACCACCCCCGAGATCCAGAGGAGTTTATGGGTCTCTGCCCCTCGCTGGAAGGGGATCCCCTGCCCCATCCATGCCCAGGAACACTCAAGGACAAGCCGGGTGCCCCCACCACGGGGGTCCCAGGGTGGTCCCCCGGGGGTGCGGCCCCCCAGCCCCGCAGGGCACCTAAGGCCGGGCTGCTCTCACAGTTCCGCCTTTCCCGGCGGTTTCCGCCTCTCCTTGTTCCTCCGTCTCCCGGGAACCCGCACCTTTGTCCCCGCCCGGCTCCTCGCTCCGGCCCCGGGGGTCCCGCCGCGTCCCGCACTCGCCGGGCGTGCGGGGATCCCGGTGATGCCGCACCGGGGGCTGCCCCGCAGCGCTGCCGGGAACCAGCGCCGCTCCCTCCCGGCCCCGCCGCCTCCCCGCACACCTCAAGACGTCCATTTTCAGCTCAAATTAGACACCAGTTTTCCTCCTGGATAATTTCACCCTCCAAAAAAAGCTCCCCTAAAAATATAAAGCACCGGCCCACGGGAGGGAAACACGCCCCGAACAGCACCGGGTCCCGGCCCCCCCCTGCCCTGGGGCCCGCAGCCCGGGAAGCTCCGGCCGCGATCCCGGTCGGGGCCTTTATTTTTAGTCCGTCTTAATTCGGTGCTTCCCTCCAGCTTTAGAAACGAGCATTTGCCCGCATCGGGGGGGAGACTCCTGAAAAGGGGCCCCCCGAACCCACCCGTGCGGGGCTGCGGAGCCCCGGCCCCGCTCGGTCCGCCCGGGCTCGGCGGCGGGCAGGCGGCCAGGGCGGCGGCGGAGGAAGCGTCCCGGTGCCGCCCGAGAGCCGGGACCCCACCGCAGCCTCCCGTCCCGGGACACACCGCGGGCCCCACCGTGGGCACATCCCCGGGGCGCTGTGGGTTCCCTCCGGGGAGGGCGCTCGGCCAACGGGGCGGCCCGGGACCGGGACCCCCGACGGAGCCCCGGTAGCGCTGGGGGCAAGAGCCGGCGCCCGCTGGGCTCCCGGTGGAGGCCCGGAGCCCCGGGACCGGACCGGGCAGGTGCCTCCCTCGCTGCCCCCGGACCGGCGGCACCGCCCGCGGGCCGGAGCGGGCAGAGGCGCGGTGAGACCCCCGGGACCCCCGTACCTCCCCCGGACGCAGCCCCGGCCCCTGCCCCGGGACGCGGAGCCGCTCCGGAGCCGCCCGCACCGGGGGGGTACCGGTACCGAGTCCTCACCGACCGCCAGGCAGAGCACGTCGAGCGCCACGAAGACCTTCCTGCGCTCCATCCCGCAGCCGGTGCGGCCCCGCGGCCCGGCCCCGCGGCTCACATGGCCCGGAACGACGCGGGCTCGGCCGGGAGGTAAAGTCCGGGCAGGCGGGGCGGGGCGGGGCGGCAGTCGGTGCCCCCGCCCGGGGCCGGGGCCGGGGCGGGGCGGGAGCGGCGGGGCCGGGACCGGGACTGGGGCTGGGGCAGGTGCGGGGCGCGGTGGGAACTCCTGTGGACCCAGAGTCTCCTCGCCCCCCGCCGCTTCCTCGGTCCCCGCTCCGGTGTCCTGAGCTGCGGCCCTCCCGAGCCCCCCGGTGCGCGCCCCGTCTGCCCGGTCTGCCCGCCTTGGCTCGGCCGCCTCCCGTCGCTGCGCCAAGGGGAAAGGAGAGAAGGGAGGCGGAGAGGCCACTCTGGGAGCCGCCTGTGCCCCACCCGCCTCGGGCGTACGTCCCGAGGGAAAGAAAAGGTGGGGGGAAAAGGAAAATGCAAGAATGGAAGAATGTGGCCCCGGAAACGCGCTGGGCTCCTCCGGTGCGGGCGGCGGGGGCTGGTGCAGAGCAGACGCGGGGCTGGCTCGGTGTCAAGGGGGAAGGAGGGGCTCCCAGGAGCCTGTGGACGCAGCGGAGGGGCCGGTGGGAGCACACGGGACGAGAGAGGAGCTGTGATTTACCCGCTGAGATGTGGGGCCCTATTTCCCGAGCCTCAGACAGCTCAGGAGCAGGACAGGCTCCCGGTGCTGCCCATTGGGGCTGGGAACGTGCTGAGCCTCTGGAATCCGGAGTGGGGACAGGAATGAAGGTTGGAGCAACAAGTCCAGCACCAGTTCCCTAGTGGGAGCAGGGACAGTGACATCCTGCTTATTCCAGGCCCGATGCCTGGCTAGGAATGGAAGGAAACGCCAATAATACAGAAACCACCCAAATGATAGCTGCGAGGCTGGGTGATTGAAGCGCAGCGTGAGTGGCCTGTGGAGAATGTCAAGGCTGTTTGTGAGAAGCCGGCAGAGCTGGAAACGCTCTCGGGCTGCCCTGGGGGTTAAGGAGAGGGGTAGAACCACGGGCCAGCTTTTCTCTGCTCCAATCCACCCCGATGTGCCCCGGTGCTGCTCACTCCTGCCCGTCAGTGCCATGGGGGCCCTGGCACAGCGCTGAGGCAGGACTTGGCACACTCTTGCTGCCTGCAGACCCCAACCAAGCAGGCGAGAGCCCCTCAGGAGAGCTGAGGGGATGCTGCAGGAGAGAAGGGTGGCTGCAGCCCGTGGGACGCCCAGGCTGTGCCACGGAGGGGATGTGGGCATTAACACAGTCTGTCTCACTGCTGATAAATCCCCCCTCTCTTCTCATCGCAGCAGCCGTGGGAGGGCTCCTCCCTCGTGGCTGCCGCGCGTGGGCTCCGGGCTGGGCCGCCGTGGGAGCACAGAAGTGGCACTGTGGGGCTCCGAGGGCAGGGCACGGACCCCCTCTGCGGGCACAGAGCGGGCAGGGGGAAGCCCGACACGGCGGCTGCGGGGCGGCTGCGGGACTTTGCCCCACGCGGGACCGTGGCAGCCGGGCGGTGCCGGGAGCCTCCCGGGAACGGCCCAGCCCGGAGCTCGGGGGTGGCAAAGGGGGGAACCCGGAGGGGTTGGGGGGTCCCGGCTGCCCCGGCTGCGGGTACCGGGGGGCGCGGGAGGGTCCCCGGGTGCGGGGCTCTGGCTCCCTCTGCCGCCTGAGCTCCGCGGCTGCAGAGCCCGCCCGGGACCCACCCCCGGGACCTGCGGGGGCTGCAGAGCCCACCCGGGACCCTCCCCCAGGACCTGCGGGGGCTGGAGAGTCCCGGGGGCTGCGGCCCTGCTGCTCTCACACCCTCAGAAACATCGCTCGGGTCACACAGGACCAAAACCGGCATTTGGTTTCAAAGGATGCAACGGGGTGCTTCAAGCACAGCCATCCTTCCCCCTGCTCCTCGGGGCCTCGAAGGAAGGGGGGAACTCGCTCCAGTCCCTCTGTGCCCACCCTCGTCCCCACCTCTGCAGGGGAGAGCCAGGGGGCTGCATGGCCAGAGCCCACCAAGGCCCCAGGACGGAAGGCCAGAGCCAGGCACAAGATGGAGAAGAGAATTTAAGGAGTTTTAGATGGAACAGAAGGGCTTTGTGGTAGGAAAACACAATGCAGGAACATTTGTCTCGGCCCCAGGATGCTTTTTCTGGCTGAAGTGGTGAGACACGGATGGACCCCTGTTTCCCACTGCCACAGGCTGGCAGGGGTTCAGAGGACTTGAGGCACCTCTAAGAGCCACAAACAGCTTCCTCCACCCCCAGCACCAGGAGGGAGAACTCAGCCAGGGATGCTGGGCATCCTCCCAGGCCGGGATGGCATCCCTGGTACAGGGCATCCCACCCTGCCTGCAGAGCTGGAGAGGGTCAGACAGCAGAGGGGGGGGACGCCTTTTCTTGCATCTGCCATCATGACACACAGGACTGTTGCTTCTTGGTCTCCAAAAAGAAGACAGGCTTCTTACTCACTTTCAAATTAGGTTTTTAATTAAATAAATAACGGCGAGGGGTCTTCAAGGCAGTGTCACTTCACAGTGTAGGGCTGGGGGGCAAGGGAGAAGAGTCCAGCACTGGGAGCGGCTCAAAGTGAATGTGCTTTGTAAGAAGGAAAAAGAAAACCCCAACAAAAAACCAAAACCAAACCTCCTCCCCAAGTGACTCCCCCTTCCCTGTCCCAGCCTTTTCCACCCCTCTCCCTCAAAGTTATGTGGAAAAAGCCCACACTCATGTTGAAAGACCCCATGCAAATCTGTAAACAACACTGAAGGACATAAAGAGATTTCTGCCTTCCCCAGCTCCTGTCTCCTTTCATTAGGGCTTGAAACAAACCAAAAGAAAATATGGTTTTAGGAAAACTAAGAATGTTCTCAGCTGATGGAGGAGATGTCAAGGCCTGGCCCTCCCTGGGAGGGCTGCCCATGCTCTCACCCTGTTTCTTCTTCTCCCTTCAGCCAAGGAGCTTCCTCTCTTCCCCAGAAAAGGGGAATCACAGCCTGGGCAGTTCCACTATAGAGCGGGCACTGGGAGCAGCTGGAGGGAAGGACTCTGCTGACCACATCTGGCTGACAAAATGATGCCAGGTGAAGACAGCTGCTTGTGCCTGGGGCTCAGCACCTCCCAGCAGAGTGCTGGGGACCAAAGCAAACCCCTGCTAATGCACACAAAGCAGATCTGGGGCTTAGGAGATGAGACAAGGTCTAATCCTGCCATCCCATGAGGCTGCTTGATTCTGTTTCCGTGCTCCAGCTGCAGGGCTGAGCACAACTTCCCAGGGCTGGGTAAAAGGAGAATGTAGGCTTGTAGGGTTAGGTACCTGCCAAATCCACTGGCAGCAGAGCCAAGTGCACTATCACAGCCCCAAGGCCTCTCCCAAAGCAAACACAAAAACCTCAACCCAAGCCCCCTCCCAGCTGCAGAACACAGCTGGAGGAAGGGACGGTCTGCACCACGGCCTTGCCCAGCAGGTGAGCAGAGACCACGAGGAGGAATGAGAACACATTGGACTTAAGCCAGTGGCAAACCCCAGAGCTGGAGCCCATGTGGGAAGCAAAGCAGCTCTGGACCCCAGCACACCCACAGACAGGCCCCTGTGGCTCTGCGTGGCAGGTTGCACCTCCTCACCACATGGGACCACCTGTCACCTCCCTGAGCATGGCAGTAAAGACACTTTCCCTCTGGAAAACAGAGCTTGTTCAGTGATGCAGGGAGGGGCAGGGATGCCTGGGGATGGTGTGCTCCCCTGCCTGGGACTGCACTAGCACCAGTGTCCCAGACTTCACATCTGGGAGCTAAGCACCCTCCTCCCTCTGCTGACAAATTGTTGGAACAAACTGGGAAGTTACAGAAGTTTTCATCTGCATTTTACTCCCTTGCACTGAGAGTAGGAGTGGATCAAGTTATTCCCTGCCAGCAGCAGAAGTGGCACTGTGCTCTGGGCCACCCTCACTCTCTGGGCTCTAGAAACTCACATTACTGCCCATACAAGTTCTCCCTGGCCCAGCACTGCATGGGAAGGTGAGAAGGACTCAAGTGCACACAATGCTGCTGCACCACACGGCACCCCTTTCCAAGACCTGACTCTTCAGCCCAAGGGCTGGACCAGGCCATGACCCACCTGCAGCTGGTGGAGAGTGGGCACCAGGAACACACATCTGCCTGAGACTGGAAGCAGCAGTGTTCCTGCCTGTCATGATCCATGGCTGTTGGGAGAAGACCAGAGTGAGTGACTCCTACTGCAACACACTGCCTGTGGGAGAAGAGGCAAGACTCTTCAGCTTCCCCTGGCATCACCATGCCCACCTCTACAGCAAACTGCCCTGCAGACCTCCCAAGCTCTCAGACCCCTCAACTGCATCCTCAACATGACAGTGACACAGCCCTGTTCTCAAAGCATCTCTGCCCTCAGACTGTCCTGCTGGGGCCAAGGGGCACTTAACCTGTCCCAAGGAAGGGACTCTCCGAGCAGCCTGGCATCACCTGGGGTGACACATGGTCAACAGAAGAGGGGTGATGGACCTCCCCCCTCAGAAAAGCCAGCCACCACTTTGCACAATTGTGTCAGGATACACTGGAGCAGAAAGGTGTTTGGTTTCACTGTAGCCTTGGATCAAGGAGGATGGAAAGACGGATTCCGACCAACAGCTCCAAACTGTCCCTATAGGACAGCGGAAGTTCCAGGATTTCACTCAGTCAGGTCAAAGTCCTTGCTGGGTCTGTGACAAATTTGTGACTGGAGACTCTCACTGTGACAGAGGCTCTGACCGAGCCACAGGTGCTGGGCAAGCCTGATGAGCAGTCAGGAAACTATTTACATCTCCGATGCCAATGAGACCAAAATCTGTGACCGATAAGGACACTTGCGCAGGGGCCACCACTGCCTCTGGGTCTCTGTCCAAATCCACAGGGCCAGCAATTAAAGGCAACCCCTCATTAATGTCTGCAGGGAGAGTGAAGTCCATAGTTATCGTCTCACCAGAGCTCTGCAACGTCTCCTGCTTCTCTGCCAGTCCTGGTCCCGCCTGTGGCAAAGCAAAGAGCTCTGGCTCGGAGGAGGGGACAGTGTGTCGTTGGCAGGACGCTGAGATGGCGCCTGAGGGCGGCTCCTCCGAGGGGTCAAAGGAGCAATTCGTCTCCGAGGGGGTGCTGCACTCGTAGCCCTGCCCCGACTCGCTGATGCTGCCCAGGCTGCAGGCCGTGCTCTCCACGCTCAGGGGCTCTGTGCACACAGCAGAGGGGAGGGGGACACACAGCAGGGCAGGGAGACAGGGGGACACAGCGAGGGAAAGAAGGCTGCAGTGAGTCTGGGACACACAAACACCCAGGTCAACCCCACCTAATCACAACAGCATTTGTTTGATGGCACAAATGCTTCTTTATTATAGCAACCGAGATCCGTGCCAGCATGTACCGAAGAAAGGCAAGATGCCGACAGCAGATGGGAGGCCATCAGTGTTTCTATGGAAATTGAAGGAAACCTCACAGACACATTCCAAGATAAGCCAAATCCTAAATCCTATCCCCTCGTGCCAGCAACTCCTGGGAGCTGCCCACACAACGCCTTCATATGCGGTAGGACAGGGAGGGAATGAACCCATGTTGGGTTCTGTGTGAGTCTTCTCACAGCCAGCTCTGTCTGAAAGCAGCTTGCATCTACAGCCTGACTTCTGGGGCCTTAACCCAGTCTCTGGAGGAGCTGCCTGTGTCATTGCACTGGAAGCACCTCGTTCAGGTGCCCAAAGGTATGTGCATAACTAAGATCTAGGCCACCCCCCCTGAACCCAACACAGGAACAACTGTCTTACAGTCACCCCTGGTCAATGTAGAGACAGACAAGACTCTTCAGCTCCCATCAAAACCAGCAAAGAGCTGGTATTTAACAAAGGGCACGGTGAGAACACCAGTAAGGTGCAGGGAGGAGAGCAACAGCAAGATAATGGGACAGGTAAAGGAGGATCTGCGCTACTGAGTGTGGGAGATGAGTGATCCCCATGGCAGACAGGAAAAAAGGAAGTTACCTGTACTCTCTATTGCTATCTGGTCTTGACCAAAGTGAGCATTCAGGCAGCCAGTTGCAGAGGGAATTGGTGGGGAGCTCCGAGAACGACTGGTGTTTTCTACTTCAACCCCATCCAGGTCATTGTCAGTGAAATCCCTGTGGGGAAAGAGAGAGCCTTGCCACCACCTGCTAAGCAGAGAGATGCAGGCAGGAAAAAGGGTGACTAGGATTAAAACCCATCAACAAATAAAGCAATGGGACTGTAGACACGTCACTAGAATGAATGTCCATCCCTCCTTGATCTGCAGAGCCCAGTTTAGACTTTGCCCTGAGGAGGTGATGTCAGCATGGCCAAGACCAACCCATGATAATTCAGAATGGGCTCTTCCTAAAGAGCTCTGCTCCCAGTTTTGTGAGCCTCAGCCCCTTCCAAAGGGAAATACATGGTCAAATGCCCAGGAACACCCAGCTTCATGGAATGATTGCAGTGGGTCCTTAGTGTGTCAGCAAAGAGCAAGTGATGAGAATGTATTTTCCTACCCTGGGAGGATTTAAGATTTCAGGTATTTTTCTCTCTTGCATCAGAATTTAAAAAAAAAAAAATCTAAGACTTCATCTAATGTTTTTAATTGATTCAGCTTCAATATTTCATTTTGACCTTTTAAGACATTTCAGTTTCAACCTTTTTGAAAGTACGTATTTTGAAAAGTATCTTCAGTAATTAGCATACATTTCAAAGGTAAGAATTTGTCTCAAAGGGTGGCAGCAGGGAAATTAATTCAGGTTCCAAACCACTAAAAATAGTGTATTTTTGAATTTAAAAAGCTCCCTTTCCAAAACCTCATCAAGCTGAGTTCTTTCCCTGAAAGCAACTCTGAAACCCTGACCCCAGCCTTAACTTTCATGGATGCATTTGTTTGAAACAGAACTATTTTTAACACAAGAAAGTCCACATCCAAGCAAATAGTTCTTTATCTTCCCTCCCCACACCAAGAGTGTTTGTATTCTGAGAACATCCCGTGCATCCCTCCATCCTCCCACCCAAGAAACCTTCTGGAGAAGAAGGCGCAGCCTGTTAAGCGGAGGTGCTTTGCAGCAGGAACCTTCACAGGGAGGTTAATATTACTAATTTTAGTGTGAGAATATTCCACGCACGTGGCTCCAGGGTGGAGGACGTACTTCTTCCTTCCTAAACGAGTCTGCTGAGTGAAGTAGTCATAGCGCTCTGATTTTTTCCACATGTAATAATACTCCACACACTCGCCCACCGACCGGGTGCGGACCTGAGGAGAAACATCCCAGTCAGGACACCACGCATCGAGGTGCATCTCATGGAGCAAGGGCTATTTTCCCATTAAACCAGCACGGAAAGTTAAGTGCATTACAGTAATTTATATTGCTATGGACACATCTATGCTGCAGAACAGAAGCACGTACTGAGATTTCCGAGGTGGCGATCGGCCAGAGAAAGAACTCCCCACAGTGCACAGCTGTTCTCACAGAGACCCGTGTGGGCCAGACATATACACTCGTGCAGGACTTTCCTGCACTTCCAGCAGCAGCACACTTAGCAGAGAGAGCAAACCTGCAACCATTTTCACTGGCCAGCATCAACATGCCCACAATTAACCAGTGGTAGAACTGGACTCTCTGGTTCTGCCAACTCCCAGCACAGCAGCATGTCCCGTGGCCCAGCTCTCCCTACAACAGCATCTGCCATTCTAGAGGACCCCAGGGGACTTTACAAAACATCCACATGCTCAACTCACTCATTCACAGAAGTACTGCAAGGGCTGAGAGTTTGGAAAGAACTTTTGAGACTCCAGAAAGGGCTAATCAGTAATTAACTGACATCACTCATGCAGGTCAGTGGTGTTTGTGACTTCTCCCACCTGGAAAATAAGGCAGAGCAGGGCAGTGAACAGCCCATCACCTGCTGGCATGAGTCAACACAAAGCCTGGGATCGGAACTCGGCAATCCTGAACTCCCTGCGTCAGCCGAGGCCCAAAGCACACCTCTGGTGCCAAAGCACCTGCCTCCTTCCCCTGCTCTCAGCAGGCCCTGGGGGGAGCAGCCTTACCTTGTTTGCTTGGATAAGGTGAAAGTTTTTCCCGTGGACCCTAAAGCCATGTTCAAAATTTCTACATTCTTCCTCGCTCCAGGCACAGAGCTCATCTATAGCAGAAAGAAAGAGGAATTGGAGATGTGCAGAATCTAGAAAGAGTTGCAAGTGCATTGATGTTTGGGGAAGAACCCACATAAGGGGGGTTCTCACCTCTGATAACCTTCACGTTGAACCGTAACCTCCGCAGTGCCTCTTCTGCATTGAAGTTGCATTTCACCAGCTCATACAAAGCCTAGGAAACAGAAGGAGATCACTCACAGCACATACCTGAGCAACACACCACAGACTAACCTGCTCATGACTCACATTTGTCTCATTAACCTTATATTTCCCAGGGGCCACCTTGCTGCTAACCCCTGCTTGACCATCAGCAGAGATTATCCCATTTTTTAAAGCACTGGATTATGAACCCTGGTACTGGACAGATTCAGCTCTGCAGATTACAAGTGTGCCTCTGTGTTCCTGGAGACTCATTGCCAGCATCTAACCTGGCTTAGAGGAAACACAGCTGCTCTGATATGGTGGATCTGCTGGCTTTTCCAGCCTTCCCAATGGGAGGGTGACTGGCCTCCTCAGACCACAGCTGGGCAGCACACCCTCACTTATCTGTGCAGCAGGAGCAGGGAATCACTGCAATTAGACCTCTTTCTGATCTCTGTAGGGAACGTGGCACTGTCAGGCAAGCACCACTTGAGTCTGCATGAGCTGCAGGAGCCCCCAAACCTGCTCGTTGTCCTTCACCACCTCTCCCTCTGGCAGGCTGCTGCTGGACAGCTCGTCCCACTGCCGCTTCACAGCACGGTACAGGAACTCTTCAACCTCTCTCTCAGGGAGGATGTTTGGGTCCCAAAGCAGCTGATCTTCATTCTCATAGGCTAACAGAAAAAGCACTGAAATAAGATAATCAAACAGAGAATTCTGCTGCTTTTGAGAAACAGTCTACATGGACATGCATGGGGGAGACAGAAGAGGGAGAAAACTTTTGCTTGGTACTCCAACCCAGCACTAGAGATGACAACCATTTCTTAAGGCACTGCATTTTCCCTCCTGATTTTGGAGGCAGATAAACTTTTATACCCCTTTTAGGACCCTTGGAACAGGTTCATCTCACTTCCATTGCTTCAGAAGGTTTGGCTGACAGTTTTTGTTACCATATTCTCAAAGGTTGTTGTTGTGATTAATTAATCCTGACAACTAAAGACCCATTTAGCTTTCTTGTCCAGAAGCTCAAGAAGCTGGCACTCATACTGCACTCCTTATTGGGCACAATCTGCAAATCAAGGCACTTCTGTCTACTCTGCAGACATCCCACCACAACAGAAACAGGTCAGCTCCAGGGAGCACTGAATGACAGTAACTCAGGCTACTTAAGGAAGATGTCAGAGAGAATGAATTAAAGTATCTCCAGAAGGGTATTCCTTCTCTTTGGCTACAGCTGAGACCCCCCTCCTCCAAACCCATCCCACCAACCCAGTTCTCACTGAGCTTCACTGCTTCAGTATCCATGTTCCCAGCCCTACTCAATCAGGCTTCTTTAAGCCAGCTCAGAGGTAGCTGTAAATTTGGGTGGCAGCACTGAGAGGCAGCAAGCCTGGAGATACAGAGCAGGACTGGTGATCCAGGGCCCATCAAATGCAGCCCTACACCCACACAAGGCACCAAGAGCAGGCTGTCTTACCTTTTTGCCTGTGCCTGTTCAAGCGGAGGATGGGAACAGTGGCCTGGTACTGGGGTCCAACCATGATCTCCTGAAATATCACCACAGAGAGAGGGGTAAATTGAAATGGAAAATGCTCCACGCAGGCTGTACTTTGTGATTTAGGGACTACACCACCATGAGGCCGATTTATTTACTGGTAGCCTCTGCTGTCACTATTATTTCTAGTGAACCCTGACTACTTTATAGGGTAACTAGGAAGATTTACTACCAACCAGATCATTCTGTGGTGACCTTCACCATTTACATAGTTTTAAAGATCTATGGCAAGCAGCTAAGGCTGGAGATAAAGCTTTTTAACACAAAAGCTCTCCCGCAACCTTCACAGACAGGATGAATTTGTAAGCCTGCTCCTCTCTTTAGCAAGATGGTTCCCTCTCAGTAAATCCTGCTGGGAATATTGCATAGCATTTCACCTTTATAGGGCTACAGGCTGCAGATTTAATTTACCAAGGCACAACAGATTTCCTGTATCTGAAGCAGAAAATAATTTCAAGATTGTGCTAAAAACCCTTCTTGTAGCCCACATCTGCCACTGCCATCCACAAAATGCAAGGCACCGAGCAACAAATTGGGGAAATATTACAGTGTTTTGGTGCCATGCTTTCTTCAGACTCAGAAACACTAAACCACCACATGTGTTTCCACATCCCCTTTCCAATGCACTCAGGTCACTTACCTTCTTACACTCATTGGATGGGATGGAATCCACCTCTGAATCCTCAGCCATGGACGAAGCACATGGAGATGAACAGGGCTCTTTGTCTTCATCAGCAAGGAAGTTGTTTGCTTTATGGGAAAGGAAAAGATCTGTAGTTATGAATTTTTTTTTGCAGTTGCTCTATGTTCCCTCTCCTTCCCTTCATTTTCTGCCCTAAAGCTCCTTTCAGCATGGTCTGCAGTGATAACTTACCTGTACTTTCATTTTCTCCCTTCAAATAAAAGAATTTGCACACTTGCCACATGGGTGGTGACAGCCAACCCGGGGAGCTCAGACTTGCATTTTGCAGGACAGCAGAAAGAATAAGGTCACTTCCTGCCCAATCCCTGTCATGTGCTTTGGCTTCCCACATGTTCCAACACTTAGGAACTGCCACAACGTATCACTCCACTAATACTACTGAATTCACTTGTAGCCCTGTCAAATGAGATACTCATCTTTCAGACTGCAATTACAGCAGGTAGCAAAACAATTCCCACTTTCTCAGCGTTCTGAGTTACACTTAAGGACAATTCTCCCCTCATCCCACTTCTCATCCACACTCTGTCCTGTCCTAACCAATGCCCAGTAATGCCACTGCCATGCAGGTTTATGGACAGCCCCCATAAGGAAAGTGGAAAATCTATTGTTGGGAGACTGACAAAATAAAGAAAACCATTCTCACCCTCCCCTGCCCTCCCTGCACATCACATGTAAGTGAACACCAACCACTTAGGAACTATGACACATACAGCCAGGCTGGTTTGGAAATAAGTCCGACGCATCGTGAGACGTGACGGATGGAGTCAGGTCATCAGCTGAGGACTGTGTCTCCTCCTCTTCTTCCCCTGAAAGCAAATCCTTCGCTATTTGTTCCTTTTAACAACAACAAGAAAGTGAAAAATATTTTTAAATTAAAAAAAATACATGAGGGGGAGTGAGGCCTAGAGTAAAGCATTTTTGGCCAAGAGTGGCCCATCCACAGATCTCCTCACCCTCCCACAGCTTGTTCAAAGACAGATTCTCTCTCACACTCCCCACCACACCCAAATTATTTTCCCTAGAAGCACTTTTACAAGTGTCATGAAGTCTGGCTTCCTATGGAAGCCAAAGAGGATGAGCAAGTGGCCCTTTCTGCAGAGTTCCACTCACAGCAAATATCTCAAAGATTCTGAAAAGAAAAAAAAAGAAAAAAAAGGCACTTTCTATAGATTTTATCTAGAACAGAAGGAGCCATGGCTTCACCTGGGAAGATACAAACCTTCCCTGGCTCTCCACAGACCCACAGCAATGTGCAAAGACTTGTAACCCAAGTTCCATAAAGAGTTTTTACAGAGTTCTTCTTAAAACATATATTCTTTCCCCCTTCTCTAAATGCTTCACACATGTCTCTGCACGTGGTGCTCCTCACTAGGACAGCAGAACTAGACAGGCCCCTTCCCCTGGCATTGGTCAAACCCCTCTGAAAAGAGCTCCTCAACACCTTGAGCTCCAGCACAACACAGAAACTTGCAGCAGACATCCAGGCAAACAGCTGCTCTCACCTTATCCAGAGTCATGTCAGGGAGGTTTGGAGAGATGTCATTGCTCTCGCTGTCCTGCTCCGAGATGGGGTCAGATGCCTCATAGCCATACAGTGCAAGCAGCTCCTCAAATGGCATTTCACTGCTCTGAGCAAGAGGAGGACAAAGCTGCATCAGGAATAGAACAACCACAAGAGTACACCACCAGCTGTATGAACATGGACACGCAGAGGGAGGCAGGTCACAAAGACAGAGGCAGGGTTTGTCAGGACCCACCCAAACCTCTTCCTCTCAAGGGTAGGGAAAAGCCAGGACTCTTCTTCACAAAGCAGTAAATCTAGGGCATTTTTAAAATACATGTCTTTTATATTAGATTTCAAGCTGGTGAAAAGGTGCCAGGCTGCACACCTGTAATTAACCAGAGGAAGGGAGGGAACAAATCCCTGTATTAGTCTTGTGCCTGGTCTGAAGAGACACTCCCTGTCACCAAGAACACAGTTTGTGTTCCACTGAGGTCTCCATGGGATCACCCACAGCAGCACCAAATCAGCTCATCTTTGTAGCTCCTCCACTGTGAAACACTGACCATAGCCCCTTCAGCAAGGTGAGCCAGAGTGGCTACTTGGCAGAGGAAGGCTCCAAAACTCACTGTTGTCATGTGTTCTCAAAACCATTCCTTCTTATCCAAATGTAAACCTGACTTGTTGGGTCACCTGAGCCCAGTGTGCTGCCAGCTGAGCAAGTCAGGGCTTCTCACCAAGGTCTTTGCTACCAGTACTGTGAAAGCAAACAAGCAAATCCAGCAGGTATTTTTCCTTCCCCTGCTGCCTTTACCTGAGAGGCACTGAAACTCTTCTCCAGCTCTTCTAAAGATTTCTGCTTCTCCTGAGTATCATCTTCCTCCCTTTCTTCCCGTACACCGTAGTTCTGCGAGAGGATCTCTGCCAGGTTCAGTCGATGATCAGCTGAGCCCATTGACACAACTGCAGGGATCAGAAGAAGTTGGATACTAGCACCACCACAGACCAACTCCTGAGATGCAACAAAGCCAGGGATGATCCCTTCTTGTGTGTGTGCAGACATGATAAGGTAGGGGAAGAGATTAGGCAGAACGGAGTGAGTGGGACAGGGAACACCACTGGCAGCAGTCACTGTCAGCACGAAGCTTGGTGCTCTGCACATTCATGTCCCACAACTGACTGAAAGCTGAATCTGAAGGTTTTCTGAATATTTGTGTGTCTCTCCTGACTGAATTCACTGGTGTCACAACAGGTGAGCATGCACTGCAGCCCTTCCTTCATCTGGGGCATTTTTAGGGCAATTAACCCCTTATTCAAGAATGGGCAAAAGGACACCTGTAGGAGCTTTGGCACCTTTAAGCCTTTCCTTCTGTGCCAAATGGCAGGAAAACCAATCAGCTGGCTCAGGAGGTGTTGGAAGGAGAAGGGAATAGACAGGCTTATCACAGCAACTTTGTTTCCTCTGGAAACCAGACCAACAAACAGAAGCATCTTTGACCTGAGGTACCTGCTGCGCTCTGAAGGGCAGGCTCTCCAGGACATAGGCTGCGGGCTGGGTATGGGACCACCCTCGGGCTCTGCCGGCCAACCGAGGCCTTCAGGAAAAGAGAGAAACACAACTGAGAGAGCTCTCCTTAAAAATGCAACACCCCTCCATCCACTTAACCCCACCAGCAAATGCAATTCATTTAAGTTCAAAGCAGAAGTTATCCAAACCCCCACAGAACAGCACTAAGAACTGTGCTGTGCAAACAGAGCTCATCAGGTGTATTGAACAGCTCTTCCCAGCCTCCTCTCCACTGGACTCCTCACCTTCCCCTCAGTCTCTGACTCCATGTGGATGTGTTTCCATTTCATCTATTTTACCTTCAGCACTCCACTTATTACTTATCCTTTCACCAGTTTAAGACCTGACCTTCATGGGATACTTCTTCCCTTAAAAGAAGGACCTGGGCTCTCAGGTGCTATTCTAAACACAGGTATCATGTCTGAGCACAGCATTTTGAGGGACTGACCCTTCAGAGAGGCATTTGGAAGCAGCCAGCCACAACATGTTGGCTTCTCCCTAATGCCTCACTGCACCCAGATCAAGGGTGTGAGCAAAGAAACAGAGCTGAGCAGGCAGTGAAGGTTTCTGGTACAGGTGAGGTGGGAAGAGGCCGAGCCAGGCAGACACCACCAACAGGCACCTGCAGTGTGGCATTCAGTGCTCAGTCACAAGTTCAAGGCAGCAGCATGGGCTGAGGCCTGGAAAACAACCCAGAACATCTGCTGCTCTTCGGGCTGCTGTGCATGGAAATGCTGTTCATCAAGTTCAGCCACGGCAGGGAGCAAGCAGGTAAATAACCAAAGCTTTTGCATGATTGAGAGCACCCCACTGTGGAAGAAAAACCCAGTGTCAGTCCCCCAGTAACCAGTGATATCTCTGTATGATCCTCACCCATTAACAATCTCAGCATCATCACTCCTCACTCATTCAGTGGGAGCTGGGACATCTACAATGCTTCCACACGAGGCTCTTACAACTTATTTAACAAGAAAACACAGTACGGCTTCACATGAAAATTTACCCTCTGGCAATAAAGCGAAGTATACATCAAAAAAGCCACAACAGAATGTTGGGTTCCCAGTTAGTGCCTTCAGCTATCAACACACAGACTGCAAATTCCATAACAGCAAAGATGCCTCCGGTCCATGTGGCGTGTACACTGCACTGGGATTTGCCATCCCCAAGAGCCTGATTACTGCCAGCAAGATAACCCCCAAGGAGACCACTCTGGCTCCAAAGAGAGCCCAGAAACTGTGCACAAGAAAAGGAGGAAGAGTTATGGGATGAGGAAAGAAGAAGGGGACAGAAAGGATTCGGACAGTCTCTATTTTGGGGATGGCCACACCGGGAAATGTCTCTGTAACTTGGGAAAGTGTCAATGTGCCTTTGTTGGGCTTTACTGGAATGTGACCAAGTATCCCTCTTGGATAAATCCTTCTAAGCAAACAACCGTGGTTTCATGGAAAGGGTGTGGTCTACCCTTACTCCCTCTGGTCTTGGGCAACTGGCAGAACTCTCTTTGCTCAGATGGTGACCTATAAATCCATGGCACCTCCTTGCCCAGGGATCACTAAGTGGCTGCACTCAAAAGCCTCTGAAAACAAGGACTGAAGCTGTTGGTATGGATGGGCTGGCTTGAAAAGGTGTCAAGAACACTTCAAGAAGGATGAGATTTCCTGTTAATGACCAGGTGCTGAAATAAAGAGGAATGGGCACTACAACAGCATGACAATTCCATAACTAATCCCGAATTTATTCCTCCAAAGCAGTAGCAGAGCACTAGAACAAGTGGGAATGCCATGAGCTGGAGTCACCATAGAATAACCAGCACTGCTGTGCTGGGGCTGAGGAAACAAGAAACAAGTGACAGACAAAGCAAGTGGCCCATTCCATGGCCAAATTTAAACACGTGTGAAACTGAACAATCCCTCAGGTTATTCACAAATCCAGAAGAGCACGGAAACAGAGTGTCAAAGGAATGGGAAAGAAAGGCACTTCTGGCTCAAAAATGTAATGATGACAGAAAGGATATTCCTGATTGCACTGATTGCTGATGCCACAGGACGCAGAGTTACTTTGTCTGAAGGTGAGGTACCTGCACTCAGACACTTCAGATACAAGTATCACGTAGGAAGCAGAAATGCAACAGCCTGACATGCACCAGCAACATGCTGAGAACAGTTCTGGGCCAGGGTGTCACTGTTCTTTCTGCTGGTGATTGATTTGATCACCGTGAAAGGTCACAGCAGGGAACTCTGGTTGTTCTGACAGTGCACTGTAATGCTGGAAACTGGCTCCTACACCCATGGGGCATTTAATCTCGTGGGGCAAAAAAGGGAAATGAAATTCCTTTCATCTACCATCCCCAGCATCACTTTCCTCCTGCTAGTTTATGGTGCTCAGGCGTAAGAATAACTTTCCTCTCAGAAGTTACATAGAGGTTGATCAAGTACTCTCATGTTTGTATTTCTGGATGACTCCTGCATTCCCTCCTTAGGTGTGGACTCAAGGTTTTGAGCACATGGAACAAAACTCAGTCATGATTAGGAAACACGGATACAAGCAGAGCTTGAGCTTTCTGCACTGACCAAGCCATCTTCCAGTGCGAGGCCAATTGTGTTTCCCAAGACAAACCCTCCAGGTTGAAACCACTCTTGAAAGAAAGTGAGGAAAAAAGAGAGGTTTCCCTTTCCAGGGTTACTCCTTAACAGGTAATGTGGTCTCCTGAGCCAGTCTAACATGTATTTCAGACTCAGTGAGAAGCATTCCTGGTTCCTTTGCCTTGTCCACACTCCTTGACATGGGACCATTTTCTACAAACTCGAGCTGTAGTCAGAGGGAAGCATATTTGTTCTGCAAGTTATGCATCTGAAAAAGCAAAGAATGAACAGATGACAGGACACAGAGGCCACCTCCTGCACTGCTCAGGAAGACCAGGGCCCCAGTCACACCTGCACAATGTCACAGCAGAGACACTCCACAGCCAAACCTCACCAGCGAGGCAGCCACAGCTCCTGGATGTCCCCAGCACAGACCTGTGTGAGCCACAGCAGTGCAGGGCACCAGGGCAGCACTTCAGCCCAACAACATGCCCAAGTAGCACTCTGGCACAAACAAATGCAGCAACTTTAGTGCTCCACCAAAGGCCAAACTGTGGTGGGTGGGTTGGCAGGCCAGACAGCACCTTCATCATGGAGAATGCCAGAATACCCTGGAAGTGAAGCCCTGCCCTCAGACAGATCCCAGACCCTGCCACAGAGCAGCCAGCTACCTCAGTGTCTTCCCAGAGCCCTTCTTCCATGTCGTGGTCACCATGAGGGTCTCGTGGAGGAAATGAAGTGCGGATGGGTCACGACAACCATTACAACAGGTCAGGGATATTTGAGGGACACTCGATAGGGAATGGCACCACCAGCTCTAAGTGTGGCAGAGCAATGGCACAAAACATCCCCAGCACGAGTCACCAAGTCCCAACACGATGTAGCAACAGGGGAGGCAGCTGGTGGTTCCCACCTGGTCCCCTCCGTGAGGTGATGAGAACCATCCATTCACCCATCCATCCCTCCATCCATCCATCCATCCATCCATGCATCCACACCCTTATTGCCTCTCACGTG
>JAWWTY010000078.1:2538776-2556491 GCA_035222235.1 Margarornis squamiger | reverse complement strand
ATGCTCCCGTGGTGGCACCGGGGATGCTCCGGTGGCACCGAGGATGCTCCGGTGGTGGCGGGGATGCTCCGGTGGCAGCACCGGGGATGCTCCGGTGGTGGCAGGGATGCTCCGGTGGCACCGAGGATGCTCCGGTGGTGGCAGGGATGTTCCGGTGGCACCGAGGATGCTCCGGTGGTGGCACCGGGGATGCTCCGGTGGTGGCGGGGATGGGGCTGGAGCATCCCGGGGAGGTGGGGTGGGGTGGGGTGGGGGGGTCTGTGCACACCCAGCAGCATTTCCAGCAGGACGGGGTCTCTTCAGGTCCCTCCGAGCGCTGTGGGATGCGGGGTTGCTGTCAGGGGGGCTGCTGAATGGGGTTTTTTTTGGGGTTTTTTTTGGCTGACCGGTGCTCCGGTGCTCCGGGGCTGTGTCTTGCAGCGACAGGGCATCGGCGAGCCCAGCGTGTACCACGCCGTGGTGGTGATTTTCCTGGAGTTCTTCGCCTGGGGGCTGCTGACCACGCCGATGCTGACGGTGAGTGTGTGTGTGTGTGTGTGTGTGTGTGTTCCCCCCACCCTGGCACAGCCCTGCTTTTTGGGAGCTCCCCCCTGGCTTCACTCTTAGCACCAGGCCCTTTTCCCATGATGCCTGAAGGTTTGGTGTGGATTTTGTAGATTTTTGGGGGTTTAGAAGTAGAGGCTTCCTTGCTCACATATTAAGCGGTGTTAGAAGTTACTAAAGTGATTTTCTCACATATTCTTGGGCTTTCTGAAGGTGGTGGTGTCTTTCAGAGGCACCTGCGAGATAACTTGTAGGCAAAACAATAGAAGAGCCCAGAAACCCTTGGAGGTGGTGCAGGGGGCATAGCCTAGGACCCTGATGGGTGGACCACTGAGAGAATTAGAAATGATGATTGGTTATAGATATCTAATATGTTAATTGTTAGGAAGAGTGTAAAACCTGTGACACCACAGGGGGTGGGGTTCTTTGTGGATTCTTGGATGTAGATCAAGATCCTTGTGGAATCAACATGCATTTTGTAAGCCCAGTGGAGGCCCAGAGCCTCTGAACTCCCAATAAAGGCATTATCTATCTTTCTCCATTAATGTTTTCTCTGAGTGCCTATCTTCCAGGATTTTAGGCATCAGAGCTGTGGAAAAGGAGCCTTTGGAGGCATTCAGACACAGTATAAGATGTGAATCAAACATGCAGGCAGCACAAAGAGAAGCACAGAGAAGTGATGTGGTGACGTGAAGTAAAACCAGAGGGGACTCAGGTGGAGTAGGGATGGATAAAGGCAGATTTCAAGCTGTCTCAGCCTCACCTAAGCATGCTGGAACAATTTATAGACCTGGAAAGTGTTAAAGACAGTGGTTGCCCATCTGGAGAGGGCAGGCAGAGCTTCTCATATAGATGCATTGATCATAGGATATTTGTCCTTTTACCTGGGCTGTTCCCTTCCAGGCCTCTGCCTGTCAGGAAATTTTGTAGAAGTTGCTAGCTCTGGCTTTTTCACTTTGGTTTTGGTTTGTTTTCCCCCCCAGGTATTACACCAGACTTTTCCTCAGCACACATTCCTCATGAATGGCCTGATTCATGGCGTCAAGGTAAGGAATAATCCTTCCAGGCTTTCCTTTAAATCTGCCATCGGTGCAAGAAGGGACAAGTCATTATTATCCATGTCATATGCTGATGACAACCAATATATGACCAATGTTTGTGTTTCAATTTGGGGCTCTGGCAAACCTGATGCAAAAGGAAGGGCAGAGACACGGGGCAGCTTGTGCAGCTGATTTTGCTGAGCAGTAGTGACAACGTGCTGCCTGTCAGTGTGGAGCTGGGGCTACAACAGCTGACTATTTCAGCTGGAAATATTCATGAGATCAGCCCTGTGCCCATCTTCTGGAGCGTAGCAGAATGACAGATCAGTGACATCTGAACTTATCAGTAATAGAAGCTGAAGCCAAGCGGCCTCAGTGGCTCCCCCAGGCAGGAGGTGGGAGTGTGCCATGGCACAGGGAGTGGGAATGGTGAGCTTGCACTAGACCAGCATTCCCAGAGCAGGATTGGAGGCAATGATAGGGATCAGGCCGTAGTCATGTGTTCTGACTGGGGAATCAGGCAAAACAGTTCTTGGCATTCTTGGCAAGAGGGCCTTGGAAAAATGCTGCAGAGGGGCTGGGCACTTCCACTGGCACTGAAGGGCTCTGCCCTGCCTGCCTTGGGTCTGAGAGATGTGGAAAAGCCTTAAAGCACAATTTTATTTGTGCTTGATGGCCTTGGCTTCTCATTGTGTCTGATGTGTCTCCATGTACAAGAGAAAGCTTTCCCCAGAACTGCAGCAGATGTTGCCATGGTGGAGCTGTGCCAGCAGCTTTCCAGGTCCTGGCAGGGCTGCCCAGACACCCACAGCCATGGGCAGAGCTGTGCAGGGAGCAGGAGGGAGCAGGATTGCTCAGCAGGGCCTTGCTGGTTGAGAATTTGTTTTTCCCTCTCTGAAAGGACGTGAGCAGTTTAACAAACTGCTCTGTTGTGACAGTATTGCTGCTTGTAGCAATAAAGAACGGGCTGTCTCCTCCTGCCTAAAGCTCTCACTGTCAGCAGGCAGAGTCTGACTGAAGGGTTTCTCTGTCCCTCTGTCTGTCTGTCTGTCACAGGGTCTGCTCTCTTTCCTAAGTGCTCCGCTGATTGGTGCTCTCTCTGATGTCTGGGGGAGGAAATCCTTCCTCCTCCTCACTGTCTTCTTCACGTGTGCACCGATTCCCCTGATGAAGATCAGCCCATGGTGAGTTCACCCTCAGTGCAGCCCTGGGGTTCTGAGGCCAAACAACAAGGGTTTGTGGGTGCTTGTTTTAGGGTGAGGTGGAAGAGTCTGTCTGGTGGAGGAGGATGCTTAGCCTCGAGACTGATTTCTGGTTCTGCTAGAGGGTTCAGTTGGGAGTAAAGGGTCTCTCTGTCCTCTCCTGGTGCTTGTTCCCCTGCTTGGTGCATTATTGCTCTTAGGGAAAATAATGTAATAAAACTCCAGGGGCCCCCATATTCCTGAGAGCACCACAGTGTTGTCCTGCACCAGAGCAGGATGGACTGAAGAATAAAGGAGAGACTCTGCTTCAGCAGCTGTGGACTGTGATGTGGTTGCTCTCTAACTCTGCCTTGGGCACCTCTTCCAGGTGGTACTTTGCTGTCATTTCCATGTCTGGAGTCTTTGCTGTCACCTTTTCTGTGATTTTTGCCTATGTTGCTGATATCACACAGGAGCATGAGCGCAGCACGGCGTACGGCTTGGTAAGGAGCTGAGGCGCTGCCTTGTCTCTTGAAAGAAATATTTGGGGCCTTGCAGGCAGAAGAAGTATAAATTTAGGGTGGAAGATTTATTAATCATGCAGTCTCCCTGTACTTCTCTTTGGGATTTAGCTCAGAGGGAGAGGCTGATCTCTGCCCAGTCTGAGTGCTGGCTATGTTGTAGTTTAGCCTGTAAACCAGCCTGGCCTGTGAGCTTCTCCACACCAGGAAAGGAGGAGCTGTGATGCTCCATGTGATCCTGCCCTTCCTGTAGCTTTACTGACAGGATCATGTGGGAATTGCTAGGACAGCTTTGATTTCCCTTTGCTAGAACTTAGCCCAGATTGCACCAAGAGAACCTGCCATCTGTCTGTGTGCAGGAGTCCCTGCGGGTCCCCGTTCACCTCCATTATCTCCATCAAAGGTGGCAGGAGTTCCCCGGGGTCACTGGGGAGGAGGGAATGGGCTCTGGGAAGAAGAAGCTGTAGGAATGTTTTATTCTTCCAGGTGTCAGCCACATTTGCTGCCAGTCTGGTCACCAGCCCGGCCATCGGCGCGTACCTTTCCCAAGCCTACGGTGACACCTTGGTGGTTGTGCTGGCTTCAGGTGTTGCTTTGCTGGATATTGGCTTCATCCTGCTGGCTGTGCCAGAGTCACTGCCAGAAGAGATGCGTCCAGTCTCCTGGGGAGCCCCAATCTCCTGGGAACAAGCCGACCCCTTCGCTGTGAGTGCTGCTGCTGCTGTTTTCCCATGTGCTGGTCATGCTTGATGTTTGCTTTTCGTTCTGCTGATCTTTAAGATGGTGACTTAAGCCCTTGGTTTGGCTGTGTCTGTACTTGGAGGTTATTCAATGGCTTCAACTCAATTTTAAGAACATTCTTTCTCGTTCCCTGCAGTCCTTGCGGAAGGTGGGTCAGGACTCTACAGTGCTGCTCATCTGTATCACTGTCTTTCTCTCCTACCTTCCTGAAGCTGGCCAGTACTCCAGCTTCTTCCTGTACCTGCGACAGGTCAGTCTCTGCTGAGGGGGTAAAGCTTTGGGGGTGCAGCAAATCCTGGCCTACAAATACCATGAGAGTTGCGTGTCCCAAGGTGGCTCATCTTGGCCTATAGCTCAGTAAAGTTGAAGTTGTAAGAAATAGTGACTTGTTCCAGCTTTCCTGAAAAATGTGTGAGCCTGGTGACTGCTCTGAAGGCATTGCCAGGGGCAAGGCCTGGTTTGGCTTCTTGTTGGTGTCTGCCTGGCCATTCTGGCCTTGCCACATTCGGGCCCAGTGATTTAAAGCTGTTTCTTCATCCAGAGGAAAATCTTCCCTTTGGTTCTTGTGGCAGCCCAGAGACAGTGGCTGATTAATGTGCAGGGCCCTGAGAAGCGACATCAGTAAACAGGGATGACATTGATGGAGTGGTTCTTGTCACCTGATACAAATCTCCTGCCTGAAAAGTTCCTATTTGCTGTTGTCACAGGTCATTGGCTTTTCCTCAGAGACTGTAGCAGCCTTTATCGGTGTGGTTGGAATTCTCTCTATACTGGCTCAGGTGAGAAGCAATTTCTGTCTTGGCTTGAGCAGTCTGCTGTAGAAATGCCCCAAATTTCTGATTTTGGAGCTGCTGAGTATTCAGAACCCCTGTGGTCACAGAGACTTTTGAATCATAGAAAATCTTGATTTGGAAGGGATCCCTAAGGATTGTCAAGGTCTCTCAGGTTCCCATCCTCTTTTCTCCTGGTGTTATCATCTTTCTTTGCCCTGTGTTACCATCTTTCTTTGCCCCTGCTTTGAAAACACCTGTTTATCTTTCCAGACAGTCGTGTTGGGAATTCTCATGCGTTCAATAGGAAATAAAAACACCATCCTTCTGGGACTAGGCTTCCAGATCCTGCAGCTTGCCTGGTATGGCTTTGGATCACAGCCTTGGTGAGGGTTTGCCCATGTTCCTCCCCCTCTGTGGTTGCTCTGCAGCTGCTCCTGCCTTCGGGGCAGGGTGAGGCTGTGCCTGGCCCTCACAGCTGCCTCTGCCTCCTCCCCAGGATGATGTGGGCAGCAGGAGCTGTGGCTGCCATGTCCAGCATCACCTTCCCAGCCATCAGTGCCATGGTGTCGAGGAATGCAGACCCTGACCAGCAGGGTGAGTGCTCAGGGGTCCATCCCAGCAGGTGCTGGGCTGGCACATGGGTGGGCCCTTGGCTGTGGTGGTGGAGGGGTGAGCAGAAACATCTGTGCCAGCTGTGGAGTGTCGCTGTATTCACAGTAGTATTGACATTCTTGTCTTTGACTGTGGCTCAGGATTGCCAAGGGAACTCCCAAATTATCCACATGGGTGTTTGGTGTTGCCTCTCTGAGGCAGGGGAGGCTGCTGCATTTTGCCTGTTTCATGGTTTGTTCCTGAGTCCTCAGACTTGGCTGCCTTAAATTCCAGTTCACTGGAAATTGTTGCTTGATGTGCCCTGTGCTCATCTCAGTCTGCAAAGCAGCAAGCCCAGCATTACTAATTTTTGTAAAACCTGACACTGAGCAAAGCCACTCACCCACAAACCCCTGCAGAGTGCACATCAGTGCAGACACAGTGCTTGATCCTGTCTCTTAAGTGTATGAGCATGTTGAATGAAACAAGTGTCTTTGGAAAGCCAGAGGCATATCCTCCCTTCCTCCCTCTGTCCCCAGGTGTGGTGCAGGGGATGATCACTGGAATTCGGGGCCTGTGTAATGGCCTGGGGCCGGCGCTCTATGGCTTTGTCTTCTATCTCTTCCACGTGGAGCTGAATGAAATGGCTGAGGTGGAAACTCTGGGCAAGGCCTCCAAACCCAACATGGCCAACCCTACGGATGAGGTACCTGTTCAGCTTATCACTCCGTTTGCCAGGCTGCGTTCTGCCCTCGCGTGTGAATCCTTCCCCTGTCTCTCCCTACAGAGCAGCATCATCCCTGGGCCACCCTTCCTCTTCGGGGCGTGCTCCGTGCTGCTGTCGCTGCTGGTGGCCCTGTTCATCCCGGAGCACAACCTGGTGCTGAGGTCGGGTGGCCACAAGAAGCACAGCACGGGGGCCCAGGCCCACCCCCACAGCCCACCGGCCGGGGGGTCAGATGGCAAGGAGCCCCTGCTCGAGGACAGCAGCGTGTGAGGTGGGACAGCAGGACCTGCCTCGTGGCTCAACTCCACGTCAAGGACGGACTCGGCAGGAGCTCGGGGAGGGGGAGAGAGGAGCCGAGGTAACAGACTGTGCCACTAACAGCTACACCGAGGAGGGACGGGCTTTTCCCTTCAAGCCAAAACACACCCAGCTGGTGCAAAAATGGAACCGTATCGCCTGGTGTTGACGGAAAAGGGGGATACGGAACTGCTCCACGTGGAGGGATGGTTCTGGAAAGCAAACCTGCCCTTGTGTGTGAACCCTGCGCCCCGTGCTGTGCCCTGCCGAACCCTCCGCTCGCCGGTCGCAAACGAAGGAGCCGGCGTGGTCTGTGTTTGGGGGAGCTCAGTGAGCTGCCTCCCCCGGGATAGAACATGGCATCTGCTCCGTGCCCCCATCCCTGACACAGCTGGTTCCTGCCACGGGCCCCTGGCACCCCCTGCGTGGTGTGTGGTGGCACGCTGAGCCAGCGGGCGGGTGCGTGTGTGGAGCACAGGGGGTGCAGCTTCCCCGCTGCCAGAGGACCTGAGGAATTGGCCCTTCTGCCCCAAGTGAAACTTAGACCAAAAATAAAATAAATCTACTGACTTAAATGTTCTGATGAAGAGGATAAAAGTGAAGAGGTTAAGTTGCAGCTGACACAAGGGAGAATGGGCAGGTGGGTGAGAGAAGGGCAACTACATGAATTACAAAAGCTTGGATGGCCACAATGGTTGTGGTTCTTTTTGGTTTTCCTCTTCTTGTCACGTTGAGGTGACGTTTGCCTGTCACTGCCTCTGCAGGTAGTAGATAGAAGGATTTTTCAGAAATCTTGTTACGGAGCTGTGAGTGTGATTTAGGAGATACAGTTCTCTGGGAGGTCAGAGAAACAACTAAACTGTGCTGAGCACTTTGGAGAAGTGTGTTTTCCTGGGAGAAAGGTCAGAGAAATGGCTGTTTACCTTGAGCCCTTGTATAAAGCATGTTGGTTTATCCCTGGGCTCCTGCCACCTAATGTTAAACCCAGAGAATGCCCAGAGCTGGTTTGTTCTCAGCCCAGGAGACCCTAATGGTGAGGATGGTGTTGGTTTGGACTTACGATTTTGGATTCCATGTGGCATTTCCAAGCCTGCCATGAAGGCTTTTGTTTATGAAACAGTGGAACTGCAACCTCTGCTGCAGGCTCAGCTCTGCTCAAAAAGAGCAGGAGGTGCTTGGAGTGTTGTGAAAGGAGCTGAGGCAACCAGGGAACATTGTTGTTTATAGACATGTTGCAGAGGGCAGGAAACTATTGTTCTCATATAAGTAAATCAAAAGTAATGGGATTGAGCACTTCTGGGAAGACCAAACAGGGGACGCTTCAGGAATTGGTTGTTAAGGGAATTGAGAGGGCAGTGGCCAAACCAGTCCTGCCTCAGAGAGAGGTGAGTGCAGCCACAGCCATTCTCTGGATAGGGTCCCCTCTCTGTGGGTTTGGGGCAGGTAATCCAGGGAACAGCAGCCAAAAGCAAGGGAGTGTTGGCCTTTCACATAGTGGGTCTCTGCAGACAGCTCATCATGCCTGCAAATGCCATTTGCCTCTGGATTTGATGTAAAACACTGTCTGGATGACCCTAGTTAGCTCAGCCCCTGACCCCAGCTGGCGCACACAGGGCAGCACTGCCCATCCCTGCTCTGCCTGGGAGCACAGCTCTCCACACTCTGGGGTGAGGGGCTGGGAGCTGTGGGCTGTGTCCACCCTCTGATTGCTCCAGAGCCTGTTGGGGCTGGTCAGTGTTGGCTCTGGGCAGGGCAAGGGTGGCAATTCCACATGGGTGTCTGTCAGGCACTGACAGCCAGGACCTGCTGCCTGCCCAGCCTGTGTGAATGATAACACAGTGTCTGTTTACCAGTTTTGTGGACCAGTTGGTTATGGGAGGTGGGTGTTTAAGTGAAAGGGATGACAGTTTGTATCACGTTGATCTGGCCTGGTACCAGATCTGGTGCACAGAACTAGAAGTAGCCCCTTATATGAGCAGATCGTGGCCGTCTTGGACACGGAGGGATGCTGAGGTGGGTCTGGCTGCAGGGCTGGGGAGCAGAGCCAGCAGGAACTTCAGTGACCTGCCGTGACTCCACTTTTTCCAAGCTCCTTGTGGCGACACTCCCAATTCCCAAATCTTGCTGGGATGGTCAGTACTTGTGTGTGCATAGCAAGCTTTTTTTCCTGAAGGAAATCCCATCACTTGCCCTTCCAGGCAGCAGTTCCCCCCCCTCCGTGTTCCTCACAAAAATGCCTTTTTTTAGACGGGACTTTTACCAAGTCCTGGCGATCCGTTGATTTACACTGGATTAAAGTGAGTTAAAGTGGGTTTTTCCCTCACACATAGATGAAGTAAAACAGAATTGTTACCTTGCTCACATGGAGGCACTCGGAGCTTCACGGGTACAATATAGCGGCACGTTACAAAAAGATGAGCATAATTTATATGATATAAAGTATATAGAGATATATTTTTAAAAGTCCTTTCCCCTATTGCATAGTTTATTGAAACCAATGTGTTTTTGGTCCCGTTCCCTCTCACCACTGCTGCTGCCTGCAGCCTCTCAGCCTCTCCTTCCCCTCAGACTGCAGAACTGTCCGGTGACCTTCCCTCCCTGGTCCTGTCCTTCTTGACATGATCCCTGAGCTTCTGGTGATGCCAATGTGCCCTGACTCGTGTGTTGTGGGCCTGGAGTGTTTTGATGCCTTTTCCAGCCCCCAAGCTCGGGGTCAGGTGCTGCCAAAGGTGACTACCAGGTGAGGGGCTGCAGCCTGGCTGGTGACCAGCTTTGCTGCCACTGGGGTACAGTACTGGGAACCAGTGGGGTTATGGCACTGGGAACCAGTGGGTGTACAGCACCAGGCAGCTGGAGTGGGAGGTTACAGCACCAGGCAAGCAGTGGGAATGCTACAGGTGCCATTACCAGTGGAAAGGTGGCTTGTGCTAGTGTGTGGACCTGCCCTGGGACCAGGGGGCTCTCCGAGGCACAGGGGTGCTGGGAGCAGGCAGGGATTCCTTCCCACCCTATTGGGTTCCTCTCATCTGGTTCGGTGGGGCCTTGGCCCGGTGCCTCCCCTCCCCTTGGTGCAGGGACCCCTGCACCGTTCTGCCTTTACATGACAGAGCAGGAGCTGGGCCAAGTGGTGCCAGAGCTGAAGTTACCAGAGCCAAATGAAGAATGTCTCATTCTGAAGGGCCGGTACTTCTGCAGCATCCCACGTGGAGCCTGGAAAGGCTGTGTGGAGCATTCAACTAGTTTTGCCAATTTTTGTTACTTTGTATGAAAATCCAACTTTTTAAAAAGAGTCTTTTCTTAAAATCCCCTTGATCTGCTGTGCAGTGCCTGAACCTGGCTGTTTAACATCAGAATTCCCAGGATTTGTCTGCAGAGACTTTAATTTCAGGATGGTAACAGCAATGCCCGACCACAAGGCTTGATCGCCCGTCTGCAGTCCTGGCATTAATGGCCACAGGTCAAGTGAGTTGCCACTGATCTTGTTGCATTAAAAACCTGAGTTACACCATTGTTTACTCTTCTGCCATTAATTTTGCAAAGTCGTAACATTTGCCTTCCCTGGTTTTATTCTTTCTCTGCACTCGAGTGGCTGCTGACAGCTGTGGTATCTCTAAAGCGTGGGCATGGGCCGAGTCCCACCTCTGCTCTCTCACAGTTCACCATCGTGTGCGTTTGTGTGTCTCTTTTTTAAAAAGCTAACGAGAAAATGTATTTATTTCGGTTCAGGTTGTGTTTGGAACTGGCTAATCTCTCCCTCTGATGGATTATTTATTAAACTGCTGCTTTCCTGTTGTGTCGAAGGTCTCTGTCTTCATTCCTCCCCCTCGCTGGTGGTACCAGGCAGCTCCTGCCCAGTCCTGGGCCAGACCCTGGAGAGCTGTGTGAAGATTTGGGGCTGGTTTGGGTGATCTGGGTCAGGGCTGCCATCCCCTGCCCTAGCCTGGGGTGGGGAGCAGGTCCCTGGCTCCTGCCTGCCCAACTGGAGCCTCCTCCTGGACTGGTTTTTAGCAGCCCTGACTCTATTGTCTTAATTTCCAGCCAGGCTTCATTTAGATCTTATCTGACTCATATAAACACTTTTTGTGGTGTCTGAGGATGGTCCTGAGTGAACAATATAATCCCAAGAAGTGTAAACACATCCGAGTCAGATCTGGGATGGGAGCTGGTACTTGATGGCCGATATCCTGGAAACACGAGCCATTACGCAGCCTGTTGCTTCTGTATTTATTTCCTCTGGACTGGAGCTAGCTTTTATTTTATTGTTTCCATCTTTAATTGAGAGAGAGCCCTTGGCTTGTCTCACTGGGCATCACCAGAGAACAAAGGGCAGGTGTTGAAGCACAGGATGTTGTGGCTGCCCTCCCCCTCGGCGTGGTGGTCCCTTCTGGTGGCAGTGGTGACAACCTGGGGCTACACCCTGACCCGAGGGGCTCTGGGGGTATCCTGTGCTGGAGCCACTGCTCACCCCTCAGTGGTTTGTGTCTCCACACTGAACTGTTTTGCTTCCTGAGCAATGGCTCTGGACCATGCACTGCCCAGCGTGAGGCCCCACTCCTGCCCTGTGGGAGGAAGCATGATCGGCTTCCAGGAAAGGTGTTTGGGATTCTGAGTCTTGAAAATCATCCTTCCCTTCTTTCCTTCAAAGGTTTCCTGTGGGGTGGAAACCCCTCCTAAGCTTGCTCCTTCCACCCTGTGTGTGCAACCTCTTGATCTCTCTCAGCTATGCCTGGGGCAGAGGGAGATCCTGTGGCACCTCCGGGGGAAGGTCTGAGTCCATTAGAGGAGAAGTCCTGAGCAGGAGGTGGAGTGGGGGCTGCAGTGGGTCACTGCTTGGGGGCTCAGTGAGCAAAAGCTGCCCTGGGGGCTCTGCTATGTCACTGAGCTGGGCCAGGTCCCCCTGCCCTCCCCCTGGCTCGATGGCTGAGCCATTGGAACTGGCCCTCGTGGAGCTGGAGGTTTACCATGTTTCTGTAACTCCAGTTTCCTCTGTGTTGTCTCCCTGTGTGGGTGGCTGGGGCAGCTCTGGGTTCTTGCAAGCCCCAAACTGGAGGAAGTGCAGCACGAAGTGCTTTCTGGTAACTATTAATCTTCTGAGGTCTGGGAAAGCTGCTGTTTAAGAGAAGGTCACACTGTAAGTGCTCGGCTCTGGTTTGGACACTGATTCATGGATTTTCTTATCATATGGGTGCCACAATCAAGGTTGTGGAAGTGGGAGGGGCAGATAAAGTCCTAGCACCACGTCTGTGTCCTCAAGGTTCCCAGTCTCATTGTTGGGAAGAGCCTGACACTGTGGGAGCAACCCTGGCCGTGGTTTGTCCCGTGGCTGGGCTGGGGGCTCCGATGGCTGCTGGAAAGTCCGGGAAGTGGCTCTGTTAACACAGGATGGAAGGAACAAAAACCCCAGGGCCATTAATCACCCGCTGCGGCTGAGTGTGCACATTCAGGGGTGGTGTTTACAGAGCACTTCCCTTGCTCAGAGGCCTCCTGGACCCTTGGAGGATTAATGACATGACCTCCTGAAAGGATGCGTGGTGAGCCAAGTGCCTGGAGTTGCGTCTCTGGAGAGCTTTCAGATGGGAAATGGCCAGGTCCTACCATGACAGGAGGTGCAGGGCTGGGCTCGTCCCTCCCTTGGCCTTTGGCAGCTTCCCCAGCTTTGGCCACAGCGTGGCAGGACAAGATGGGTCAGAACTGGACCCATCTCTCCATCGGGAGCTGGGCAGGAGTGAGGAAGGGATGCCAGACCTGCTGTGAGACCCAGGACAGGCTCTGCAGCTGTGCCAGGGCTTTGGGACTGGATAATGTGGGGTGTTCAACATCTCCTATGTGGTAACACTTTCTCTGTCCTTACCACAAGACCAACCCTCCCAGAAACACCTGCTTCCATCCCTGAAAACATGCTGTTCTGGGAATAAAAGCACATGCCAGCGGGACCAACCATGGGCCCAGGCCCTGTTTTTGAGGCAGGGGCTGAGAGGGCTCTTTCCACAGCCACATGTCCCCAGTAGCCCATGGCTCACCCCAGCACTGGGGTCATGGAAGGGCTGGTTTCTCAGAGGCTCTGGGTGTGTCACAGAGCCTGTGAGAACCAGGGATGGAGCTGGATCTGAGCCACATCCTGGGATGCAGGTGCCTGTGTGGGGTGATGGGAGCCCCTGCAGCCACACAGAGACCCTTCGGGCCAGGGGCTCTCCTGGGTCTCCTCTGGGTGTTGTGCAAGAGCTGAACTTGGAAGAAAATCAGGAGTCTCCCTCTGGAAATACCCCTCAGGCTGGAAGTCGTGGAGCCCCCGGGGCTGGTGCTCATGGGGGCGGTTCCTACAGGGCTTAAGAAGGGCTGAGGACGGGGCTGGCGGCCAGAAGGAGACAGCCCTGGCCAGCGGCACCCACTCCCTGGAAGAGGGTTAGAAAGAAAGGAAAACCTGCAGACAATGGAGCCAGCTCCTGTCCTCCTTCTCCTGGGCTCGCTGTGGGGCTGCAGTGGTGAGTGATGCAGGGCCAGGAGCCACCCCTAATCCCCCGACCCACTGTGCTGCCCAGCCTTGCTGCTGCTGCTCTCCTTGCTCTGCCCATGGCACTGCAGCCCCAGGGTCTCCCTGTCACTGAGTCCTGACAGCCACTGTGTCCTGCCGGTGCTGCTGCAGCTCCCCGAGCCAGTGCTCAGAGCAGCAGGGTTCTGGTGACTGTCCCCTTCCCCTCACCCTGCGGTTTCCTCTGCCCAGGGCGCCCCGCTGACAGGCTGGTGGTGACACCGAAGGAGCCGGTGGTGCCGTTCGGGGGCTCGACAGAGCTGAACTGCTCCCTGGCCTGTGAAGGGGGCAAAGTGGAGTGGTGGGGGCTGGACATCGCCCTGGGGACCATCGCCTCCTTCCCCACCCACAGCATCCTGCACATCAGCCACGCCACCGTGGCCACGGAGGGCACAAAGATCTGCTGGGGCAGCTGCCATGGGCAGCACTACCAGCAAACCGTGGAAGTGAAGGTCTACGGTGAGTGCTCCCCAACCCAGCCCTCGCTGCTCCCCGGCACAGCCCTGGATCCCTGAGGCAGCCCCCTCCCTCCTGGGCTGTGCTGCCAAAAATCACCCTTGACACTGCCCCTTCCCTGCAGCCCTCCCGGACACGCTGCAGCTGGAGGCAGCACCCCATGCCCTGCGCCCAGGCCACCCTGCCATCCTGCGCTGCTCGGCCACACGCGTGTACCCCATCGTTGGGCTGACCCTCACCTGGTACCGGGGGCACCGGGCGCTGGAGAACACAGACTTCGATGCCACAGACACCGAGGAGGAGCTGTATGACATTGTGTCCACCCTGGCGGTGGATGGGACAGAGGTGGCAGAAGGGGTGGAGTTCAAGTGCGAGGTGACGCTGCGTGTCAGGCAGGAGACCTTCACCCGGGTGGCGTCTGTGGTGGTGACTTCTGAGGGTGAGTGCCAGGAGGGGCTGGGGAGCACGGCCTGCATGTGCCATTTCAGCTGGAGCCAACCCCCCCTGCCCTGTGCTGCTTGGAATAGCTTTGCTGGAACAGGAGCAGCCCCCAATTCTGTTCCCAAATCTCCCATCCCTGTCTCCGTCCCTGCTGCTGGTACCCATTTGCTCCCACTCACTGTGCTCAGGGTGGAAGGGGATGGAGCCACAGCAAGGCCACCTGTGACCGAGGCTGCCATGTGTTCACAGCCACCTCCACGAGCCCCAGCACAGCCAGGCCCGTGACCACTACAGTGCTGCCCCCAGGGCCAAGCATCTCCACCCATGATCCCACCACACCACAGGAACCTGACACTGGGACCACCCCAGAGCCGGCTGCTGCCACCACGGAGCATGCTGCATCCTGGCACCTCATCACAGGCAGCCCCACGGCTGCTGCCACGCTCCCTGGCTCTGGCACGACGGGCCCAGGGCCATCTGTGGGTTCAGTGCCCGCCTGCAGCCTGCAGATCTGGTCGCTGCCTCCCACGGGGACACGGGGCAGGGCCCTGCGCATCGAGTGCCATGCTCGGTGTGCTGGGAACGCCACGGTGCGCTGGCTGAGGACCCCCGTGGCCCTCTCACAGTACCGGGAGGAGGCCACGGGTGGCAGCTCCGCGCTGTGGCTGGACCGAGCCGAGCCCTGGCACCAGGGCCACTACCAGTGCGTCCTGCTCGGCCGCCTCGCCCAGGAGGTCAGCATGGAGCTGGCGGTCGTGGATGGTGAGTGGTGGTGGTCTGAGCCCCTCCTGCCTTGCCCCTCCATCGCTTGGGTGGGGCTGTGGCTGCAGCTGGTGCTTTGGGGGTCCGCTCGATGCCCCGGGCAGCTGCGGTCACAGCTCCCTGTGTGCCTGCAGGTCCGTCCAGCTCCAGCCCTGCCGTGGCCGGGGGCGCAGCGGCCTCGCTGCTGGGGCTCATCGCCACTGGCATCGTGTCTCGTCGTCTGTGGAACCGACTCAGGTCTCGGTGGGAGCCGTCCTAGCAGTGGGAGCAGCCGACGGATGCTCCCAGCATCTCGGCCGTGGCCCTGCTGTCCGTCCCCCTGTCTGCCGGCCACAAGGAGCAGGAGAAGGAAAAGGAGCAGGAGAAGGAACAGCTGCCTGTGGCCACCACGAAATGCCAGGGGCTGGAAGGGCGATGAGCAGAGGTGTCACAGGGCCGGGGCCAGGGATGCTCCCGGGGCCGCATCCCCGCGGGCTCGCACCGAACACCGGGCCGGGTCCGGCGCTCGGAATGGGCGGCAGCGACCACAGAGGGTCCGGGGCACCCCCGGGGGGAGCACGGGCTCGGCGGTGCTCCAATAAAGGGCCGTTTCTGTCCGAACCCTGAACTAGTGTGGTTTTGGGCCTCCTCACCGGCCCCGCGTACCAGCGGCGTCCTCCCCGTTGCCAAGGGCGGCTCACCTGCCCGCACTAAACATGGCGGCCGCGGCGCGCCCTCGCCCACACTCAAAATGGCGGCCGCGCCGCGCCCAATCGCGGAGGGCTCGCCCCGCCTCCCCGCCCGCCCATTGGTTGCCAATGCACAAGATGGCCGCGCCGGAGCTTCCGGGCCGGGCGGAAGCGCCACCCAAGATGGCGGCGTACGAGAAGCGGCGGGCGGGCGCGGCGCCGGGCCCGGCGGAGCCAGGCCGGGCGGCACCGGGGGGCGCCGAGCCGCCGGAGGGCAGCGCGGGGGACTTCCTGCTGCGGGCCGGCGTCACGGCCATGGTGCGCGAGGCGCTGCTGAAGGTGCTGGAGGCGCGGCCCGCCGAGCCCGTGTCGTTCCTGGCCGAGTACTTCGAGCGGCTGGTGCCGGCGGAGGCGGCGGCGGAGCCCCCGGGGCCGCCGCAGCGCCTGGCCCGGGCGCTGTGGTACGTGCGCCTGGCTCACCACTCGCACAGGTGCGGCGGGCGGCGGCGGCGGGAGGCGGCGGGGGCGGGGGGTGAGGCCGCCTCTCTGTGTCTGTGCCCTGTCGCGACAGGACGGCCTTCGACAGCAACGCCGGCGCGGCCTACGAGGTGCTGGGGTGCGGCGGGCGGCGGCGGGCGGCGGGCGTGGACGGGCGGCTCTACAGCGAGCTGCTGCGGCGCATCTGCCAGCGCGGGGCGGCCCCGGCCGAGGCGGCGGCCGCTCTGCTGCGCCGCGTCCGCTGCCGCGACCACGAAGCCGTCCCGTTCGACGTGTTCCGCTACGGCGTCCTCACCTGCTGCGTGCTGCTGGAGTTCGCGGCCAAGGCCGACGCGCTGTTCGCCGTGCTGGGCGGCGGCGGCTCGGCGGACACGCGGCTGTGCCAGGCGGTGCTGCGGGCGCTGGAGGACGCGCTGGGCGCCGGGCACGGCCCGAGGCCCGGCCGGTACCTGGAGGCGGGCTCCAGGCTGGGCCCCGACGGGCTGGCGCTGGCCATGGACCGGGCGCTGCAGGAGAGGAAGCTCGGCTCCTCCATGAGCAGGGAGGAGTTCCTGAGGAAAGCCACGGCCCTGTTCATTGCGAAGGTGAAGCCTGTGGAGTGATGCCGGGTGGGAGCAGTGCTGGCTGCTGCTGTCGATCCCACGGGACCCCCCCATGGAGCTGGACGGTGAGCACGGGGGGCTGGTTGGGCGCTGGCTGGAGAGCCTGGGTCTTCCCGACAAGAGATTGCCAGTTTCCACACTCCCTCTCCTGTTCCTACGGTGCCCAGCTGCAATGTGTCCCCGCCTGCAGTGCCTCTCCCAGCCACGGCTCTTCTGGCCCAGCTACATTGGGAAATCCCTTTTAGGTGTTACCCAGGACTGGCACGGAGACTGTGACCTGTGGGGAGCTCTGGGCGGTGGAACGAGCCAGAAGGAACGAAGCTGGGCGGTGGCTGCACAGGGGCAGCTGGGGAGGGCTGAGGTGGTTTGGGATGTGGAGCATCATGTCTGGACAAGACACAATCCCTTCCCCTGGGACAGGGTTTGCTTTGGCACCAGCTGCGTGTTGGGCCAGGGGTTATTTATTTGAACTCGTCTGTTCATTATTTATACTGTGCAATTGCTGGTTTGCTGTAAGACATTAAAGCTTTTTATTAATTTTTAGTGGCCAGTTTCTTACCGCCTGGCAGCGTGGCGTGCCCAGGTGAGCCGTGGCAGTGTCCAGATCCCTGGGGCAGTGTCTGTGCTCGGGGACTGCTGTGGGCAGGTGTAGGGCTGTGGAGCACCTGGAAGAGCAGGCAGGGGAGGATCCCACGGGCTCGGGATGTTGTGTGGGGTGGATGTTCCGCTCCCTGCGGGCAGAGCTCAGAGCCGGTCTGGGCGAGGCTGCGGGCGGTGACTCCTGACCCAGGCACACGGGGTGTGACACGAGGGGAGCTGTGACACAGCGTGTGTGACGGCTGCTGTCACTGAGCCTTACACTGCCGCACCGAAGCTGTCTGCCGGGCCAGCCCCCGGTGTCCCGGGGAGCACCGGGGCGGCAGAAGATCGCTGAGGGGACCCCCGGGACGCGTAGTGGGGGCTCGGAGGGGCGGCACGGCGCTGCCAGGAGCACCGGGAGCTACAAAAACACCGAGAACAGCAACAACACCGGGAGCGACAAAAGCACCGGGAGCGCCGTCGGGGCCGCCCCGGCGCAGGCCGAGGCCACGCCCCTTCCCCGCCCCCTCGGCCATCAACGCGCTCTGATTGGCGGGTGGCGCCCGTAGGGGCGGAGTCTCGTGTGACCACGCCCCCTCCCGCTGAGTACAGCCCCCGCCGCCCCCCCCGCGCCTCAGAGCGGCCTCAGCGGCCCCCCCGGACCCTCCGAGCCTTCCCCGGCCCTTCTGAACCCCCCCCGGACCCTCCGAGCCCTCCCCGACCCTTTTGAACCACCCCCCCCGACCCTCCGAGTCCTTCCCGGTCC
>JAWWTY010000078.1:2519767-2530888 GCA_035222235.1 Margarornis squamiger | reverse complement strand
CCAGGGACCCCTCCCGGGACCCCAGGCCCCGTTCCCCCTGCCCCCCCCCATTTGCTCCCCGGGACCCCCCCGCGTCCCCCCCCCCCCAGGACCCCTGCCGGGCCCCGCCGCGCGCTCCCATTGGCTGTCCCGACCGGTGGGCGTGGCCCCTGCCTGACCGGGCCGAACCGGCTCCGTCCTCACCCTGCGGTGGGGCGGGGCGGGTGAGGGGAGGGGCCGCTCTCTTCTCTCGTCTGATTGGCCACACCGCTGGCGCGTGGGCGTGGCCACCCGACGCCGCGCCTGGCTATTGGTCATTTTGTCTCGACGAGAGCGGGGTGTGTGGGCGTGTCCCTCCGGGGGCCCCGCCCCCCGTGGTGGTGGTGGGAGGGGGGGCGCGCGGTTATAGCGCGGGCGCGCGCGGCGCGGCGGGAGCGCGTGCGGAGATGGCGGCGGGAGCGCGCGCGGGCCCGGCGCTGCTGCTGCTCGTCCTGGCCGCGATGGCCGCCGGCACCGCGGGGACAAGTACGGGCCGTGCCGCACCGGGATGGATTGGGGAGGGGATGGGGGGGACACACACGGGGAGGGGTGGGCCGGGGCCGCGCCCCCGGGGCACGGCGGCGGGTTGGGGGGGTCTCCACCGTGATCTCCACCGGGGTCTCCCGGTCGGCGGGGCAGCTGCGCGGGGCGGTCTGAGGGGTTTCTGAAGGGCTCTGGGTGGGCTGCGGGTGGCGGGGCGGGAGGAGGAGCGGCGGTGCGGGCGCCTGCGGCGGGGCACGTCCGCGCCGGGCGGGGCCGCGCAGGGCCAGCGGGGGCGCGCCCGGGGCTACCGGGACATACCCGGGGCTACCGGGGCATACCGGGGGCTCTGGGGCGGCCGGCGGGCCGGGCGGTGCCGCAGGGCGCTCCCGCGGGTCGGGCTCCCCACGTGCTCGCCGCTCTCCTTCACCCGTGGTGCGGGGCACGGCTCTTCGGGGCCGCCGTGGGTTGGTTTCGCCGTAGGGAAAAAGGAGAAAAAAACCCAAAAAAACCCCACGAGGAATTCTCTTTCTCTCCGGTCTCCGCGGCGGGAAGCCCGAATGTGTTCCCGGTAATCCTGGGAGCCCCTCGGTGGGCGCTCAGGGGGGAGCCGGGTCTGCCCTTCGTGCTGGGGATCCACCTTTTACAGCCTCCGGTTTTGGAGGAGCTCGTGGCAAACTGAGCCGGTGGCCACGGCAAACCCACCCGAGTCCTGCCCTCGGGGCTCAGGGCAAACCCACCCGTGTCCTGCCCTCGTGGCAATCCCACCCGAGTCCTGCCCTGGGGACTCGGGGCAAACCCACCCGTGTCCTGCCCTCCTGGCAATCCCACCCGAGTCCTGCCCTGGGGACTCGTAGCAAACCCACCCGAGTCCTGCCCTCGGGGCTCTTGGCAAACCCACCCGAGTCCTGCCCTGGGGACTCGTGGCAAACCCACCCGAGTCCTGCCCTCGGGGCTCTTGGCAATCCCACCCGAGTCCTGCCCTGGGGGACTCGGGGCAATCCCACCCGTGTCCTGCCCTCGGGGCTCTTGGCAAGCCCACCCGTGTCCTGCTCTGGGGACAAACCCACCCGTGTCCTGCCCCCAGGACTCCACAACCTCTGGACAATCCCCCGTGCAGGGGGTGCTGGTGGAAGGGGCACGGTTTGATCGCCAGTGCTGGCTGTTTACCAAACAACTTGTAAAGCAGTTTGTGTCACCAGGCTTGTTTCACCACAGCAGACCCAAAACCCCAAAGACTGAAGGCTCAAGGCTGGGGAGGATCCTGGAAAATCCGGGGGTATGGCAGGAGTGTTTGCTCGAGTGTTTCCTCGCTGCAGAAATTGCGTTTTAGGGCAGAGCCTCCTCCTAAATGTTCTAGTTAAAGTTTCATCAACTCACTTGGGGCTGACCAGGTCTGCCATATCCCACTCCCTGTGCTGGCCTCCTGCAGGGGGACTGGCACCAGTGGGATGTGCAGGAGGCAGTTTCTATCCTTGGTCTGAAAAGCCCCATAAGGAGATGCTGCCCTGCTAGTTGTGTAATACCCGTGTCCTGCCCAGCCCTGCAGCTCCTGGGCTTGGTGTGTAACGGTGCTGGTGCCTCCAGGTAGCAGGGTGGGAGCTGGAAGGCAAGGGTTTGACCTCTCAGCGGTGTTTAGGTTGGGTTTTTATGGAGCAGGCTGGGTGGCAAGCTCGCCCTGCAGGGTTGGAGTGTAGGTTTGGTGTGTGCCTGGACTCTGTGCCCTCGGGAGGAGGGAGACTCTGACTTTTGACCTGGCTGCGTGAAGCTTAAGGGCAGATTTTATAGCTGCTGGTGGAAATGGCAAAAAATTGTCAGAGCCTCAGCTATCCTCCTTCCCAAGCCAAGAAACAAAGGTCAGGCCAGGCAGGAACACGTACCATACCTCATGGGGGAGTGGGGCTCTGGTCAGGCTAGATGGTCCCAAGGGAGTCCGGGCTATTTACACCCACTGGGGACTCCTCCCTCTGCGGGTGGAGAGGTTGTTTTCAGTTGGAAGGTGACTCTGGAGAATGTTATCTGGTGTCTCTGCCTTCCCTGCTGTCCTGCTGGATCAGATACCACGCTGTGCCCTGGGAGGCGTCCGGCTCAGCTATGGGGGGGGGGGGGGGGGATGTCTGGGTTTTGTGAGCTCATTCCTGCTTGCAGCCCTGCCACCCTTTGGAAAATAGTGGCAGCAGCCCCAATCGATGCCAATGGGCTGGTGTTGGCTGTGCTCCTGTGCCTTGGGCTCAGCAGGCGCCTTCCCCAGCCCAGAGAGCCTGGGATTGAGATTGCCCGCTCGGCTTTCTGGTGGGAGCAGGGGGAACATTAATCCCATGGGAATGCAAATGGTACTCCCCTGTTGCTGCTGCTTGCTGGAGCCTTTTAACCTGTCTGAACTGCACGAGGTACCCTCTAACTCAGAGCAAATAACCTTGCACAGCTTATTTTGTCAGAGTACCGTAATCACCTTGTAGCTGTAAAACCCTTGATCTTTACCAGCTCCTGCTTTAATTCGGGCTGCAGTTGGAACAGACGGGCTTGTACAAGTGCTGTGGGCAGTTCCAGGGCTTGTAGGAACGGGGAGTGTTTGATCACAGGCCTGTGGTGTGAAAAACTCCCCCCCTGGCACTCAGGTCAGTGGTTCTGGGAGTGGAGCCCAGGGTGTGAAGGAGCTGCTCACAGCTGATACCCTTGTCCTGTGCATCTCTGGGGACCCCTGGACCTCCCATTTATGTAAAATTAGGGTCAGCCTTCTCCCAAGAGGCACGTTGGTCATCAATGAGGGTCCTTTCTCTTTCAGGCATGCTTATTCTTCAAGACTTTCAAAACTTTAGTCTGTAAAGCTAATTTTTCCTTTGAGAAATGTGGAATTGATTTCTTTAGGAGTCAAGCTCAGCTTACGGGCTGACTTGTATTTTTCTTCAGTTTGAGCAAAGTTGGGTTTGTGTCACTGATTTGCTTCTACTCTCACAAAAAAACAGTCTCCTGGAATTTCTTGCTAAAACATTTTCAGGCATTCAAAAAAACCCAAAAAAAACCCCCTCTCCCATACTCACCTCCCCTGTGGTTGTACGTCATGGTGCATCACTGGAGGGTTCTGTAGGATCATGAAGTGCTTTTAACTGAATAAATTAATTCCTGGAAGGTTCTTGGTGTGCGGGGGCCACCCGTTAGTGCAGGAAGGACATGTCGCAAGCTGAGCTCCTTCTGAAACCTGGCTTAGGGTGAGTCACGTAGTGACCTCGAGCTGGGTCTGATGGCTTTTCCCGAAGTGCAGCCACTGAGCCTCCCTTCCTGGGAAGGGCTCCCAGGGCCTTGGGTGCTGCCCTGTGCCTGCCCTGGAGCCCCAGGACATTTGGCAGCTCCGCTTCCCCCAGCACACAGACCGACCTTTGGACTGGCTGATTCCAGCACTGAACACCCCCCCGTGTTGTCTGGCTGCAAGGGCAGAATGAAAAATACCTGAATTCCAGCCTGCAGCTGCTGCCTGTGCCTCTGATCTGTTTATTGCCAGTTCAGGTCTGCAGGCTGGTCTTGCCCGAGATGGAAAAGTCTGATTTCACTGTTTGTATGACAACAAATTTACATGTGACTGCAAGGCTTTCCTCCTCCCCCAGAAAAGTTATCTCAGTTCTGTTCTTAGCCACTCCTGTGAGCCAGAGGGGTGAAATAAGTGTGAGCAGGCAGGGAATGGCAAGGGGCTGGTATGTGTGGCCATGCACCACGTCCTCTGGCCATGGTGCAGCGAGGGGGGGCTTGGGCCCCAGCCAGCTCTGAATTATGGTCAGCCAGCCTCGGGGCTGTGCAGTGAGGGGTGAATGGACACATCCCTCCCGGGGCCAAAATGGGCACAGGGAAGCTCTTTTCCCGTTTCAACCAAACTGGCTGGCAGGGGGGGCTCAGTCTGTGCTCTGGGTGCTGCCACCCTCCCTGCAGCAGGACACACGTCAGGGTCTCACTTGTTTCATTGCCCCCCAGCCTTCTGTGGTGATGTGACCTGTGCAGCACCTTGCCAGAACACAGACTGGGGGCTATGGAGGCTGTGTGAGCCCTCGCAGCAAATCCCTGGTGTTTCACCCTGGACTGGGAGCTGTGGAGCTTTGCAGCCCTTGGTCTGCCCCGGAGGCACTGCTGTCCCTTGCTCTGGGTGGGCAATGCCACTCATGTCCAGTTTGGATAGTGGCAAACACCGAGGGCTGGTTTGTCTGTGCTGGTTTTGCAGCGGAGCTGCAGGAGATGTGAAATTAGAGCGAACAGCCCTGTCTGAGCCAGGCAGAGTTCAGCGTGTGGAGGGAGGGAGGGGAAGAGCGCACTGATCTGGAGATGGTGTGCAGCCTCTTCTCAATCGCCGAGGGTTATTTTTGCTTGTAGAAGGTGAATTCTTGCTTTGCACTAACACTTTGCACTAATACCTCTTCAACTCATAGCTGGTTTTATAAAGTCACCGCTGTCTCAAAAGAGACTGACTCAGGACAGCGTGGAGTTATACTGCGAGGCGATTGGCAATCCCATCCCCGAGATCCAGTGGTGGTTTGAGGGGAACGATCCCAATGAGACCTATGCTCAGCTCTGGGATGGCGCACGGCAGGACCGTGTCAAAATCAACGCCACCTACAACCTGCACTCTACCAGTACCATCTACATCGCAAACCTCACGAGCGACGACTCGGGCATGTATGAGTGCCGGGCTAGCAACGACCCCGACCGCAACCACTTGTCGAAGAGCCCCAAAGTCAAGTGGATCCGTTCCCAGGCGAACGTTTTTGTCATCGAACGTGAGTGGCCACATCGAGGCCTTGGCACTTGCTCGGACACTGGTGTCTTGAGTCTCCTGCCATGCTCACCCCCACACCCGTGTCCTGTGGCTCCCGAAAGCTCCCCCACCTTCCCACCCCCCTGCTGTAGAACTGAGAGACTCCCACCCTCTGTCAATCTCCCCACCGCCTGTGACTTGACCCGAAATGGCCCTGCTCAAAAAGGGTTGTGGCTTCCCAACCAATTCGCCCTCCGGCCATCCCGCGCCTTTTTCCGGAGCCAAAGACCTGGAACCTGCCGCTTATCCCCGAGCGCCTCCGAGCCCTGGTGCTGGCCGCAGAATTGAGCCTTGATTCTGTGGTCGACTCTGCCCTAACCACCACTGACCAGCCAGCAGCCCTTTCCTGCGGCTCCTGCAGCTCCCGCTCCTCTCAGCAGCCCTGCTTTGAGCTCGCTCCCGTGCTGGTGACCCAGGCTGTGGGGAACAAAACCTGCTTTGAGGTCTGAGATTGCAACCGTTTTTGAAATGGCCGTGTCTGTGTGACACTTGAGTGTGATGTCGTTGCTTGTCCTGTGGACGTGGCCGGGTCCCCTCTCGCAGAGCGGACTGCTCCGAGTCATAGAAACCTGGGAGGGAGCTTGACATCTCCATAAGGTCTTCCCATGAATCCTGGAGCTGGGTGGGCATAGCTGCCTTTTCAGCAGAAGTGTGCTGGGCAATACAGAACTCCAGCAGAACCTTCTTCCAGTGGAATTTGGTTAGGAGGAGAAGCAAAAATGCCTGTCAGCCCTGGCAAAAAACTCTTCCTTCCAAGGGATGGAGATTGGGCCAAAGGGTAGGGACCGTGGTGCCACCAGGGCTGTGTAATGGTACTGCTGATGGCAGCTGCCTTCCCGGACAGCCTCCTACGAGTAGAAATGCCTGAGTCATCTTATGTTGCATAATTTACTGCTGCCTGGCACATGGAGGCCCAGGGCCTTTTGGAGTCAGGGCTCTATGTTCTCCCTGGAGTAATTCTGACTAAAGCCTTTGGGCTGCCTCAGGTGAAGCACGTATTGCTGCCACATGGTCTTGTCTGCTGCCCCTCGCAACAGAGGGTCCTGACTGCCCTCTGTGTTACCTGGAGGTGTCTGAAGCCACTCAGGTGGCGGGAGGTGTTGGCACAAGAGTGCTCTGGTGGCTCACAGCAGCAGAGAGCCGTGCTCTGCCCTTCAGAGTGACCTTTTCCATTGCTTATTGAGCACTGTGCTCTGCTGGGGCTGCACCCGTGGTAGGGACAGTAGAGACTCTGAGTGATGCAGGGCACAGCAGCGATCCTGCTCGTAGGGGAGCAGCTGCAGGGTCAGCATTGCTGTCCCAGGTGCACCCAGGCCCAGTCACCTGGTGTTGGGGACTGTCTGGTGCTGGCACTGTCAGGTCTGGTAGGGAACTGTGTGTGAAGGTAAGTGGAAGCTGGGACAGAGACAAGGAGCTGTGGGGTTTGTGTTGCAGGTTCTTGGGCACCAAGTCAGCTCTGCAATACCCTGTGTTAACTTAAATCCAATTCTTTCTGAATGCAGGTCCAGACATCAAGACTCAGGTCTCTGAACCTTCTGGCAAGGTGGTCCTCACCTGTAACATGTCTGGGACATATTCCAGCATCAAGGGCCACGAGTGGGTGCGTGGGGACAAGGTCCTGCACACGGATGAGACCGACAGTGCTTTCACCAGCTACACGTGAGTCAGAACCTGAGCACAAGCAGGTTTTTTTCCCTGAGCCAGTTGGTATTAGCTGGACCCAGGGCTTGAGTGCTTGTAGCCCTGCTGACAGCAGGGCTTTGGGTCTGTAGAGCATAAGATGAGCTAAACAGAGTTTTGGTAAGGCACAACACTGTCCTTTATGTGGAAGAGGAGGGCAAAAGGAGGAGGAAGGGATAAGTTTATGCCACAAATATCCTCTTAGAAAGAGAAGCTCTGCTGTTTGTGTTGGTAAGCAGATGTTCAGCTGGGCTCTGGTTTGTCAGGTGCAGCGTGCTGTGGCTGGTCAGTGTGCCAGAGCTGTTCTGGGCAGGCCACTGGCTCCCTGCTCCCCATGTGTTTAGTGAGAGACTCCAGTGCTTGTTGTCTCCCCTTGGGGCTTTATTTCCCTTTCCAAAGTCCAGCTGTTCTCACAGGAGCTGGGGAGCCGGGTCCACGCTCGCTGTGGGAATACCAGCCTTATTGTGGCAGTGCAGTGAGCTTTCCTTTCTGATTACAGTCAGGCCTGGCTGGCACTGACCCAGCAGCTGTGGAGGCATCATGTCCCTTTGTATGGCAGTGCCGACGTGCCTGTCTCCCCATAGCAACAGGGAGCTGAACAAGGATTAAAGTATTTATAACCCAGCCTCCCTCGCGTGACCTCAATTCCTCAGCTGAGTGGTTTTTGGAAGTGGGAAGCGCCGTGCACGGCAGAACTAACAAGCAGCCCGTTGTCCCAGGGCAGCCACGGGACAAACTCTGTGGGCCCCTTCCCTCGAGTGGGTATTACTGGGCGGCAGAATGAGATGTTTGTTGCGGGGCTGCGTAATCCACTAAATCTCATTGCAGCAGCTTTACAGGAAGGAGAATGGGAGAGTTCTCCCTATGCTGGGATTGATCCAGGGTAGCTCAGCCTGTGGGTGATCTTTGCCACTGCTTTGCCCTGTGTTTCAGTGGGCTGAAATAGCAATCACTGATTTTTGACAGACTTGTGTCAGACATGGTGCACATGAAACCCTCTTTTGCCACCCTCAGTGTGTGGAGAGAGGACAGTGGAGAGTTGGGTTGCTGTAGGTACATGGTGCAGCATAAATATTCTACTGAAACAGGAGAAATTTGCTATGCAGGAGGTTGCTGATGCTGATGGATGTGTGATTCCATGGCTCTAGAGGTCGGTGTCTGTGGAACAGTCAGTTGTGCTCAGTGCTTACCTGAATCCTGTTTTTGGTAGAATCGATGGGACGAAGGAGGAGCACTCTGGCATGTATGAGTGTGTCTACAAAACAAACCCGGAGATAAGAGGACAAGTGAATATTTCAGGTAACTTTGTGTGTTTGCTTCTGGGTCTGAGGAGGGGCATGGGGGAGCTGTGGTCTCCTGAACACTTTGCTGTGGTGCCTTTTCAGCTTCTTGAAAGGCTGTCTCAGCCCTTACCAGGTTGCAGGACTCTGTGCATGTGCCTGCAAGGTCAGCTCTTAGATCCTGCATTAAACCAGCCTTCTGTGGGCAAGTTCCCACAGGAAAAAATTGGAGAGGGATAATACCTGCTGGACAAATCTGTTTGAGCCTTTCTTGAAGCAGTTTGTATGCTTTTCTCTCTGAAAATACCAGAGTATTGAGAGGAACAGTCTCACTGAGGTCAAGCTTTGGGGTGGCTGTCTTATTCTGGTGAGGTGGGGCTGCAGGGAGCACAAATCTGTGTCTGAGGTTCTTGTTCTCTTGCTCTAGTTGCTCCCCAGGTGATGGCATACAAGAAGTCTGAGCATGGCAATGAGGGGGACACGGGTGTGCTGACCTGCAAGAACCCTTCTTTCCCCCCTGTCACCACTTGGTCCTGGTACAAAAATGGTCAAGGGGTAAGTGCTGTGGTTTGCTCCTTCTCCCCTTCTGCCTACCCTGCTGCCCAGCACAGAGGTGGGCGACTTTGTGCCATCAGAATCCACTCTTTCAAAGCTCAGTGCCGCGGGAAGGAGGATTTCTGGTGGTGGTTGGACCACGTGTGGTCAGTCAGCACTGCCCTGAGAGCTCCCTTCTTCTTCCTCCTCCTCCTCCCTCCAGGACCTCAAGAACGCCTCTGGGAGATACATCATCAAGTCCAGTGGCAACAAGACAGAGCTGCGCATCCTGAAACTGAATATTGAGGAGGACACGGGCGACTATCGCTGCAATGCCACCAACTCCTACGGCTCCGGGGATGCCACGGTGAACCTGCGCGTTCGCAGCCGCCTGGCAGCACTCTGGCCTTTCCTGGGCATTGTGGCAGAGGTCCTCGTTCTTGTCACCATCATCTTCATCTATGAGAAGAGGAGGAAGCCAGATGAGGTTCCTGATGGTAAGAGGTGTCTGGGTTTTAAATCTTTCTGGAGAGGTCAAGGAACTTGTTGGGTGCAGGGCAAGGTGGGCTCATAGGGAACTCTGAGAGTGGGTGCTCAGGGCACTTGTGAGACCATGGCAGTCTGTACCAAACCTCTTTCAGACATGAAGCTGCATCTAATTGCACTGTTTCTGACAGCCCTGTAGTGGGATCTGGAGCAAGAGAGGATTTGGTGTGGGTCAGCCTGACCCTTCGCCTCACCAGTTTCTCTGCTCTTTGCTCAAGTGCTCCCTGTGTCTGCAGAGCTGGGTTTGCTTTGGCAGCTCCCACTCTGGAACGGTGGTCTGTAAAAAAGAAATAGAACTGTTGTGGTGCTTTAAAACTGGGGGAATGTAAGTGGCTCCATAAGACCAGGCTTAGCTTAATTTGTGTTCAGCTCAGGATGTTTTGGGTCATCAGATCCACACATCCTGCATCTCAAAGCCCCATACTATCTTTAATCTTTTCTGGAAGCACCAGCTCCTCCCTTTCCTTATCGGTGAGGATCTGCATTGTGTCAGCTCAGGGCTCCCTTATCTGATCTCGTTAACAATGCAGTATGAATGCTCTGTATCCTTCCTGCCCAAGATCCTGCCGGGCCCCCTGAGGAGAGGTGCACCAGAGGGGCTAACTGCCTGATATCCCTCTCCTGACTGCAGGGCTTGGAATTCCACCCAAGGCAATTTTCAAAGCAGATGTTTTGCCCTCTGACACACTTGGCTGGAAGGCAGGTGTGTCTTCTTAAGGATGTTGTAGCTGCATCTTCCAGCAAAAGGAATGCTTGTGATGGCATCAGTCCAGTCCTTATCTCCAGGGAACTGACCTGTCAGAGCTGTAGCAGGTGCTTTGACAGACAGGTGTGTGCTGAAATGTCCTGATGCTCCTTGACCAGAGGAGCTCAAGTTCCCAAGTGCTCGTGGATGAGGACACAGCATCACATCCCTTTGATAAACACACACAGCTTTACGCTTCCCTGTAAAGTGGTTCTCTCTCCCCAAAGGACTAGCTTTGCCCCTCCTTAGAGACAGTGAGGCCTTTCTGAGCCAGTTCCTCCCAGTACTGGTTGTGAACCCAACACTCCTGTCACCTGGGATGGGATGGGGATAGTCTGGCCTGTGTTTGGTGTGATATCCTTGTGGGTGTTACCTGTTCACTCTTCCCTTCTCTGCTGCTGGGTGCCACCTCACATGGTAAGTTGAAGATAGTTCCAACCACGTGTCTGCCTCTGTCCTCTCACCAGCTGTGAGCAGATCCTGGTGCCCAGGGCAGCCCCAGTGCCTGGAGCGTGGGGCTCAGGGCCACTTGAGAGGTTCCAGGGCTGTAGAAGAGGCAATGGGGAGCAGAAGGCATGACTGAGAGCCTCCTGTTGGGAGGTGGCAGGTTGCAAGGAGCTGGTGAAAGGCCGCAAGGCTAGGCATGTGTTGGCAGAGGTGTTTCCTTAGCTGTGGTGCTCATTGTAGCCAGAACGTGGTGTGCAGTGTTTGTTTTGGTATCACAACACATGGGGAGGGGAAAAAGGCTTCCTGCTGTTGCTTAAAGCCCCTGTTCCTGAAACATCCTGTTTGGTTTCCCCTTTACCTGCTGTGAGTGTGCTCGGATCTGGGAGCCATCCCAAGTCATGGAGCCATGGGATGCAGTGGGTGGGTTGGGGCAGTGGTGCTGTCTCACCAGAGGAGCTGTGGCTCTTCCCCACTTTTAAGTGGTGAGGGGAGTGCTGCCTGGAACACAGTCCCCACTGCTTTAAGAGGAGGCAGAGGCCACTTTGTACATGCTCTTGCCTGACTCAATTTGTTCTTTTTTTTCCATGCTGCCC
>JAWWTY010000078.1:2489156-2515691 GCA_035222235.1 Margarornis squamiger | reverse complement strand
CGGCGGGGGGAGCTGCGGAGCCGCCCGGCCCCCTGCTCATCCCCAGGCCCATCCCCATGCCCATCCCCATGCCCAGCCCCCTGCCCCGCCCCCGGCCCGCCCCCGCCGCGGCGGCGGGCGCCACTCTGCCGCCGGTGGCCTCGGCGGCGGCAGCGGCGGCGGCGGCGGCAGGATGCGGGCGGGCCGGGGTGCGGCGGGCGGGGATGCGGCGGCCGAGGAGGAGGCTACGGCCGATGGGGCGAAGCGCAGCGGGGCTGCGGGGCGGGCGCGGGGCCGCGGCGGGAAGGGGTCCCCGAACGGCGAGTGCCGTCGGGGGGAAGCGCCGCGCAGCCCCGGCCCGGAGCCGCCCCGAGAGCCCAAGGTCTCCTTCTCCTGCGGTGGTGGCGGAGCATCCCCCGGCGGGGCCAAGGCGGCCGAGGAGGGCGCGGGCGAGGATGCGGGAGAGGAGGCCCGCGGGAGCCAGGCCAGCTTCATGCAGCGGCAGTTCGGGGCGATGCTCCAGCCCGGCGTCAACAAGTTCTCGCTGCGGATGTTCGGCTCGCAGAAGGCGGTGGAGCGGGAGCAGGAGCGCGTCAAGTCGGCGGGGGCCTGGATCATCCATCCCTACAGCGACTTCAGGTGCGCGGGGACCAGCGGGGCTCGGCCGCATCCTGCATCCCGCATCCCGCGGGGCCGGGCATCGGGCCGGGCCGGGGAGCGGGGCCGCCGGTGCGGTCGGGCCGAGGGCACCTTGAGCCGCCGCCGGGTGCGGGAGGGGCCGAGCCAGGCATCCCCCTCCCCAGCGCATCCCAGCCAGGCATCCCCCTCCCCAGCGCATCCTAGCCAGGCATCCCCCTCCCCAGCGCATCCTAGCCAAGCATCCCCCTCCCAGCGCAGCAGCCGCCGCTCCGTGGATGCCGAGAGCCCTCTCAATGCCCGGGCAAGGGCATCCCCTCGTCCCCTTGCCCTTCCCAGAGCCTCGGCAGGCTCGGCCCGGCTCGGCCCTCCTAAGCCCCACCGGGCCTTGGCTCTGCCCCTGGAGCGTCCTGGGGTCGGGGTCCCCCTCCTCGGGGAAGGGATGGGGATGGAGGGGGGAACGTGCAGTGCCACTGCCGGGCAGAGGGTTGTGATGGCTCCCCCTTCCCCAAGGAGGCCTGATCCTGCCCCTGGGGTTCAGCCAGTTGGAGAGGTATTCTTCTCTCTTCTGAGAAGACCTGAGTCCCCAGGATCCAGCCTGTGTGTCTTCCAGGCGAGGAATGAAAAACCCAGGAGAAAGGCTCTGCAGCTGCATCTCCTTCCTGTCCCCTGAGCCCTGGGGAGCTCTGGAGTGCCAAATGTTTCCCGGGTCGTGTGAAAGCTGCTGGGAGGGAGGGATGGGTGGCTGGCTGTACTGTCTGGGGCAGGCAGCATGGCACCTTGCAGGGATGGAGGGGGGCCGAGACCCTGCTGGCATTGCTGGTGAGCCAACACTGGAGACTCCCTGGTCCAGCGACCTCAAAGGGGCTGGGGGACCCTTTTTCCAGAGGCTGGGAGGGCTGTGGGGCTCAGCTGAGGGCCTCTAACTCTGTGTTGGTGCACGCTTTGGGTTGGCTCAAGGGAGGGTTCGCAGGGTGACTGGGTGGGGGATGTTACTGAGCCAGACCTCGGGTTCTGTGCATTGCTGACACTGATGAATCTGCATGGCATAGGGCTCCCTGAGGCAGGTGGAGGTGGCCACAGGCTCAGGGCAGGGACCAGCACTTGCACCTTCTGCTCCTGTCCTCGTGTGCTGCTCCTGGGCTGGTCTGGCAGCTTCCAGAGGAGCTGTTGGAGGCCCTTGGCCTCCCCTTGGGGCTGCCTTCCTGCACAGGGTCCTGTGCCCTTCCACACTGGGAACCCACCATGGCTACCCAGTGGAGCCCCCTCCTCATCTCAGTGTCTGGGCACCGAGTTCTGCTGCAGAGCCGGGGTGAGCAGCGGCCTCACCACCTGGTCACTGCCGGTCCTGTGGCAGAGGGAGCTCCACTGTCCCTGCTGTGACAGAGCAGAGGTGGTGGGGCCAGGTGGATCCTCGGGCACTTGGTCCCTCTGCACTGCCCATGCTCCTCCTCACCCCCAGCAGCTGTGGGATGTTGGGAGAGGCTGGGAGCAGAGTGACCCCCATGCCTGCACCGGGGCCAGAACCTGCCCTGCCCTTCTGACCTGGCAAAGCCATGGTGCCAGTGGCAGAGCCCACAGTGCTGCTGGGTCTCCCTGTGGTGAGCCTGCAGTGGGCTCGAGGCCTCAGAGGCTTCCCCAGTGTGCAGCAGCATTGCTTCCCTGGATTGGTACTGGCAGTGAGCAGGCTGGTGCTGAGGTGACCTTGGAGAGTCACCCTGGCTGTCCTGCCCTGCACGGGCTCCATCCTCCCGGAGCCGCTATCAAGACTTGAAACCAATTGGGGCAGAGTGGCTGCCTGTGTTTTGATACTGGAAGTGGCGTAGGAGAGTTCCCTGCCCAGCGGGGAGGAGCTGCAGGCAGAGCCACGGCATCTTCCAGCTCCACAACCATGCACAGGAACAGGATCGGGCCACGTGGGGCTGAGCCTGGGTGTGAGGAACCTGCTCTGCCTGTGCATGTTGGGCACATGTGTCCATCTATCCCATGTTGTCCTTCCTTAAAATAATCAAAAAGCATTTATCCAATAATGATAATGGAGCGTGACCTGGTCGTGTTTGCCCTGCAAAACCCATTTCCTCTCTTAAGAGAAAATCACTACCCATCTGCATCTGTGACATCATTTCATAATCGGCGTCATTTAGCAATGCTGGCTCCTCATGGTGATGGCACAATTCAGGCCAGATTTGCTCCAGGAACTGAAGTTGCTATTTACATAAATATTGAATGATGAGGAAGCAGCCAGGGCGGCTGGTGAGATCCTGAGCTGCAAATCTGGTAGAAGAGACCTTGTAAGTGTGTGCTGGAGCAGGGCCACCTCCTTTTGGGTGATGGGTGCTGGTCATCGCTGGCTTTGCCACTTCTGGTCTCTGTTTTGGGAGGAACACCCAGACAGTGCCAACTCCTTCATCACTTCTGTTGTGGTTTCTGCACCATGCCTGGAGCATTGCTCCGGGAGCTGGAGGAGCTGTGTACAACCAGTGATTCAGGGGTTGTGGCAGTGCCTGTCACCCCATGATTGCTGTGGGGCTGTCCAGGGGCTACACCAGCATCCCCCAGTGCCATCCTGGCACCTGCAGCCTTCCATGAGGCTGGGCTGGGACTGGGACTGGGGCTGAGCAGGGAGTTTGTTGCTGCTGGCAAATTTCTGTTGCAAGAGCTGGTCCCACACCTGAATCGGGGGCAAAGATCCATCCAGAGCACATGTCCCTGGTGCTTCTTGGCCAGATCCTTCCTCATCCAGGGTCATATCGTTTCAGGGGCTTTGCCTCTGCCTTCATGGTGCCACCACAGGGGCTACTGAGCAGAGGGACTGGGTTCACCAGCTGCTGTTGCTCCAGATGGGTGTACCAGCACTGCCACCGCTCTGGGTGTTCCCATTCCCTCTGGTGAGGGTTCTGGGGTGCTGGGCCCCTCTCTCTGCAGCATCAGAGTGGGGCAGTCAGACCTGGGAGTGCTGGAAGCCAGCACTCAGTCATTGGGGAGGAAAGGCTGTGACTGAGTGGGGAGTTCTGTGAAAGTTTGGGTCCTTGAGCAATTTGCAAAGCCTTTATCCCCCTTCACCAAGGACCTCTGGGATAAAAGGCTTTTCCAAGGGAGAGCAGCACCAATCATTCATCACAGCTGGCTGTACTGGAATCTGGGGGTGTGGACAGTGCGTTGGCCACTGCTGCTCACTCAGCTCGGGCAAACTTCTGCCACTGGCTTCGTAACCCACTTCTCACAGCAACCTCATTTTTAGGATATGAGTATTTAGTGCGAGTTTGAGAAGTGCCAATTCCGTGCTGATTGATCCCGCGCCGATCCTGCACTGGTGCCATGCTGCTCCTGCCCACCAGGCATACTGGTTGTTTGAAGCTGGGCCCCATCAGGGCTGAAGGGCTCAAACCTTGGGGTCTCCTCCTGCGAAGGGGGGTCCTGGGGAGCTCCATCCTGCTGGGATGCAACTCAGTGCCTGCCCAATGGGATCAGTGTAGGCTGGTGTGGCTGGATCATGCCTAGCAGCCCCTGGGGCTATGTGTGCTGCCAGTGGGCTTGAGCAGGGACCTCTCTGGCACACCGTGGCTGTGCCCCCCCTCTATGGCTTAGCCCCAACTCTTATCTTGCCCAGGAACTCAGAGCAGCCCTGCTGTGCCAGGTGTTGGGTGAGTGATGTAGCAGGAAGGCGGCAGCTCCCGCTCGCAGGGGCTTCGGGCACCTTCTGTCATCATCACTGTCGTACAACTGGGTCAGAAGCAAGGGAGGGGTGTCAAGGATCCTGATTAATTTGTTTTCAGATATTTTTAGTAGCCTGGATTGGATCTTTTTTTCCATGCACACGAACCCTCCAAGGAAGAAAGCGTTGGCATCGCACCCCGGGGCCTGGGGCGATTGCACAGGGTCATTTGTGTGCAGTGGGGGATCAGGAGCAGTTTATCTTTCTCCACAAGCCGAATTCTGCCCTGGCTCAGCCGGATTGCAGAGGGATCGGAGCCAGAGGAGAGTTTTGCCCAGCTGGCGAGGTTATTTAATCTTTGTTCTTCGCAGCTTTGCATGGCTAATGCCCCCGTGGGACCCGTGCAGCACCGTGGGGTCAGGCTGAGCGGGAGCTGCCGGGGGTTTGGGGACAGATCCAGCCCCACAGCGACTCTGCTGATTCTGGCATCCCTGACAGGTTGTGCAGCACGTGGGAGCCCGGGGGTCTGGCCAGGCCCACCATGGGCCGTGGCCTCACTGCCTCTTTGGTGCCAGCACCCAGAGCTATGTGTAGGGGTGCAGGGGGGGCACAGCTCCTCTGCCGAGGGTACCCTGGGGACCGCCCTGGTGTGAAGTCATCGTTTTGCAGCAGTGACATCACTCACCGTTGCCACGGCAACGTCTCACATGGGGAAGGTGTCATTGGAGAAAGGTCAGGAGCTGGGATGCTCGGCTCCTTCTGGTCCTGCGCTAGTCTGCGCAGCGGCGGGGGGAGACCCGGCCCATTGCCCCTTCCTGTATGCAGGGGGATGTCCCCCTCATCCCCCCATCCCAGGGCACAGCATGGCCATGGCACCCCCCTGCCCATCACCCCCCAGCTCCCAGGGACCCCTACCCAGGGTGGGCTGAGCAGGTGTGTGGGTGAGGGTCCTGCGTGCCCATTCACGCACGCTGAGGAGCATCCCCCCTGCTCCTGCCCCCCTGGCCAGGCGAGGGAGGGCTGAGGTGGTCTCCACACCATCCTGCCACGGCAGAGCTCCTGTGACCTTGCAGATGCTCAGAAAGGTCGTCGGTGGCCCAGGAGAGGGGGGCGAGGAGAAAGGGGAGAAGGATGGGGCGAGGCAGGAGGGGGGTCGGAGGAGCCGCGCGCTCCACACAGGGGCAGGGACAGGGGCAGGGGCTGCTGCCCACCCACTCACCCACCCACCCACCGCCCCCACGTCTGGCTGGGGCTGCAGGCACTGCTGCCTCCAGCTGCAGCCGTACGTGCTCCGCTGCACCGGAGCCGCGCGGCTCCTTCCATCGCAGCCACACTGCGGGCACTGACGAGCAGCCCCCGCCCTGCCACCCCCCAAACCGGGACCCCAGCCTGGCCCAGGGAGGCGCAGGGGTAGGGTGGTCCTGGCTGTCCCCGGGGACTGATGTCTGGACTGGAGTCCCCCCGTTGGGAGCAGGAAAGGGGGCACTGCTCCCACGACCCTCCCATCCTGCCTCTACCTGCGACCTTGAGTGCTGGCGGTGGTTTGGGGGGTCCTGACCCCATGGGCTTCCCCCAGGGCAGCTCAGCTGCAGGGTGTCCCCCTCCAGCAGTTTGGCATCATCGTTGTCCCCTCCCCTCAGGACCTGCTGCCTCCGGCCAAACCAGCCCAGCAGGAGCCCCCCAGCCTCCTCCTGCAGCCCCCTCTACACCGTGCTGCCTCAGCCAAGGGCTATGCTGGCTGCAGGATCACCTCGGGGGCAGTTTGGAGAGAGGGGAGCAAGGTGTGGTCTCTGGGGAGAAGGAGGTTCCTGTGGCTGAGGTGGCATCACAGTGACAGCACCCCAGTAGTGTGGGTCCCTGAGGGCAGGGCATGGTGGCTGGGTCGCCTTGGTTTGGGGGGCAGCTGTGGGGCACTGGTGTCACCCTCCCCTCCATCTTCTCACTCCCCAGATTTTACTGGGACTTCACGATGCTGCTCTTCATGGTGGGCAACCTGATCATCATTCCTGTGGGCATCACCTTCTTCAAGGAGGAGACCACAGCACCCTGGATCGTGTTCAATGTGGTCTCTGACACCTTCTTCCTGATGGACCTGGTGCTGAACTTCCGGACAGGGATCGTCATTGAGGACAACACGGAAATCATCCTGGACCCTGAGAGGATCAAGAAGAAGTACCTCAAGACCTGGTTCGTGGTGGACTTTGTATCCTCCATCCCCGTGGACTACGTTTTCCTCATTGTGGAGAAGGGCATAGACTCGGAGGTCTACAAGACAGCCCGTGCCCTCCGCATCGTCCGCTTCACCAAGATCCTCAGCCTCCTGCGGCTCCTCCGCCTCTCCCGGCTCATCCGATACATCCACCAGTGGGAGGAGGTGAGGACCTGCTCTGGAACCTGCTGGCAGTGGCAGGATGGCCAGAGAGAGCAGGAACTGGAGGGTCCCCTGGGAGTGCAGCTGGGCTGGGGGCTGCCTGGAGAAGTGGCAGGGTGGAGGGGATCTGCAGGGCTGTGTGTGGGGCTGGTGCATGGCTGTGACCCTGCCTGGAGGGTTTGGGGCATGCCTGGGCCATGGTGCAGCACCTGCCATGGGTGACAGCATGGCTGGCACAAGCTGGCATGCCATACCCTGCCCCACCAGCAGCAGGACCCTGTCGCCCTGCTCAGCTCAGTGCCCCCTGCCTTGCTCCCCTCTGGCTCCCTGCCCCACCAGGAGCTTGGGGAACGCCAGGGAGGACAGCAGGACCCCCAGCCCTCGGGGTCCCCAGTGCAGGAGGCCCTAGGGGCTATATGGGCTGTGTAGGGATGTGCCTTAGAATCTAGAAGTGGCCTGCTCATCTTTGCTATGTGTCTCTGGCCTGCACTCAGTGCCCTGGGGGCTGCCCTGCTCCCTCCTCAGTTCCCAGGGTATTTTTCTCTGCCTGAGCATCCGCTGGCACTGGCTCATTCTCATCAAGGCTCGCAGCCATTACCCCTTCCTGGGCGGCAGCGCCGGCGTCCCATCAGCTATAAATAGGCAGGTGGAGCACAGCAGCCTCGGGGCCGGAGCTGGGCCAGCCATGGGAGCCTCTTCCAGCTGAGGCCATGAGGGTCGGTGCCCTGAGCAGGGCTGGGCAGTGTGGGAGGGTCCCCACGCTCACCTGCTGCCAACCCACCCACCCCGCAGATCTTCCACATGACCTACGACCTGGCCAGCGCCGTGATGAGGATCATCAACCTCATTGGCATGATGCTGCTGCTCTGCCACTGGGACGGCTGCCTCCAGTTCCTGGTGCCCATGCTGCAGGATTTCCCCCAGAACTGCTGGGTCTCCATCAATGGGATGGTGGTGAGTCCCCTCCTCTGCCAACCACGCTCCTGCCTGATCCCCAGGGCCCCTGCCCATTCCCATGTCATCTGGCCTCCATCCACCGACCCCAGGAGATGCCATCCCCCTCTGGCCATGGCTGCAGTGCCCCATGGTGCACGGGACACCCCGCAGGGCACCCGGTGCTGGATGCTGATGTTGCCCTGATGAGGTGTCGCAGGACCTGGAGCAGGGGATCGATCCAGGCGGGAGGAATATGCTGACATGGGGCTCTTGGTCCTGTCCCCTGCCGCCTTCTCCTGCTCATCAGCCACAAAGCTGCTATTAATAAATAATGTGCCCTGTTTCTAATTGCTCTCTCTCAGCCCTACAGCCTCCTGCAAATGGCTCTTCTCCCTTTGTCTGTCTCATCCCGTTCCGTCAAGTTTCCATCTCTGCTCCGTTCCCTCCCACCTGGCTTTCTCCTTTTACCTCCCCTGCCTGTCTCACCCTTCTCCTTCCCTGGCTGCCTCTCTGTGGAAGTTTGGAAAGTTTGAAAAGTTTGCTTTTTCATCAAATGCCTATTGCTGAAGGCTGCTGGGAGATGCAGACTGTGCCCACAGACACACACATGCACAGACACAACCCACACGTGCGTGGCCAAGCACCACTGTGGGCTGAGCTGCTGTCCCTGTCACTGCAGAACGACTCCTGGAGTGAGCTGTACTCCTTCGCCCTCTTCAAGTCCATGAGCCACATGCTCTGCATTGGCTATGGGAAGCAGGCACCTGAGAGCATGACGGACATCTGGCTGACCATGCTGAGTATGATCGTGGGGGCCACCTGCTACGCCATGTTCATCGGCCACGCCACCGCCCTCATCCAGTCGCTGGACTCCTCCCGGCGCCAGTACCAGGAGAAGGTAGGACTGGGCTGGATGGGGCCCACAGCTTCTGTCCTGCCCTCCTGGAGATGCAGCCAAGGTGGCGTGAGGGCTCCTGGTCAGGAGCAGGGATGGGGAGATGGAGCGGGACTGGCCCCGTGGAGTGGGGATGTGGGGGGTGGATCCCAGCTGACACCACCTCTCCCCACAGTACAAGCAGGTGGAGCAGTACATGTCCTTCCACAAGCTGCCCGCTGACTTCCGCCAGAAGATCCACGACTACTACGAGCATCGCTACCAGGGCAAGATGTTCGACGAGGACAGCATCCTGGGGGAGCTCAACGAGCCCCTGCGTGAGGTGAGGGCTGGAGAGCTGGGCATGGTGTGCTGCAGTGAGGATGGGGATTGTCCCCCACCAAGGCAGGGACCTCCTGTTCCCTCCCATGGGGCAGGGTGAGGTGTGGGTCCCACTGGCTCCTGCCGTGCACATGGTCAGGGTCGAACACCTCTTGCAGCAGCTCTGACTGTGAGTGTGCCCATGCAAGATCTGTGTGCCAGGGTGTCTGTGAGCCTGCCTGGGGTGGGGAGCATGTCCATGGGGAAGCGTGTCCCGGCCTCCTGGGCTCACCTGCTTCCCCACAGGAAATTGTCAACTTCAACTGCCGCAAGCTGGTGGCCTCGATGCCGCTGTTCGCCAACGCGGACCCCAACTTTGTCACGGCGATGCTCACCAAGCTGAAGTTTGAGGTGTTCCAGCCGGGCGACTACATCATCCGTGAGGGCACCATCGGCAAGAAGATGTACTTCATCCAGCACGGGGTGGTCAGCATCCTCACCAAGGGCAACAAGGAGATGAAACTCTCTGACGGCTCCTACTTTGGAGGTGAGTGCTTGTAGGACTGAGACTGGGGTCTGTGAGAGGCACTGGGGCACCCACCTGTCCTCCACCCACCTTGCTCCTGGCCTGCAACTGTTTTGTCCTCGCTGGTGGTGTTCTGACCTTGGCCCTGGTGTTTTCCCACCCAGAGATCTGCCTGCTGACCCGTGGCCGGCGCACGGCCAGTGTCCGTGCAGACACCTACTGCCGCCTCTACTCGCTCTCAGTGGACAACTTCAACGAGGTGCTGGAGGAGTACCCCATGATGAGAAGAGCCTTTGAGACCGTGGCCATCGACCGCCTCGACCGCATTGGTAGGGCATGGGGAGGGCTTGAGAAGGAGAGGGGTGTCCCAGTAAAGGGGACAGCCATGGCTTGCATGGGATCCCATTGTAGTCCCAGTGTGGGGTCTGATGGTGCTCCCTCTCCCCGTCCCCTCCCTGCAGGAAAGAAGAACTCGATCCTGCTCCACAAAGTGCAGCACGACCTCAACTCAGGTGTCTTCAACAACCAGGAGAACGAGATCATCCAGGAGATCGTCAAGTACGACCGGGAGATGGTGCAGCAGGCAGAGCTGCAGCAGCACACAGCCATGTACAGCCCCGTCCAGCCCCAGGTCACCTCTGCCATCGCCACCCTCCAGCAAGCCGTCGCCATGAGCTTCTGCCCGCAGATGGCCAGCCCGCTGGTGGGCTCCATGGCGCTGGGCTCGCCCCGCATGATGCGCCGTTTGCAGTACGCCCAGGCCGTGCCCAGCCCCTTCGCCGTCTCCCCCGTCCTGCTGCAGCAGAGCCCCCCACCGCAGCCGCAGCCCCCCATGCCCCACACCAACCCCTCGCCCTCGCAGGACCCGGCGCAGCCCACGTCCCTGCCCGCCTCCACCAGCGCCTTCGCCGCGGCCGCGGCCAGCCCGCCGTCCCAAAGCCCGCTGGCCAGCCGGACGTTCGCCTACGGAGGCGCCCCGGGCCCGCTGGGCTCCCAGCTGTCCCTCAGCCAGCAGCCAGCGCCCGGCTCGCCCCAGCGCCTGGCTGCCCACAAGAGCACACAGGCGCTGCACACCAGCAGCCTCACCCAGGATTCGCGGCCCCTCTCGGCCTCGCAGCCCTCCCTGCCCCACGGGCTGGCGGCCGGCAGCACCCAGAGCCCCCCGGCCTCTGCCCGCGAGTCCTCCACCTCCATCGGTGGGGGCACAGCCACTGCCTCGCCGGGCCCTGGCCCCCCGTCCGGGCTGCGGGGCCAGGCGCCCTCTCGGGGGGCTGCAGCCCACCCTGCGCCCACGGGCGGGGGGCTCACACCGCCGCCCACCCTGCCGCAGGACTCGGCGGCCGCTCGCAAGGATTCTGCGGCCAGCACGCCCGACACGGACCCGGCCAAGTCCAGGCTGTCTTCCAACTTGTGACCTCCGCGCCCGGCACGGGGACACGCGTGCCGGAGGGGCTGCGGCAGGGAGTCCCCTCCTCGCCTCGTGTCCACCCTGTGCCGCGGGGTGAGGGCCACGGCCACCCCACCGGCTGCCACCCCCTTGCTGCGGTGCCAGCCCTGATCCCCAGCTCCCTCCTGCTGCCCGCTGCACAGCGGGGCGGCTGATGAGGGTGGGCATGGGGCTGCTGCACCCTGCCACGCCATGGGGTCACCGGGCTGAGCCCCGGGCTGCGTCACCTCCGACCAAAGTCTGGCCCTGTCTCCCGCTCCCCGCAGCCCCCCTGGCCTCCCTGGCTGCCCATAGAAGCCACAGCTGCATCCTCGCCATGACCAACTCTGTGTATGATAATCTATGACCTGAACACGTCCCTGTGTGTGTGACCCACAGGACACCTCCCGGGGCTGTCGGCACAGCCCTGGCGCCGCGTGTGTCCCTGCGCCCCTCCCACAGACCCAAGGCGAGGGGTGACGGTCCAGGACTGGAGGTAAGTTGTGGGGGGTCTGAGGGATGGTCGCCCCGAGGCTTGTAAGCACCCACAAACACACTGTCCCCCACCCCGGGGCTGGGAGTGAGCACAGCCCCACGTCCCTGTAGGCAGCGCTAGGATGGAGGCAGATGCTGGAGCCCGAGCCCCGAGCCCTGGGGCTGGGGGGAAGGCACCACCACGTGTACCAGGTGTGTGTGTGTGTGCAGGTGTGTGTATGTGTGTGTGTGTGTGTGTGTGTGTGTGTGTGTGCACGTGTGCCTCGCTGCCTCGCACTCTGGAGCCTTCCACATTGAATGTACAGCGAGTGTGGGGCCCGTGCCAGCCCAGCGCCCCACGGCTGAGCAGCCGGAGGGACAGGGCCCCGCTCCAAGCATCCACCTTCCCATCCAGCCCATCCTGTGCAATAAACGTCAGCAGCTGACAGAGCTACGCACGACTCCGGCTCTGCTTCTTCGCCACCGTCCCTCCCCGCCGCGGCTCCGGCTGCTCCCGCTCCTTGTGCCCAGCCCTGGGAGCCTGAGCACCGGGCACAGCCCCAGCGTGGGCTGCGGGATGCAGCTTTGTCCTTTGAAGAGCTGACTCCCTGCCAGAAAAGCGACAAGGTGAAAAGCCTCCTCCCAGCAGCTTTCCCCTCGCTCCAGCAGCAGCAGCCATGAAGAAGCTGGGAGCAGGCTGGGGACTGGGAGACTGTGGGTACAGAGTGCAGCCAAGAACTGGGCCAAAAAACACTCCAGCTGCAAGATGCCAACCATCTCCAACATCACCTTGGTGGAGGGGAGGGCTGGGAGGCCAGTCTGGGGAGACAGGAGGTTCCTGGCTGGAAAAGCTGCAGTTGGACCCCGTGAGAGCCCCACTCCCACCGCAGCTACACCGGCACAGTTCTGTGTTTCTGCTACAAAAGCATTTTCAGAACGTGACAAATGTGACACTCCTTGTGAGCAACTGAAGCCCAACCAGTCAGCAGAACAGGACCAGGCTGGGGAGGCAGCAGCCCCACCTTCCCACACCCCCAGGAAGGCGAGGTGAGAACCCAGGCAACCTGCAGGCTTCGGGCAAAGATGTCAAGGAGCACACAGGTCCCATCTCGTATTTCAAAAAACATTTTATTTACAGTATTGTACATGTTGACCCTCGAATTAGTGGTTTTCCCTGCCTGAGCCCCAGTGAGCAGCAGTAAAACCCAGCCCTGGAAATGGAAGTCAGGAACCACAGAGGCTGTGCTACAGAGAGCAGGGAGAGTGCCCAGAGCTGGAGCAGGGCACGGAGCAGCACCTGCCCTGCAGCTGAGAGGGGTTCCTGCTGTGTCCAGGGTGTGGCTGCCAGCCCCTCCAGATCTGAGCTGTGCTGGCAGAGAAGTACAGCACCCCAGGACAGGCAACAGCCTGGCAAAGGCTTGGGCTCATGTGAAGGTTGAGGGGAATCAACCCTGTCTAGCTGCCCCTTTACCCCCACCCCAGGGCTGGGTGCGCTGTCCTCGTGTTGGGACACAGGCAGTGATGACAATGTAAAACCTGTCCCTTACCAGCCCCTCGTGGCTGCTCCTGCAAAGCCCAGTTTGTCCCAGCAACTCGGTGTGGGGCAGGTCTCTTGCTGGGCTGACAGCTCCCCCGTTCCCCTTGAGATGGGGGACAGAGGAGCTTCACAGGCTGGTGCCCACTGCAGCTGGAGGTCCAGAGGCAGCCCAGGGCTCTGCAGGCAGCCATGGCTCAGCTGAAGAAATAGGTGGAATCCATCACCTGATTCAGGTTGAATTCACCTGGGGAGAGCAAGGGAGAAGAGAGGTCAGAAGAGAGCAGGGTGGGAATGGGCAAGGGGGAGAGAAGCAGCCTCAGGGTATGAGCAATCCCTGCCCCTGGAGCGCTGGGGTGCTCTGCACAGAGGTCAGGCAGAGCCAGATGGCTTGGCAGACACAGGGCTGAGAGATTAGAAGGAGTTAAACTAATTGCCTTAATCCCATTGCATGTATATCATCTAGATCTTGTCAATTACCATGCTGAGTCCCTCGCTCCCATCTCCCAGCAAATGCTCGTGGTTTGAAACAGATGGGAGCAGAACAAGAGCGGGATGGGATAAGCTGGGTCAGCCTGGGGGAAATCCCAGGGGCTCAGTGACAGGGATGGCAGGAATGCTCACAGAGATGTTACAGGGGAATGTGTACGAGCTCTGCAGTCCAGCACAGGAGGGAAAACTTGATCCTAGGAGACAGCTCTGGCTTTTTGGGGGCCACTCCATCTCATTCCCCTTCTCTCCAAACCACTCCTGAGCTCTGCAGTTCCTGTCCCGTGTTCCTACCTGTCCTGGGGACATTTGACAGCTGCTCCATCAGTTTCTTCTGCCAAATGGCTATGGTCTCTGTGTCGGAGCTGGATGAACTAGAAAGAAGCAAACCAACATGGGAGCTCTGGGAGAAAGCACACCGTCCTCTGCTCCCCTGTGCAGTCCCTGACAACAACATTCATCTCTTTCAAAACAGACCACACACCCGAGTGGGTGCAGGAGCCCAGGGCAGGCCCTAAGGATGCCAAACCCTCCCTCAGTTCTGCAGCAAGAGGGTGCAGAGCCCTTGTTTTTCACATTGAGGTTAAAGGATATTTGGGTGTCAGTCAAGAAAGAAGGACAGGTTCCACCCAGAGCAAACCCCAGGCAGGTGACACAACCTGTCAGCACCTTGACATGACCTCTGGGAGAGGGAATTGGCACAGGCAGGAAGGAACATGGTGGGGGAAACCAAGAGGCCAGGAATACCTGCAGTATTTCTCCAGCATGAACTCAGACAGATCCTGCAGGATCTTCTCACTGTGCAGAGCCACAAACTGCTGCCGACAGATCTGATCCAGGGACACAGGGTGAGGCACAGGTTAGCAGGTGTTTTCCCTCCTTCCCCCCAGTGACAGGCTAGAGGTGAGGGGCAGGGGAAGCAGCAGGAATGGCAAGGGGGTGCTGCCAGGCAAGGATGAAGGGAATCAGCCTAGGGAGGTCCCAGGGCAGGGGCACCAGCTCTGCCATGGCTGTGTTTAGCGCCCATTTACACACACAGATTCTCCCACACACACTCCCTGAAGGCTGGGAGGGGATGGGTCACCAAGAAATCAGCTGTGACTGCCAGCAAGCACCCCAGGTTCACCTTGCTGGGGTGAATCAATCAGCCTATAGAGCAAAGCCCATGGGAGGCGAGGCCTGGCATGGGCCCAAAGCACAGATCAGCCAGATCTTGCTCACAAGGGACTCGGGAGGACACTTTTACCCTGTTCATGATGTCCACGGTGAACGCGTGAGTCCAGTAGCAATCATGGACTGAGACGAAGGTCAGACCCTGCCTGGGAGGGGGCAAAGGCATCATGAAGTAGTGCTGAGAGCCCCTCTGTGTGATGACCCCCACCCCAGGAGCATGGACCACATAAGGAGGGGGATTCCCTGCATGGCACATGCAGGTCTTCAGAGAGAGGAGGCCAATCCCAGGATCTCCCTGTCCCTGTCCCACTGCCTCCACTCACCCCTTCTCTGCCAGGAACCCCAAACAACCACCCACCAGGGAATCCTTGGTCCCACATGGCACCTTGCCCAGCGACACTCTCCCAGAAGAGTCTTGAGCCAGGTGAGAGCCCAGCTGCCCACTCCCTACCTGAGGCAGTGCAGAGCCGTGAGCATCATGTGCGTGGAGTCCAGGGAGTGGATGAAGTTGGGGGGGAAGGCATTCTTCTGCTTCACAGTATCAGGCTTCCTGCAGCACAGAGTGGGACATCGAGGAGGAGCTGGGGCATTTCAGGGTCAAAGATGAGAGTGCCTGTATAGAGGCAGTGTCACCCCAATCCTGGGGTGAGGGCGCTGCCCTGGAGGGCCCCAGGGCTCTGCTCCTCTGTCCAGCTCTCTGCAGCTCAGGGGGATTAACATGTGCTCTGGCACTCCTTGACAGCTTCCCCGATGGGAAGGCTTTGTCCCCAAAGCACAGGCTGGGGTTAACTGGGGAACAGCATAGGCCATGATTTCATACTTACTGGCTGTTGTTGGAGGTTCTCACACTCAAGTTCTGCATGCCACAATTCAGCTGTGGGGGGAGAGAGAGGATCAGCTGTTGCCCTGTGCTGCCTGGCAGCACGGGGGACTGGGTACCGCCTCACTCTTCTGGAGAGGGGACTGTGCCTTTTCAGGGTGTCCCAGCGGCCACTCCCCAGTGACACCTTGCCCAGCTCCCCTCCCGAGGGAGGATGCTGGCAGGCATCCTGCACCCCTTCCCCGTGACAGCCCTCGCAGGGTGAATCAGCCCGAGAGGGGCTGCTGGAGGTAAGTGGTGCAGGGACGAGACGGGCTGGGGGGACGTGAGTCAGCGCAGCAGCGCGTGGGAGGTGACAGCAGTGAGACTGAGTCACGCGAGCCCCAAGGAGGCTCCTCGGAGTGTGGAACGGCCCGTGCCCCAGCTGCCTGAGTGGGACAGAGCAGAAGAGCTTCCTTACCAGCCCACCCACACTCTCCAGGCTCTGCAGGGAGAGATGAGGCTGGAGGATGTGCCTGCACACATGGATCCTACCTGCTCTGCAGGCTCACCCACCGGTGATGCCAACCTGCCGGGCTCCAAGCCTGGCTGTCCTTTCCCTGCTCTCACCATGGCACAGGGAGGGATGGATTAATCCTCATGCCAGACACTCACCACAGTGGACCTGGCACGATAGTAGGGCTGCACGATGGGGAGTCCCAACGGTGTGACCCACTCCACTGTCCGCCCTGACTGGGAGATGAGCTTGGCGCTTTCTGTCAGCCAGTTCTTCAGAAGAGGGAAGGAAGCAGCTGGAATTAGTGTGGAGCTGGGAGACCCCATCCCCTCCCAGCATAGGCCACCCAGACTCCTACCACAAAATGGGACAGTCCAGTGTTTACTGGGCAGTTTGGCACAATCCCACACCTCTGGGCTGGTGGAGGAGGATCCTCTCGGCCAGAACCCAGGAAAACCACCTCTCCCCACAGAGCATCCCCTGATCTGTGTATAAGCTGACCAGGGAAGAAGAAAAAGTGGAGAGAGATAAGAGGCAAGAGGCTTTTTACCTGGATATCTCGAGTTGCTGAGAACATTTCCTTGATGCTGTTGAACACCTGCCTCACCAGGTAGTGAGACGCTTCCCACAAGTATTCCTGCACAGACCAGACGGGGAGCGATGGGTCAGGCAATGGGGCAACAAAAGACACAGAGGAAAGTGGCAGCCCCCAGGGAAGGGGGACACACATTACCTCAGGGAAGTCATCGATCTCCTTGAGGCGCTTCTCAATCTGCAGGCGGCCGCCGTAGCGCGTGACTCCGTACACCACTGTCATCACTGTCTGCTTCACCACCTTGCGGCTGATGAAGCCTTGCAGCACCTGGGCGATCTTCACGCCCCGCTCAGCATCCTTCTTCCGAAACTCCTCCACCTGAGGAGGAGAGAGAGCCCCAGGGGTCAGGTTCAGAGTGAGCCACGCTGGCCTGAGCCCCGCTCTGAGGCTGGGGGACATGTGAGACCCTCCCAGCTCTGCGTTGCCTGGCCTGAGCTCCTGTCAGAATCCCTGCAGCCTTTTTTCAGCACCCTGGATAACAGAAATCATCTGCTGAAGGGATCAAGCAGAGATAACTGTGCCTGCAGTGCCTTCCCTGATGTCTCAGCACTGTGTGGTGTTGCCAGCTGGGACAAGGACACAGCTCTAGGACTGTGGCTCAGAACTCGGGTTCTCCTGCCTCCATCCCCCAGTGATAACTGAGAACGCTCTGCACTCCTGTGAGCTCCTCCTGATCTCTGGTGTGGTGCTGACCAGAGAAAACCCGCTGAGACTCAGACAGGAGAGGGTCCAATGCCAGCTGAGTGAGCCTGGCAGGTCTCAGCACTCTTCCAGTGGCTCATTTCACATCATGTCTTGCCAAGGACACCGAAGACTTTGTAGCAGTGCCAAGGGCTGAATCTCTCCCCGCGCTGTCCTACTCAGCCCAAAGGAAGAAAATCTCATAACCCACAGGCCAGACAGCTGTGACCAAGGGATGAGGAACACACTCTACTCTCTTCCACCTCTCTGACCTACTTCTCCCAGGCTTCATTCAGGAGAAGTGAGGACATCAGAAATCTCTGAGGTTTCCTCACAGCCACCTCTATGAGGACAGACCTCCAGCCAGATCCCACTCAGGGATGAAGACTCCCTCCCTCTGACCAGCTCATACCCCTCCAGCCCTCCATACACTGGTCTTATCCTTACCTTTCTCCTCGGGAACAGGAGTGACCCTGTATACCAAGAGGAGGAGGCAGGTCCTAAAGGACCCCCTCCATCCCCCTGCTGTGACTTACCTGCTGGGCCACTGCACTGTAGACATCCTGGGGGACACTGCAGGGCACCAGGTTTACAGAGATGGCACCAATGAGGTCCCGGCCAAGCGCTGCATAGTGCTGCAGCCCATTGCAGGAGCCATCCTGTGTGTGGGAAGAGCAGGGGGCAAAAAAGGAGTTAACTCCTTGGACAGAGCCCTGCTCATTCACTGTCACTTCATGCACAGGTACCCTGGGCTCAGATGGTCATTATTTCCCCCCTCTCCAGAGAGGTTTGCAGCTGATCTCCCAGCAGTGGCTGGAGCCACGCTAGTTTCCATTTTCCTTCTGGTAAGTTTTCCTGCCTGGGTCTATCCCTAACTACTGCAGCCTGTGAGGTTTAAAACTAGGAACCTCACATAACACTGTCCTCTCTGTGGATTTCTAGAGACATCAGAGTTCTGTGGAAACACTGAAGATCAGTAAATTTGGAAAACACCAAATATGGCTGGGATGCTCAAAGCAGACCCAAGAGCCAGCAGTCAAAACAGCCTTAGCAGAGGGATCAGAGGCAGGAAGAGGCAGGCCAAGCCAAAGACCCCTCAGGAAGTCCCAGCTGGCTCCACAGCTCCAGCCAGCTGTACTGCTTCTGCTCCATGGCGGATGAAAACATCCCTTTGACAGAAACCAGATCCCACCCAGACTTCCCAAAGCTGCAGTCAGATGCACAGGCAGCTTCTGCTACAGCAGCTGCCCTTGCAACCCTTCTGGGACCAAGAGCAGCTTGGGTGACACAGGCAGGACCTGAACAGCATGGGAAGGTTCCGGTGCTCCCTAGACCACACTGGCAGCAACGTTTCTCACAGGTGCGCTGCCATTCCTGCCCTGCTGGGCTCGGGCTTCCCCTGGTCACAGGGAGCCACAGCTGCCCCAGGACCACCCCTCAGGCAGGACCCCCTTGTCCCTGCACCCCCCTCCCTGCTCCCTGCAGTGCGGCACGTCCTGATGGCTCCGTTAACCGAGAGCTGATGACTCAGGCGGAACGAGACTCGGGTGCCCTCCAGAAGAAGTCCTTGCTGGAATTTCATTAGCTGCACCCTCCACACACCCCCGGCTGCTCTCTTGATCTTCTGTTGTCATCAAAATATCAGCCCCGACTGTCTCATGCATATTTCAGACCATTGCTACTGGCAGAACAAGCGCTGCTCCCCCCACTCAGTTACAGCTACCTGACCTCCTCATGAGAGAAAGGAGCAGCCCCCCTTCACCAGGACCACAATCAGCCATGGTCCCCATGCAGATGGGAAGGACAGGTGCCCTTCAGGGAGCTGAGCAGCACCTGAGTGACTGCACTGGCCCAGAGCAAGGACAGGGCACATGGTGACAGCCAGGACACTGAATGTAGGGGACAACCAGCTCTGTCTCCAGGCCCTTTCTCAGAGTTCCAGACCTCCCATCCTGGCTCCCGCAGAGCTGCTTGGCTTCAGCCTTGGAACAGGAGTGGAGCAAAAGCCCCTGAAGGCTCAGCACAGCGCTGAACACTCCAGACAGGCAGGTGTTGCCATGCTGGGCCAACTTCCAGTCTTGATCCTGTGGCTGGAGAAGGTGAGACTGGCCTGGCTCTCACCCTGCAGCAGCTGCCAGCAACCTCCCAGCCAGATTCTGCTTGAGCCAAGGGAAGCAAAACAGCCCTCAGCTGTACCAGCTCATGGATGGCTGCAGGCAGCCACAAATCACTGGAGTTCTCATGCCAAGATGCCTGACACTGCATTCCCATTCCTAAGAAAAGCCAGCCACGTGGTGCAGCAAACACAGGGCTGGAGAGCTGGATGTTCCTACACACCCATCCTGTTCTCCTGCCCTGCTGAGCCTCACATGGGTTGTGTGGATCTGCTGGACTCCTACCTGGTGAACTGGGAAGTGAGAGATGTAAGCTGCTGGATCTGGGGACCTTGAGGCTTTGGCGATTTCCATACAGCATGCCAAGGCTTGCCAGGGCTCATCGGTCTCCATCCACCACTTCCTGCCCTGGGAATGGAAAGCACAGGCTGGCAGGAGCAGGCAGTGCTCCTGAGGCATCCCAAAGCACAGGCAGAATTCCCTGGACATCCCAGGATACGCTGGGCACAGCACCTCCTCCCATCATGCCCCCACTTCCCTAATATTTCATCATGTTTTCAAACAGAAATGCGCTACTTAAGAATCTCTGCATTGCTTTGTTTCCCTTTTTATCTCTAAAAGTGTATCTTCCAAAATGCTCGTTTCAAAATTGACCTCACTACCATTCCATTTTACTTTCTAGAAGCTCCCACCTACCGTGAGCGGGTGGTCAGCTGAGTCCAGGATGTCCTCCATGATTTTGTTGGCGTACTCCAGCCGCTCCTGCAAGGAGTTCTTCTTCTTCAGCCCCGTCAGGTTGATGAGGTGGATCTTCAGCCAGTCGAGGCCCCTGGGGCCCAGTGGCCTCCCCTCTGCAAACAGCAGGATGGCCCGGGTGACATCGTTCCCCAGGTGGTTGAAATACGGAGGGCACGGGTAAGTCCTGCCACGGAAATCCATGTTGTGAGGGAACCAGAACACCTTGTCCCTGACGCAGTTGGCGATGGAGAGCTTGTAGAGAGCATCCATGCGCAGGCTGTGCATCTCTGCAGCCTTCTTCTTGCACAGCAACACCTCACGCTTGAGGGCCTTGCTCCAGGTTGAGGAATGTCCAGGAGCAATGGGAGGCTTGGGAGCCTCAGAGAGGGGAGGTGGGATGTCCAGCTGCTCGTTGCCTTTGTCGTTGAAGATGGAGATGATGATATCCAGCACCGGTTGGTTGATCTTCCAGGCACAGTTGCCCAGCTGATTCAGGGCATCCAGCACGGGATGGAGGTTCACAGGTGGACACTGATCCAGGAGCTGCTGGTGCTGCATGGTCCCTTCCACGAAGCGCATCAGCTTGGTGTCATTAACGACAAAGGCACCGAAATGGGGGGATGTCCAGGGCACTGGGGGGCACAGCATAGGCATGGCAGAGGAGCTGAAGGTCAGTGTGGTCTCTGCAGCATCCATCAAAATCTGGGAGAAGATGGGATGGGGCTTTATCAGCCCAACCTGGAGAGGAGAATCAGAGAGGGGAAAGTCAGCAGTAGAGCATTAGGGCTGGAGTCTGGAAGAGCCTGCAGTCAGCCAGCCATTTAGTAAGAACCCTACTAAGTGAGGAGAGTATCTGCACAGAACCAGGAGCTCCTCAAAGTGTCCCTTTGCAGGAATGGCAGCAGGGAGGGGAAAGGTCCTTGCAAGGGTCTGGTTTTGAGGAAGGGGTGATCTGCACAGTGCCAGAGCCCCCAGGATGAGGCTCACCTGCCAAGTGTTCTGGAAGGAGTAGATGTGGTAGAGGACAGGGATAGGCTTGGACTCCAGACGAGGATTGAGGAGGTTCCTGGGCACCTTGATGGCCTTCACCAGGAGCTCCAGCATGTGCATGCCCAGGCGCATGAGGACCACGTATGGCCATGTGCAGTCCTTCAAGCTCAGGGAAGACCCAAAGCCTGCTTCTGCCACCAGCTTCTCCCAGTATTCCCGTGGCAAGTACTGGTCAGGCTAGGAAGTGGAAGGAGAAAACAGGGTCAGCTGGAGGGGCCAGCCATGCTGCTCCCAGAGGGTTTGCTGGATGGGATCTATCCGAGACATGGCTCTGAGAAGAACCATCCTGTCTCTCTGTCCCTGTGAGGTCCTCCCTGACAGGGGTATTTGTGGAAGTATGGCTGAGGAGGCTGGGGCAAGCCCAACAACAAGAACTGCAACAGTGGTGCTGCAAAGCCCTTTCCCTCACCATATCCCTGTGCTGACACCTCATCCCCATGACATCCTGCCCCTTTTCCTTCCAGACTGCAGACTTGCCTGCCCCCACCATGCCTCGTGCACTCAGCTCTGGCAACTACCTGCTCACCTGGCCTTTGGGGTGCCCAGGTGGCCTTGGCCCCTTTTTCTCCTCCTGTGCCCTCCTGCCATGCAAACTGCACCCTGCTCAAGCCCAGAGCTCTCCTGCACAGGACACCTGGCTCCAAGGGCTCCTACCTGGCTGTCCTTTGCCAGCAGGTGGATGTAGTCCTCATAGACAGCCTGCACCTTCTCCAGCTGGTGGCTGCGCACCTTCCTTAGGGTGATGTACCTGTTGTAGACCTTAGTGCTCAACTCCCTGGCCAGGACAGCCAGGGACTCTCCTTGTGGAGACAGCGTGTTGAGGACCTGGGAAAGGGGAAGGCAAAGAGGGTCTTAGGAAGGAGGAAGACAGAGACAGAGCAGGATTTAAAGCTGCTGTGAGGGGAGCACAGGAAGATGCTGATTCCTACAATGCTGAGCAGATAGTGAGGAAGCAAACACGACCTGGGCAGAGCAGAGGCTTCTCTGGCTGCTCTGCATAGGGAAGAGAGAGCCTGCATCTAATAACCTGGGCAAACCCTCAGGAAGTTCCAGTTTTGCTGGACATCGGTGCTCTGTGACAGCTCCATAGCTGAGAGTGTGGTCCTGTTCCCATGAGGGCAGGGCAGGTACCTACCTGCAGCATGATGGCCACGTACTCCTCATCCGGCAGCAGGCGCAGGTAGGGGTAGATGATGTTGTATCTCGACAGTGTCCTGGCCCTGACCCTGCCCATGCTGTGCTTGGACTTCTGCAGGGCCTGCAGGATGGCATTGTGCCACCGGGAGCGGAGGGTGCCCAGCAGCTCACGCTGCGCAGAAGAAGAAGTAACAGAGCTGGTCAGCTGCCCCCCTCCTTAGCCCACAGAACCCCACATCTCTCCCACAGGTGCCAAGGGCTGAAGTGCCCCCCTGCCCCCAGACCCCCTGAGCTTTACCGCTTTGACAGCCTGTGGTGTTGGGGGCTTGGCTGCCTCCACTGACTCGATGGTTATGGTGTTGTTCAGCTCCATCTCCACCTGCTGCTGGAAACGCTCCTTCAACTCCTCCACGGTGAAATCCAGCTTGGGGTATGACACTACCTTCTCCTGAAACAAGCACGAGGCACTGAGTGCCAACAGCAGGAGGAAGAGAAATCATGCTCATCCTCCCAGCTTCCCTGCAAGAGACTTGTGGAACAAGTTCAGGCTGAGAGCACCTTGCTGGGACCTCTGGGTCTAGAGGTCAGAGATCTCTGGCTGGCAAATCCCACAGGGTTGCTCTCCTCTTTTGTCATGACCAATCATCTCCCCAGGCAGCCCCTCCAGTGCACGGAGGTCCCCTCTAGCCACTGCCAGCTTTTGGTTTCACTGTTCCTCTGTAAGGCTGTTGGTAACATAATTCGTCTGATGATTTGTCTGGGGTATTGAGTAGAGATCATGCTAAAAAGTTCTTCCCTTACAGAGTCCTGGGCTGGACCTGAGAACACCTATGAACACCACCTGTCCAGCTCCAACACCTCCCTGAGCTCTGTGGCTTACTTTGGAGTAGAAGTCCTGGAGCAGGGAAGACTTGCAGGTCTGGGGCTTGGGTGGAGGGGGCATCTGGTAGTTGGGCAGAACAATCCTGATTGCGCTCAGCACCTTCTCCTTTTCATCTTCCTCAAAGAGGCACTTTTCAAAGAGCTCATCCACATGGAAGCCATCACTTGTCAGCTGCTGCAGGTATCTGAGGAGGGGCAGACAGGACAGGCTTGATCTTCCCCAGGGGCCTGAGCCTGTTGTGCCCGAGCTGCTGGGGGCAGGATTTGCCTCAGCATAGCCTGTCCCACAAGGTCACCCGCCTCAGGTTGCAGGGATCAGGTGTCCATCCCTCAGCCTGCACCACTGCCCAGGCAGGGAGCCTGAGCTCCGGTCCCTTTGGGATCACACTGCCCACAGACAGCCCCACGGGTGTGTGCTGCACTGACACAACTCCCACACTGGGCAGGACACTCACTGCCAGCCCCCTCGGGGTCAGCTGACAGAAGACATTCACTTGGAGACATCCAGAACTTGTCAGCCAGCCAAAGGACACAGAGGCCAGAGATACATCCCCGAAGTGTTTGTGCAGCACTAGTGGATCAGAAGCTTTCTCCATCCCCTGGTGAAGAGCTGGCTGTGCTACCAGCCCCAGGCACTGCCCCTACACCCAGCCTAGGGGGATCTCACAGGGCTCCTTGAGCTCCCTACTTTGGTATTGACACTTTCCTACCCATTATACTCCATGAGATCCACCTGAATCTTCTGAGCATGCTCCTCCAGAGAGCCCTGTGGGAATGAGCTATCTGGCTGAATCTCCCAAGAAGGGCAAACCACATGGAAGTGCCACAAAAAGAAATGGAGGAGCTGAGCCATTCCCACCAGGCAGTGGGAGTGAGGTGCCCAGGATGGGTGTGGAACCAAGGAGTCCCTGACTGGAGAAGGGCTCTCCCAGACCAGCTCTAGGGGGAGAAGTGGCTGTTCTCACCCTGCATCATTTCAAACTCCCCAGCAGCTGGGGGTGGCAGGGAGGGTGCCCACCCCGAAATCAGGCCAGGAGAAGCTGGTCAGACCATCCAGCTGTGCACACAGCATGGGCAGCTCTTCCTGGTCGCAGCCCAGTGCATCTCCCAGTTTTCCCAGCACAGGCTGTGAAGCTGCTGCCCTGGGGCTCAGCAGCACCTGAGGCAGGCATTACCTCCAGACAGCAGTGGAGGACGACTGGTCCCGGCCCATGCACTCCAGTGCTGCTGCGTAGGACTCCAGGGTGGGCTGGAGGCCGGCAGACTCCAGCATGGAAAACAGCTGGTCAATGTGCTGCAAGGAGCCCTGTGGATGAGAAGGGAAGAGGGCTGTTGGACACTGACACCAGCAGCCCCAAAATCACAGCTTTGCATCCCTCTGCTCCTGTTCAGATTTAGCCACCTCTATGCTGTCCCTTCGCCATCCCCTTCTTGCCCTCAAAGCCACCTCACAGGGATCTCATGCCAGCTCTGTTCCTCTTGGCAGAAGCCAAGTGTTCCTCAAGCACTTGCTGAAGGCAAATGTGACAACCACCACAGGTAAAACCATGACCAGCTTGAGGCTCTTCCTCCTGAGCCAGCCCTTCTCCCACCCAGAGCACCCGTGGCTCGGTACCTTCTTGGCCCAGGTGCGCATTACGGTGTTGTAGGCACTGATATCCAGCAGCTTCCGCTTCCCTGGAGAGCTGTGGCACAGCAGGAAGAACTGCTCAGCCTGCTCCGGCTCATGCAGGAACAGGAAGCACTCCAGGCTGGACTGAATGGTCTCCTGCAGGACCTTGCTGTTGTCCTTGTCCTTCAGCACCTTGTGAGGCCTCTCCAGCATCGCACCTTCCTTCCCTGTCCCCACCCCAGGCTTGCTGTGGGTGTAGATGCTGTGGGGGCTGGTGGAGCTCTGGCTCCAGGTAGTGGCTGCTTTTGTGTTTGGAGTCTTTGGGCTCTTCATGGGTTTTGCTTTGGCCTTTACCTGGGCCTTTGGCTTGACCTCTGCCTTGGCTTTTAACTTAGCTTCTGCCTTGGCTTTTGGCTTGACCTCTGCCTTGGCTTTTGCCTTGGCCTCTGACTTGGCTTTTGCCTTGGCCTCTGACTTGGCTTTTAGCTTTCCCTCTGCCTTGGCCTTTGGCTTGGCCTGGTCCCCCAGATCCAGCTGGGAGGCAGCCATGGATAATTTCCGCTCCAACTTCATCTGCTGGACATACGTCTCCTTCTGTAACTTCATGACCCAGTTGCTGGGCCGGGCTGGACCACCCCCCACTGCCCTGGAAACTGGCTGTTCCTCCACAGGGCCAGGGACCACGGCCTTCTGCAGAGGGTCCTGGTACTTGTCATTGCCAAGTGGGGCCAGCTCCGCTTTGTTGACTGTCACCTCCGGGATGCTACTGCCTTGGAGCTGCTTTGCTCGAGCTTTGAGGACTGGAGAGAAACACAGAGAGGTGATGGGAGGCAAGGCATGGCAGAAGGTTCTGTCCTGCCCAGGGCCTCACCTTAGGAGGGCCAGGAACATGCTCACAAAAGAGGATCCACACAAGGACGTCAACCCTCCTTGGTCAGCCCCACTTCCAGACACAGATTCTGACGACTAGGATCTACCTGCAAGTTAGGGCCCACCCCAGCATCCCAGGAACCCACTCCATCATTCCAGAAACCCACCCCAGCATTCAAAAAACTCACCTCAGCATCCTAGAATCCACCCTAGCACCTCAGGAACCCACGCCAGCATCCCAGAACTCATCCCAGCATCCCAGAAACCCACCCTAGCAAGCCGGGAACCCATCCCAGAATCTCAGGAACCCATCCCAGCATCCCAGGAACCCAGCTGTGTCACTGCCAGGGCAAATGCAGCAAAGCTCAGGCTGGTGTGCCTGCTGCCTGCTCACTGCAGCTCCCCCAGCACTCACCTTTCAGCAGCTCTGTCCTCTCGCAGGTGCCATTTCTGCTCACCTTCTCCTTGGCGCTGGCGGGCGAGTAGCTCCTGAGGACGCTCCATGGAATCCCTGCCATGGAAAACACAGAGGTGCAGGGGGTGTGTCAGAGGAGGCTTCACTCCTCAGGGTGCTCCCTGCCCTCCCAAGCCCCGGCTGGGGCACAGAGGGGACAGGGCGAGCGAGTGGCTTTTCTCAGCTCTGCTGCACCAGAGGGCCGGGGTGGGGCAGGAGGGGCAGAGGAGGGACAAGGGAGGGGCAGAGGAGGGCCATGGAAGGGCACATGGAAGGCACATGGAAGGGCCAGGGAAGGGCCATGGAAGAGACATGGAAGGGCCAGGGAAGGGCCAGGGGAGGGCCATGGCAGGGCACATGGAAGGGCCAGGGAAGGGCTATGGAAGAGACATGGAAGGGCCAGGGAAGGGCTATGGAAGAGACATGGAAGGGCCAGGGAAGGGCCATGGGAGGGCCATGGACGGGAGGCCACGCGGCCCCAGTGACCCTACAAAGCCCAGCGCTGCCAACGGCGTGGCAGGGCCCCATGCACGCCCCGCGCCAGCAGCCGCTCCCGCACCATTGCCACAGCGGCCAGAACCCTCCCCACTCTGCCCCCCGCACCCCCACAGCCCCGTCTGCACCCCTGGGTGGGCCTCACGCCCCAACGCGACCCCCACAGAGAGACCCCCCTCCCTCCCAGCCGCTCTGTC
>JAWWTY010000078.1:2381269-2489056 GCA_035222235.1 Margarornis squamiger | reverse complement strand
ATCTCCCCCCCCGGCCCTCCCCGGCCCCGTGCCCGCCGTGGGGCCGTGCCCGGGCCCCCCGAGCTCACCGGGCCCCCTCAGCCCGTCCGGGCCCCGCAGCGCCGCCCGCAGCCGCAGCAGCGCCATGCCCGGCACACGCGCGCCGCTGCGCATGCGCCGCTGCGGCCGCGCGGCACGCCGGGAGCGCGAGTCCCGAGGGGCAGGACTACAGGTCCCATGGTGCACCGCGGCACCCCGGCAGACAGACACCTGCGCGCCCCCTGGCGGCCGGGGGGGGGCCCGACGGGGCGGGACAGGGGACATGGTGGGACACGGTGGGACATGGTGGGATAAGGGACACGGTGGGATAAGGGACATGGTGGGACACGGGGGGACACGGGGGGACATGATGGGATAAGGGATATGGTGGGATAGGGGACACGGTGGGACACGGTGGGACATGGTGGGACGTGGTGGGACGTGGTGGGATAAGGGACACGGTGGGATAAGGGATATGGTGGGATAAAGGACATGGTGGGACACGGTGGGACATGGTGGGATAAGAGATATCGTGGGATAAGGGACATGGTGGGACACAGTGGGACATGGTGGGACATGGTGGGATAAGGGATATGGTGGGATAAGGGACATGGTGGGACATAGTGGGACACAGGACACGGTGAGACATAGTGGGACACAGGACACGGTGAGACAAAGGACATGGTGGGACATGGTGGGACATAGTGGGACACAGGACACGGTGAGACAAAGGACATGGTGGGACATGGTGGGACACGGGACACGGTGGGACATGGGATACGGTGGGACACGGGATATGGTGGGACAAAGGACACGGCAGGACACGGGATACAGTGGGACACAGGACACAGTGGCAGAGGGGGGGACACGGCGGGACACAGGACACGGCGGGACACGGGACACAGTGGAACATGGCGGGACACGGGGCACGGTGGGACACGGTGGGACACAGGACACAGTGGAACATGGCGGGACACGGGACACGGCGGCGGAGGGGGGACACGGTGGGACAGGAGACACGGCTGGACACGGCGGCAGAGCCCAGGAACGGCGGAGTCCGGCCACAGGAGAGCCCGGGAAAGTGGGGGAGTCCGGGCGCGGCGGAATCGGGGACGCGGCAGCACACGGGACACGGCGGGACACGGGACACGACGGGACACGGGACACAGCGGAGCCTGGGACATGGCGCAAAGCCCGGGGCCGGGGGAGTCGAGACACGGCGGAGCCCGGCGGGGCGGCGGAGCTCGGTGGGGCGGCGGAGCCCCGCGCCCCTCCCGGCCCGAGTTCTGCGCTCCTCGGTCCGGGCTGCAGGCGGACACCGCCGGCCCCGGCTCCAGTGCCCCAGGAGCCTCGCGTACCCCATCTCTCCCCCTGCTCTGCCGGCAACACTCATTCCCTGCCCGCCCGGTGGATACCGGAGCGTGCGGTCCCCAACCGGGCGCCGCATTGGGGCAGGCGAGCGACCACCGTCCGGTGACCCTGGGCGGCCGTCGGGGCTCCGATTTATGAATGGGAAGCCCTGCCCCCGGGCCCGCCCATGGGCCGCCCCGCCCCGGGCCGCCCCTCCCTGGCCGCCCGCGCCGTCGGGGCCGGTCGCCGGTCGCCGCCGCGGCGATGGCCCGTCGCTTGTCGCCCTCCACCGCCCGCCCTCCGCCCGCCGCGATGAGGCGCGGGGGCCCCGCTGCCATCGCCGCCTGCCTCGCCGGGGCGCTCGCCGTGCTGGCGGGGCCGGGGCCGGGGCCGGGCAGTGCCACCGGGACCGGCCGGCGGCCGCCCCGCAGCTACGGGCACCTGGAGGGCGACGTGCGCTGGCGGCGGCTCTTCTCCGCCACCCGCTTCTTCCTGCGCATCGACGGCGGCGGCGGCGTGGAGGGGACGCGCTGGAGAGATCGGCCGGGCAGTGAGTGGGGACGGGGACGGGACCGGGACCGGGACCGGGGAGAACCGGGGGCTGGAGCCGCCCCCCGAGGCTGCCCCTCGCCCACGGCGGGCGAGAGGCCGGTCCCGATGGGTGCAGGGGCTGTGGCAGAGGCGGGCGCTGCCGGGGCCGGGGGCTGGACGGGAGTGTCTCGGATCGACGACGGGACCCCTCGATGCCCGGCCCGGGGAGCGCCCGCAGCTCCTCCCGGTGGGGAAACATCAGCCAAAGCGCCTCCTCCTCCGGGGGCGAGGAAGCGGCGGGTCCCCGCTGTCCCCTCCGTGGCCATCGGGTGAGACACGCCACTCCTCGAGCACAGCCGGCTCCGGCTGTGCTCGCTCACCCCGGGAGCTCCTTCCCGAGCCATGAGAGGGGCGCGGACACCGGCGGGCACTGGCCGGGGACCCGGTGTTGCTTTCCCAGCGGCTGGGGTGACCCGGAGGGGGGTTGGTCACTTGTCTCGTCCTGCCAGAGCGGGCATGGGGCCACCCGCCTGCCCCGCCTTCCCCATGGACTGAAGGGACCTAATCATTCCCCGCAAACACATTGAGGAGGATACAGGCTGAGGAGGAGGGACACAGGAAGCTTCGTGGTGATGCTGGTCCCAGAATGGAGCATCCGTCGGGTGTGGGAGGGTGGAGCAGCCCTGTCAGACGGGACAACGAAGCAGCCACTGCCTTTGGAGTGGTTTGGGGCTCGGCACAGGGACACCCCGGTGGGCAGAGGGGAAGACTCCCCAGGGTCCCCAAGGACGTGGTATGCACTATAAGACTTCAGCGAGAGCCAGGGCTGCAAACCTCCAGGTATCAGCCCATCAGGGTTGTGGGGTCCCAGCTCTCATGACAGGGAGAGGGGCACCAGCCTGGCAGAACAGTGGCTGGACAGTGTGGGGATACTGGGGGCCTTGGGAAAGGGGGATGCCTGAGCATCCCTGGGGTGCCCTGGCAGGGTGTTGGGGCATGGGGCAGCAGGGATGCAGCACCCCCAGCCTATATCCCGGTCTGACACGGGCAGCCCTGTCTCCCGACCGGCACAGGACGTCACCTGGCAGCCACAGGAAGAGGGAGCCCAGCCCAGCTCAGCCCAGGGAACCCTCCTGCGGTGTCGGAGGCTGTCGGGAGTCCCGACCAGGCACGTTGCCAGCACAAAGCACCCCAACACGTTCCCTCGACCGTGTGGCCAAGGGGCCTGGCAGGCGGAGCAGCCCCGGGCTGTTGCACGGGGCTTGCTCTGCTTATCTGCCTGCGCCTGGGCTGGGCGCGGGCTCCCCTTTGCAGCCCTCGCGGAAGCTGCCGGACCAGCCCCACTGGCAGCTGCAGGGTGGTGGGGGAATCTCCCCAGGACACCCCCACCTCAAGCCCTGCATCTGCCCCAAGCCTCCTCTGGACCCCTCTGGGGCTGAGAGTGTGAGACTGGGAGCACTGGGAGCTGTCTCTGGGCAGGCACTGGCCAGGCATTGCAGGCAAAGCACGGCAGAGCCGGTTGGGGTACCAGGAACAGCAGCAGGGGGTTATTTTTAGAAAAGCACAAGTCCTTTCTTATAAATAGCAGCAGCTCCAGACGGTGATCAAGCAGGACAGATTCACAGGCATTCGCTCAGCCCTTCCTGCTGCTCATCAGCGGCTTCACTGGGCCGGGCCCTGCAGATCCCAGTGGGTGCCAAGGCTAGTGGCAGCACCGAGGCAGGTGGGCTAAAAATCCCTCAGGAGCTGAAGGCTTGGGAGCCCTCACACCCTGGTGCTGTATCCACGCTGCCCACTCCCAGCCTCCTTCAGGCAGGCAATGCCCAGGCAATGCTGGTGGTGCCGGGAGGTTGATGCCATGTGAAAGCCTCTTCCCAGGAGCTGCAGCCCCCCATACTGTGTGCATCACCACCAACCAGAGCCTGTGGGTGTCCTCCCACCCTGTCCAGCCAGGGCAGCCCTTTCAGCGGTGCCCATGGGCAGATCCTGCTGTGGTTCCCACCCTGCCCACATTGCTGTCACTGGAGATTCCTTCTCCCCTTCCCACCGTGCAGGGCAGACAGCAGCACTCCGGGCTGACCGGCGCGAGGCAGTGCAGGAATCCAAAGGCTCTGATGATGCTCTGGGTGTTTCCCGTGCCAGAGCCGCTGGTCTGACCACATGCCTTTCCCATTAGCGGCCTTGCTGGAGCTCGGCAGTGGGGCACACACACGCCAGCCCAGCTGTGGTTTCATAGCCCAGCTGCAGCCACCTCCGGGGCTCATCCCCGTGTCCTGCAGTGCTGCTGCATCCACCAGCCCGCAGTACTGGGCACAGGGCTGCATGTCCTCGCTTGTGCCGGCTGGGCAGTCAGCATCAGCATCCGTGGGTAGCACCATCCCAGCCCCATTCCCGCCTCCCCCAGCCCTCTGCCCACGTGCCTCTGTCCACCGTAACACAGTGTGTGCTGTCACTGCCACCCCCTTGTGCACTTTGCCCCTCTAAGGGCCATGCCAGCCTCAGTGCCCTGCGTGTGCTGGGGCCAGGCGCTGCAGGAGGCAGGCAGGTTGTGTCCTTGGGGCACTGCAGGCCCATTGGGGACAGATGTGTGGGCAGAGCTGTGGGCAGAGCTGCCAAGGAAGGGAGGACACACACGAGGTTGGCACCAAGCAAGCATAGGTTGTGCTTGGCTTCACTCCCACATGGCCCGGCTCCTGGGAAGCAGCTTGGCCCCCGGGAGGAGAGGAGTAAAGATCAAACCCTCTCTGGGTCAGAAGTTTCCCCTCCCACTTCCAGCTTGGGCTACAGCCCTTGTTCCTGCTGTCCCTCTGGCTGCTTCAGCTGTGGGCAAGGATCAGCAACCCCACCCCTCTGACCACAGACCCAGCATCGGGGCAGGACCCCTCAGGGAGGTCACTTGTCCCTCCCTGGCTCATGCCGTCCTTCCCTGTCCCACAGGCATCGTCGAGATCCGGTCGGTGCGTGTAGGGGTCGTGGCCATCCGGGCGGTGCACACTGGCTTCTACCTGGCCATGAACAAGCGGGGGAGGCTCTACGGGTCGGTAGGTCGGACGCTGCCTCCTGGGAGGGACTGCACTTGGGGTCAGAGGTGCAGGGCAGAGTTGCAACAGGGGGTCCCAGACTCGCTGGGACCGGTGCCCAGGATCAGGGTTCTCATTTTCCATGCCCTGACCTGCTCTCCCCCTGCCCCCCCCAGCCTTTGCCTCCCTGGGGTCTTTCCTCTTGGGGTCCAAGGGATCCCAGCCGAGCACGGCCACCCCTCACCCCCTTCCCTCTCCTGCCAGAAGGAGTTCAGCCCCAACTGCAAGTTCACAGAGCGCATCGAAGAGAACGGCTACAACACCTACGCGTCGCTGCACTGGCGGCACTGCGGCCGCCCGATGTTCCTCTCTCTCAACAGCAAGGGCAGGCCACAGCGAGGGGGCAAGACACGCCGGCAGCACCTCTCCACACACTTCCTCCCCATGCTTGTCAACTGAGCGCCGTGGGTAGCTCCGGACAATCCTGTAGGAGAAAAAAAAAAAAACCAAGAAAGGGTTCTTTTATTTATGGACATATCTATTTTTTGCTATTTATTGCTTTATTTTTATCGCACGGTGGAGGATGGATGCAGAAGGCAGATGCTCCGGACTTGGCTTTGTGGGGCCGTGGCTCTCCCATCGTTCTGCTGGGGCAGAGCTGGAGTGGCACTGTCAGGGAGTGCAGCCACTGCGTGCCAGGGCCAAGGTCATGCCTGGAGCAGGGGCTGGAGTCTGCTAATGGCATCTCTGCAGGGCTGGGATGTACCAGCTGGTTGTCTGTGTCGGAGCACCCGTGGCAATTAAAGCTGTGTTCATGGTACGGAACAGGAGCAGGTCTTGGAGCTTTAATGGTGGATTGGGCTTGGGATGGGAGGGATTGGTTTCCCTGGGGTCGTGGCTGCAGCCACCAGTGTCATCCCTGCTGCCACCAGCGGGGAGTGCAGCTGGTCCCCTGCCACATCCAGCTCTTCATCGACCCCCGCCCATCCCGCAGGAAAACAGCAATGGTCGTTCAGCAGCACAAAGGAGGGAGCAGGAGGAGCAGAAGCAGAAGCCAGCCTGGATCCTCAGGCAGACACAGCCCGGGGCTGCCCCTGGCTGCAGCCAGTGCCGGTCCTGCAGCCCAGCTGCACACCATCATTCCCAGCAGATATGGAGCTGGGGCAGTGGACAGTGGCGAGGACCAGCCCCTCACCTGGAGGGGAGCAGGGCCAGGAATAGCACCCACACCTCGGCCTTCTGGCCAGGGCACGTCCCTGCGCCGCCCTCGCGCCTGTCGTGGCCAGGCACAGCAGCCCGGTCACTGTCACGTCACACAGAGCAATGGCCCCAGTGAAAACCACCAAACTCGTTCCATTTCCGACCCAACCAGCTCCAAACGAGTCTGAAAGGGAACAGCTGCCACCTTAACTGTGTGGTGACTGTGGCAGGCACCATCCCCGAGCCCCTGCCAGGCAGGGGGCAGCTGCCATGCACCCACTCAGGGCTTTGCTTTGCCCACTCAAAACCCACCCAAGCACTGCTTGCATATGAGGAATCACCCCTGAGTGCCAGAGGAGCCAGGAACCCCCACTAGGCAATGGCAGAGGGAATGTTTTCCCAGGTCTCCTTTTAGATGACTAAACAGCAAAGCCTTTCCTCCATGCTGGGCCAGCCAATGGACACCCACAGGTTCAGTCCGGACCTTCTTGCTGCCACCCACCTCCCCAGCCCAGGCTTCTGGCTCAACCCCTGGCAGAGGATAAGCCATTAACCACGACACACCAGTCCTGAGATAAACCCTCATCCCAGGAGATGAAAGGCGCCGCCGCGCTGCCCGGCCAAGCCAAGGAGGAAAAACAGTCCAGGCAAGTCACTCTGTGCCAGCTTCTGGCCCCAGCACAGCTGCTGCTGCCCGCCCTGGGGACGCTTTCTCCAACAAACCAACTTCTTGTTTGGCAATGGCTCAAGAATGGCCAAACCAGCCACCAGCCTTCCCCCTCCTATAGGAGTCTTGTCCCTTCTCAGGAAGCTCGTGGGAGGAAGAGCCAGGTCCTGGGGTGATGCTGCACTGGAAGAGACACTCAACCTCTGTTGGTGCCAGTGCCCTTCCCCAGCTGCCCCAGCCCATAAGAGCTGGGGAAGGGCAGGGAACCCCCCCAAAATGCCAAGCCCTCCACCCACCCCAACAGGGGCAGGCTCCCCCTTGCCTGCTCTGGCCTCTGCCACAGCACAGTCCCAATGCACGGTGCCATCACGGCCCCCAGCCCATCAGGAAACCCACTGACCACCCCAAGTCTCTGCAAGGGGAAGGGGCTCCTGGTGACAGAGGGTGAGAGCACCAGGGCTCTGTTCCTCCCATGCCTTCAGGCCTGGGGAGCAGGGACATGGCAGGGAGTCACTGCCCGCTCCGGTCACATTCTTGTCATTCTCCAAGCTCCAGCTCCATCACAGAAACTGAGTCACAAACATACCTGGGTATTTTTCTCTCTCTCCTTTTTTAATCAGCTCTATTTTAAGTAGCTTTGCAAATACATTTTTCTCAAAAATGTTGTTTTCCTGGTAATTACTCGGTCACAATGAGATTTGCTGGTCCTCGCTCTGCTGCACACCCAGTCCCGTGTCGGCCCAGCGCAACAGCCTGCCCCGGCTGCGAGGAGGGGCAGGACTGCAACAGAGAAAAGATGTAAAAAATAGAAAAGACCAGGCGAGGATGCGTCCAGATGAGATCCTTGGCCACCTGTGTGGTGACCCGCAGGCTGGCAGTGGCTCCCACCAGAGCCTGGAGCTCCCAGCACGTGGGAGGGCTCAGAGAGGCCCGGCTTGTCCGGGGCAGGCGGGACAGCTCAGCAGCCTCAGAGCTTACCCTGTAGCTCTTCTCAATTCATGCATAACGGCTCGCAGAGCTGAAATGTCCATTTATTGACAGCAGTAATAATTTAAGATTATAAAAACCCTTTCAGTGTTGAGTATCAGCGGGCGAGGTTATAAAGAAAAATAAATGGGACTCGAGATGGGACAGGGAAGGATCCCGGGGTCTATTTGAGAGTTCCTGATTCAGTGACAGCTACTGGTCCTCCCCAGCTGAAGATCCTGGAGGGGAGGCAACATCCTTACGCTTCCATTTTAGACTTCAATCTCCAAGCAGAAAAGATAGTATCCAAGGGGAGGAGGAGCAAAACAAATAAAAGAAAGGGACCTCAAATTCAAACCCATACAAACAACCTTTCCATTTGGGATTCAACCACTCGCTCAGCACCTCAGGGTTCCCAGCTGGGAGCGCAGCAGCCTCGCACTGCAACGGGTAAAGTCCACGCACAGAGGATGTTTTTATTGACAGACAGAGCTCTTTCCCCCCTTTTTCATCACAGAACTTGAGGCTTCTCATCTCTGAAGGACCCAGAGTCTCGGTGTCTTCAGAAATCAAAAGGGAATTCTGGGGGCACTGCTCCCCCTTTGTCCCCTCCCCTCGCTCTGCTCTGGAAGCCCCTTTGGCTGCTCGTGGTGGCCAGGGAGGGAGGGGGGACAGTGGAAGGGGCCCCGGGGACAGAGGGTGCATTAAGATTCATGAGTTGTTCGATGAGTTTTCATTACTTGGTGAGCTGGAGGAAGAGGAGGAGGAGGAGGATGATGAGAAGTTCATCCCTGTGAGTCCTGGGGGGTTTGTGGCAGTGTTTTGTCCACTTAAACTTTTCCGGCAGACGGGACACGTGTCATGCTTTGGGGAGCAGACAAAAACAAAACAAGAAATATGGGAAATGGGATTAGAAACACGATACGGGAGCAGCACTCGAGGAACAGGCTGGGATGACACTCCATCCTCTGACCAAAGGCTGCTGGTGCTCAAGCCTCACAACAAAGGTAGGAAAATATTTACAGAGGGGAGCAGGACCAGACAAAGCCCTGGTGCTGCACACCCTGGGCACTGCCCCCACACTCACCTGCTCCAGCCATGGGACAATGCAGCCGTCGTGGAACAGGTGATTGCACGGTAACTGCCGCACGTTTTCCCCAACTGTGTAGTCTTCCTTACACACGGGGCACTCCAACCCAGAATCTGCATCACACAGGCAAAGCCAAGCACAGCTGAGCAATGGAGAGAATGATACACAAAGCCCCACGAATCAGGATCCATCACTCCCCTCCCCTTCCCCAACACTGCTCCATCCCTGCCGAGAGGAAAGCCTGGTGCTCTGCAGTCCCCCACTATCACCCCACCTTCCCATGCCCCAGCTCTGCCTCATCCTTCTCTTCTGCTTTTCCATCTGAACTTCTCACAACAGTTTGCCTCCACAGGGCAAATCCATCCAGCCTGCACTGCTCTTTTTTTTGTGTGAGTGTAACAGAGCCACTTCGCCTCTCTCCCCCTTCTTTGAAATGTGTTAGGCCTCGAAGGAACAAGCAGACAAAATTCAAGTCCCAAGAAAACATTACACAGAGCTTCCAGGGAGCTCTCTCTGCATGACTCCCGGGAGCAGACACATACCTACGTGCTCCTGTGTGATCTGTATGGTGGGGAGAGCCTGGATCTTCTCTTTGTCCGCTGGCGGTGGTCCAGTGTTTTCAAACTGATTCAGTAACTGGAAAAACAACCAGCCAGGCAAGCAGAAGGAAGAGGTGAGCTCAGCAGTACAGAGAATCCACTCATTTTCTGAGTCAGGGCACTTGGACCCTGGTTCCCTTTCCTGAGTCCACAATCCCTCAGCCCCCTGCACCACCACAGGTGCTGCCCCTCCTGCAAGCACCACACAGGAGGATGGAGACTCTGATAAATCCCAGTTTTACCTGTGTGATAATTGCATCCAGGCCATTGGCACCCCAGGCGTAGTCCATCGGATTTGAGTGCAGGACTCCCCTGGAGAGCAAGGACAGCAAGTGAGTTCATCCTGGAACACCACTGAGATACTGTCAGAGAGAGCAGCTCCAACTCACCAAGGGCCCAGGCCTAGGTTTGGAATTGTGGTTGGTGCAATAATTCCATTGACCAGCTGCTGGATAATTCTGAAAGACAAGAAAACCAGGATTGTGTAAGAATTAAGAGTCTGCTGGCTCCTAGCCCAGCACCCTGATGTGAAGGGAGAGGCTGAATACTGTCACATTGTTGGGGGAAAGAAAAGATTCCCTGTAGCAATTGCAACTGCAGCTTACAGAACGACAGACCATGGGTAAAGTTTCAGTATTTGATTCATAAGGGGACAATTCCTGACACGATAGTGAGTAGCTCCCAGGATGCAGTTACACAAACACTTGTCTGGTCCTTTCTCCTGTTTCCCCTCATAGAATGTACAGCATTCTGGCAACCCCTGGCAATGACCAGGGAATATTTTCCCACTGCAGGACAAAGTCCCAGCCACAGGCCACATCACCACTCAGGCGAAACAGCCCCAACAGGCCCCAGGCAGGAGCTGCCAACAGCTGGGACACAGCTGGCACCCACTGCAGTGCTGGAGAGCTTTGGGATGCTGGTCTCCAACCAGGAATGAAAGGTACAGGCTGATGTCCTCATGAGTGAGGAACAACAAGGCTCCCTCCCCAGGCCCTGGAGTGGTTCTCACCCTTCCAGCGTGGGGACGCCCTCGTGCCTGCCCGAGGCTCGGCGCGTGGCCAGGCGGGCGCGGGGCTGCCTCGCCCCGTAGCGGTGCCGGGACTGGTGCTCGCGCTCCCGCCGGTTCTCTGAGTCCCGGTTGTCTTCCGACTGCACGTTGGACCCGAATGGAAACTCAAAGCTGTCATCAAAGAACCCGAAAGCAAACTGGCCATAGCCCTGGGGCAAGGTGAACAAGTGCTGATCCACATTCTGAGGGAGAAGGAATGCAGAGAACAGATTGTGACGAGAGAAAGAGCCCTCGGCTCCCGCGGTGTCCCAGCAGCCACCCACAGCGACCCCCCAGCACTGTGGTGACACTGGGGCCAACATGCCCTCTGCAGCAGCAGATCTGTGAGGAACAGACACTGGAACTGCACACGAAGGCAGAAAAAAAAAAATCACAGTTCCCAGGTTTCCCTCTGGTGCGTGTGTCACTGCTGCTTCCGAGCTGAGGCTACTGCATAGCAACACACCCAAATCCTGCTCTCCAAATCCTGCTGAGCCCCCTCACGACAGGAATCAGCTACAAGTGATGGTCCTACGTAACACACGCAGCAAAAATATGGTATGCAGAGATTTCAGGAGCACCATGAGGGGGATATTAACTCCTCCTTTCCAAATTCTGTCATGATCTGGGGAACATCTAAACAATGTACTATTGGAAAAATATTCAATCCAATGGCAAAGCAGAAGGTGTTGGAAGAGAGAAAGGACTTGCTCACCTCAAAAGGATGCCTGCTTTGATCAGTGGCTGATGTAGAGGAGCTAGTCTCATTGTCAGCATTCCTATAGGGAATGAAGAGTGCTGGTAAGCCTCACAAGCTGCTACAGGAAGATTTTCTGAGTCCCTCTCCGTGAAGGTCTGGCCCCCCTCCCTACCACCCCAGGGCAGGGGTGGCTCCAGACAGCACCTGGCCCTTCCTCAGCTGCCTATTTTCTGATTGCCCACATTTCTCCCTCCCTGAACCCTTTGTTTTCCCACATCCTTGGCCATCTTTCCCTACCCTGTTGGATTGTAATTTCACAAAGCTACAGAGAAGCGCCTGAACCACAATGTCAAGTAAGGATTCCCTGCACAATCCACCTCAAACACATCAGCTAATCCTCCAGAGCACCAGGAAGACTGCTGATCGCTGTGACCCCAACACACATAAGTCTAATCTTGAATCAAAGGAACTTCTTTATTGCAGAGGCACGTGACCCAATGGCTCAGGATACTGGGAAAACTCCTAATGCTGTCAAGGTTTCTGCTTTCAGAACTGCAGGAACATTTCCTGCTCAGTATCCAGCTCTATGCTTTGGCATTTGCAGTACCAAAACCACTGAGATTCAGAGACTACACAGCTCTCCCAAGGTGACAGGGAATCACCAAAACAGTCAGGATCAGCCAGGATACATTTTCAGGCTCCGGGGTTCATGTGGTCAGTACAAACATCACCTGGACTGTGCAGAAGCTCCAGGCTGTGCAGACCACCATGCTCAGCAGGCAGCAACACCTGCAGCCCACCAGCTCAGCCATGTCCCTGTACTGCCCACAGCCCATCCCAGATCTGGTCACAGCTCACAAACATGCCTGAAACATTTTAAGACGTTCCTGGTGCTCCTGCCTGCCAGTGAGCTGTCCCACCAGTGGCAGCAGGGCAGCATGGGAATGCAGATCTTGCTGCTCCAGGGCAGAGTCCAAAGTCTCAGCCACAATGTTTCACTGTTTGCCCCCAACGCAGTCACTACTCAGACACAGAGGTGTCCATGCACTCTCCATTCCCAGATCCCTCTCTTTGGGGTTATCCTTGCCCTGATGACTCAGACCAGGTCAGAGCTACCACACACCATATGGAAAACCTCATTACCACTTCCTTATGCTTGTTTTAAATCAACCCATTCCTCTACCATCCTTCACCAGCGACACTGGATGCTCAGGAGGACACTCAGCATTCCCATGACAGACTGACCTGTGGGTGCAAACTCTGCCAATGAAGCACGTGAGAAAAGATGAGCCAAAGCTTGGGCAGAAGCAATAGAAATGGTGTATTTTATATCCCATATTGCCTTTGAACTAGTAAGAGAGCAAAGCAGCCCTGGCTCACTCAAGCACCAGTATGTGGGGCAGCACATTACCTTGGCTCCTCAGGAAGTTCTTCAATAAAGCCAGACTCACACCGTGGGCAGATGTAGTCCTGCAGGAGAAGAGACACTGGATAAGAGAAGGAAGTGGTATCTCAGAGCTGCAGGGTGTGATGGGGTGGGAGGGTTTTGGTCATCACCAGCACATGCCACGGTTCCAGAGCCAGGGACCCCAAACCCTGACATTGGTTTTCCCCAGGCCAGTGAGGCCAGAGCTTGGCCTGAGCCTGCAGGAGCTCAGCTTGAGAATGATGACGGTGACACTGATTAATCCCCAGTACAGACACAGCATTAGACACAACTGATGCAGTTCTGGTAAAGTGAAAGTGAAACCCTTGTCATTTCCCAGCAGAGCAGCTCTCAAACACCAGCTTTGGCACAGTTGCATGTTCTGGGGACTGGGAAACAAGGCAGGAATGGCAGCAGGGGCTTGATAGTGCCATGGTGCTCAGAGAGACTGAATGGCCCCTGTCACTAACACAGGCTGGGGTTCACAGCTTGCAAGGGCATGGGGACACACCAGGTCATTCTGCAGCCAGGACCTCACAGCCCAGCCCTTGCCCCACAGACCTGCTGCCACCACAGTGCCCCGGGCACTGACAACATGCTGGGACACACAGACTGTGTGTGCAGAGCCTGTGACAGCCACTTGCTCAGAATTCCTGGGGTTAGTGAGGAATTTATCCTCCACAACCACGCTGCCCTGGGCAGAGCAGCCCAGAACACTGGAGATCTGGGAAGGGAATTGCTTTGTTTTCCAGTGCTCGAGGAACAGCAGCACCACTGAGCTAACCCCGTGCCCCATGGCAGGCACACATCACCCCAAATCCCTCTGCTGGCAGAGCTGGGCTCAGCTCAGAAGACATTTAAGAGCTTCTAAAAATAATACCACTTCCCTTTGCTGCTGAATTGGAATTGGCACAGCCCTTAGCCAAGCCAAGGGATTCCCCCAAGCAGTCAAGGCTGCCAGCCCTGGGGACTGCCCCAATAAGGCCCCTGGGGTCACTCCTGCAGCCCCCACAGACGATCCCAATAAAGCCCCATGTGAGGAGCATGGCCTGGAGCCACTGCACATGCCCTGCCTGCTCAGAGAGATACGGGAGCTCTGAGGCCCAGGAACATGCTGGGAGAGGTCACTCTGCCTGCTCCCTCTCCCACACAGGATTCCCTGTCAGCTGCTGTGAAACAACTGGCTCTGCACCTCTCACACAAGGTTTGAGCTCAGGAATGTTTGTACCCCTTGCACAGCTGGTCTCCAGCACAGGGAACTGCAGCAGTCACCTCTGCCTGGGAAAATCCCTTTGATTTGCTTCAAACCAGCACAAACTGGTGGGGACACACTGGCACGGGGGTGAATGACTGTAGTCTGAGCACCCTGCTCCTCTGAGCTCCCTGCTCCAGGGGGCTGGGGGGTGGGTGTGTGTGCGCGTGTGTGTGTGTGTGTGCACTCACAGCCAGCTCTGAGCACAGGGATCAGCACATTCCTCTGCAGCTGGAACAGCACAAATGTCAAAGTTTGTTGTTTCTCGGGCTGTTTGAGTTCCTCCTTTGGCAGCTCCATTCGCTGCCTCTGCAGGTGGTTAGTGAAACCGAGTGAACTTGGACCCCCAAAACAAGTTCATGACCTCAGAGTTGCCCAGCCCTGAGCCCCCTCAAACACAGCCACTTGCTTCCTGACCGGCCCAGCAGAGCCTGCCAGGTGTGCCCAGCTCAGCACACACAGCCAGGTGTGCTCAGCACAGAGTGCTTGAGCAGAAATAAATGACAGATATCCCAGGTCATCCCCCAGTTCCTGCCTCCAGCCTGTCTGTTCTCAGCAGGAGTATGGACAGGAGTTTGTCCTCATACTTACACATGAGCTGGGACCCCCCAGCACGGCCCACCCTGGCCCAGCCCAGAGGGTAAAAGGACAAAAGGACAATCTGCACGTCACAAACCAACCAGCCCCGGCAGGGACAGCTCTGCTTGCCCTCGGGGTCTTTTCAAGCTCAGTGTCAGCAACCAGGAGCGGCTCGTTCAGACAAGACACCGAGAAAAGCGTCAGGACAAAGGGACTGGCAGGACCCCCGAACCACACTGAACATCTCAGGACGCCGGGCAGGAGAGCAGGTGACCCAGCGGCTCCTCCCCAACAGCCCACGCTCCTTGGCCACCCGCAGCAGGACAGGCTCCACACACGCTGCGTTTTGCTGGGTGATTAAAACACCTGCCCAGGTGCCTACACAGCACTTCTGCCTACGTATCACCGGGGCTCCTCCCTGGGCCCCAGCCACACCACCGCGGGGCTTCCCCCGTGCTCAGCAAACCCTCCGGAGAGACGAAAAACAACCCCTAATCCCCCAACACCCCGCGGCGCTCCCGGTGACTCCGGATGGGGTAAGGCTGCCCGGGCCGGGGGCGTCACACCTGGACCAGGGGGTCGCTGCCGGACGCCCCCCCGCCCCATTCCCGCTCCTCGGCGGTGCTCGGCGGTTCCCCCGGAGCGCTCGAACCGCCGGCGCGGCCGCCCCGCCCGGGCCCAGGGCCCCTCCCGCCGCACCGCCCCCGCCGCGGCTCGCCCGGCCGCTGCCCCTCGGGCCGGGGCGGCCCGTTCCCCGCTCACAGCCCCGTCCCCTCGCTCTGGGAGTGCCCCCCAGCCCTTCCCAACGCCCCCGAGCCCCATCGCCACGCGTGGACCCTCCCCGGGCCTCCCCCCTACCACCAGGCCCCGCCGCCCCTCAGGCCCCCCGGGGGCCCCTGAGGCCTCGCCCCCACGTGCCCGCTCCGCCGGGGCCCCCTTCCCGGCCGTGCCCGCGGCTCCGGCCCCCCGCCCCGCGGCTCCCCCGGCGCTCCCGGTGGCTCACGGGCAGGCGCGGGGCGATCTCGGCCGAGCAGCAGTGGCAGAAGAACCGGCCCGGCTGCGGCGACGCCTCCGCCATCTTCCCTTCCCCCCGGCCCCGCCCCTGCGCGCGCCGCGGCGCCGACGGCGGCCGAGGGGGGACACGGGGCGTCGCGCGGCGCAAACGCGGAAGGGGCGGGCTGGGGGCGGGAATGCGGGGGCTCGCAGAAGGGGGCGTGACTTGTACGGATGGGGCGTGGTTTGTGTGGAAGAGGGCGTGGTTTGTGTGAAAGGAGGCGTGGTTTCTATGGAAAGGGGCGTGGTTCATATGGGAGGATATGCCACTTGTATTGAAGGAGGCGTGGTTTATATTGAAGGAGGCGTGGTTTGTGTTGAATGGGCGTGGTTTGTCCATATAAGGCGATTTATGGCCACGCCCCCCTCCCGTGGGGCGACCGGGACCAAACCCGACCCCCCGATCCCGGGACCCCCACCCCGAGCCCCCCGGCCCCTCTCTCCGGCCCCACTGGGCCCCCCAGGATGTTTAAAATGTCATCTGCAAAGCTGACTTTTTATTTATTATTATAATTTTTTTTTTAAAAGAGAATTAAAAAAGAGCTGGGGGCAGGTTGAGCCCCCTCCCCGCCCCGAAACGAGGGAAAAGGGGTATTCCCAGCGAAAATCCCAGGAGCTGCTGAAGATTCCGGGAGCCACAAAGGAAGGGGGATGTCCCGTTTTGGTGGCAGCCTCCCAAGCAGGGTGTTCTCCCCAAATCTCCCCCCTTGGGTGCTGGCGGATGCTGGGGGAGGTTTTGTGGGGGTGCAAGAGGTGGAATCTCTATTTTTAGGGGCTAGGAATGCCACCTGGGGCTCAGTTCAAGGCCAGGGTGTTCCCCAGGCTGCAGCTTTTGAGAGAGCAGGGGGTCTGCCTGGTCTTCACTGAGGTCCCAAGCCCCATGGGCTGTTGCGGCACTGCTGAGCTGGGGGTTTGGGGTGCTGTGGGGTGTTTTGGGTATTTTGGGGTATGTGCACGGTGTGGTTGAGGGCTTACGGCCTGGTGAGGCTGTGGGGGGCTTGGGGGTGGCAGAGCAGTGGGGTTTGGGGGTGGCAGAGCAGAGGGGTTTGGGGGCGACAGGGCCGTGGGGTTTTAGGGGTTTTGCATGGTGGGGCTGTGGGGTCTTTGGGATTGGAGCCCGTGGCACCAGCCCCACTCCCAGCAGGTGGCATCTTCAGCCCAGGATTTGCTGCTCCGGCTTTGTCGGGTGATGGAGCCGGGGAGGGATTTGCGGAGCAGCTCAGGAGCCGTGGAAAGCTCGGCAGGTCCCTCCGCTCCCTGCGCTGCTGGGGGACGGGGACGGGGTGAGACGCCGTAAACTGGGCGCTGATGGGACAGGGCTGGGGTCACTGGTCAGCGGCTGGGAGGGCTCGGGGATGGTGTAGGAACTGCAGCCGTGGGACAGATTGGCAGCGTTCAGCGGCTGATCGATGATCGCGGACACCGATAAGGCACGTTGGCATTTATTTACAGCCAATGAGTAAACTGCTGCTCCCGTAACCCGTTTATTTGGGAGGTGGGTCCAGACAGTGCCCAGCCGGGAGCCAGACGGAGCCCCGAGCCTCAGCCAGCCTGCGGCCCCGGATGGGGCATTTCATGCCCCAAGGGAAGCTCCTTCCCGGTGTTTCTCTGTGCCCTGTTTTGCGGTCAGAGGACAAGTCACCACTTGATCAAATGGGTGCCGGGTGCCTGTGGGATGGGGAGGGAAGGATCCGGCTCCACTGACTTTGTCCCTCTGGAATTCCCTGACGCAGGAACTGTGGAAGCTGAACGTGGCAACACTCGTTGGGATGCAAATGGCAACGGATATGAACGCACAGGGAGATCAGGGCGGTGGGGCGGCCGCAGCCCCAGAGCCTCTGGCACACAGCAGTGGGAAGGGCCCCCCAGAGCCCCCCTGAGCCCCTCGGCTGTTGGGGTGTGCTTCTGTGGGGAGAATGCTCCGTGTCAGGTCTGCAGACTCTGCCCATGACCCGCAGCCCCTGGGCCAGGCAAAGTCCCCTGCTCATCCCTCATCACTGGTGCTGAGCTCCTTTCTCTGGGGGTTGAGGACCCTGGGCAGCCCTGTGCACTGACCTCCCCATGGAGCACCTGGGCAGGTGCACCTCGTCTCTGTCACCACTCGGCCACCCCAGGATCGGGGGTTCTGGGCTCAGCTGTCCCCTGGCTCTGAGGGAGCTGTGTCTGGTTGGGAGCAAATGTGAGTCACCCAGGGAAGGATTTTCCCACGGTGGTGCAGAAAGGCAAACTGCACCCTCACCCGAGAGGGCTGACGAGGAGGTGACACCTCCCCAGTTAGTACCGAGTCATCGTTAGGCAGAGCCTGTTCCCAAATCAGCCGCCCTGCTTGGGTGAGAGGGCAGCAGAAAATATCCCAGGGCTCCCACAGTCTGAGGGGATGGGATGGGATGGGAGTCTTCTCTGGCAGCTCAGAGTCATGATCCCACCTGCGCTACTCAGTGGAGAGGACAGGTGCCCCTCTGGGACCCCAGACAGGGGGTCACAGGGATTCATCCTGGCCTTTGGGCTCTGTGCTCCTAAACAAAGCTGTGTCTGGAGCCAAAGCCCCCATGCTGCCTGGCTGTTGGGTGTTTGGGGTGAGCTCCAGACACAGGCTCATCCCAGGCTCTGCCTTGAGCCCTGGGAAGCACAAGCACCTCCTGGAGACGGAGCAGCTTCCAGCACAGTTCCTGCCAAGTGAGAATAACTGGTGCAGCTGGTCTCCCTGCTCCCCTCCACCCCACATCATATATAATTGCCTATTTTAATTAATAAATTGGAGGCCACTCAAAGGAAAGCGGCGAGATTCCTTACAGACACTGCAGGGATTGTCTGCCCGCCCCGAGCCAGTCGTGTCACGGCGGATTTGAATCGGTCTCCTTTGAATTTGTTCAGACAGATCGGGAGATTTACATCCCCCACCTCGTCTCCCCAAGCCTCGCACCTCCAGGCTGCAGGTCTGGATCCCTCCTGGCAGCGATCTGGCAGCTCCCAGTGACCCGGGAGCAGTGGCACAGGCTGGGCCCTGTCCTCTCCACTGCCAGGCTGTGAGGGCTGAAGGATGCTGGCAGCGGGTGGCCCCCAGCCTTGCATGGCTCTGATCCCCCAGATCCAGGGTGTCCCTGGCAGCAGGATTGGTGGCATCTTGTCAGTCCTGCTTTGGGCCCCCTGTGCTGTCCCAGTGGCCCACCTGCCCCTGGGAACACCCAGAGCACAGGGGCTCGGGAGAAATTCATAGTCCCTGGGGACTGCTTTTGGGCTCCACCAAAAATTTCCCTTTTCTTTTTCTTTTTGGATCCTTTGCCTTATTTTTTTATGCTTGATTTAAACCATTGTTCTTCAAGGGAAATTTTAATGTGAAAAACATGTTTTTCTACCAATTGCCAGCCTGGGTCAAGCAATCAGGCTCCCTGGCTGACAGGGGCTGTATGGTGAATGGGGGCTCCAGGCGGGACATGACCTAAAGTGTCTCTGCCCTTCACTGACCCAGGGGACTGGGATCCTGCAGGGCCACCAGACTGGTGGGGCCAGGATGCCACAGCCCATCCTAGTGCCAGTAGGGTCAGTGTCCTCCACCTGGCTGGAACAGGAGGAGGGCAGCTGGCAGCCAGGCTGTCGCGTCCTGATAACCAGCACCTTGCTCTGGGAACAAAGATCAGCGGAGCAGCCACTGCCCTTCCTAGTGCAGCTCTGCCTCCTCCATCAGCGCCTCTCCCCACTGAGCAGCCAAAAGATTTTAATGGCCCAGGAGGTTTTCCCGACTCCTGGCTCTGCTGGACCCAGTTCAGCCCCACACGGTTTCCCGACGTTCTGTGGTGCTGCCAGCTCTCCCCTCGAGGCTCGGTTTGCTCCACCGTGGTGGAGGCAGCGCTGGTGCTGGGAGCCCATGCGGCTGCCGGCGCTGACTCACGGCTTGTTTACACACACACCTGTGTCACGCGTGGCCAAGCCCAGCCCGGCTGACCCCGCCAGGCTCAGCCATATGGGCAATGGGATCATTCCGTAAGGAGCTCGCTAAGTTGTCTGTAAATCCATGTGCACAGGCAGAAGAGGTGGAACCAGAGCCAGCTGTGGGCCATGGGCATGAGACATCTACTCCTTGCTAGGAGGGGCACGTATTGTCAGAGTTGGCTTTTCCAGGCTGGGCAGTAGGAATGGGATGGGATGTCCTTGCTGGCTCTGGCTGCTGCTTTCATGTATGCCAGCCTTCCCAGTCTCTGCTCCATGTTGCTTGCACCTCCTGGCTCCAAACACCAGCATTTCCTCAGCACAGACAGAACTCAGAGCATGTTCCATCAGGGCAGGGCAGAGCTGGGGACAGTGGGACCAAAGATTTGGAGAGAAGAGGCACTGGGCGAATGCAGGTCTTGTTGGGGGCACCCAGAGCTCTGGAGGGAGGAAGAAGTTGCTGAGGAGAGAGAGCAAATCCCCCCAGGGTGATGCTTCCTGGGGTGCTGGGGCCTGCAGGGTGCTGGTGGTGCTGATGCCAGCAGCAGGGAGGGGGTCTGGGCATCAGCAGGAGGGATCAGAGTTTGATCAGGAATCAAACAGGATGTGTGATCAGATTTGGAGGGGCAGGTCTTGGGAAGGTATGTCAGCCTCCTGGCCCTCCCTGCACGCCGGCGCTCCCGCCCTGCCCTCCTTCATCCGCAGAAGTGGAAGTGTCCCAGGAACATGAAACGATTACTTGGCGAGGAGAATCCAGCTCAGCACTTCTTGGCATTTGTTCACGGCTTTCATCTTCAAAGCTCCTTGCAAACATTAGCAAACTAATCCCTGCAACCTTCCTGGGAGATAGCGCAGGATCAAGCAGAGGGGCATTATCTCGTCTCAGCAGATGGGGAAACTGAGGCACGGAGCAGTGACGCTGCCGCCCCGGGGCGCGGGGCGAAGCTCCGTGTCAGCGCTGGGGGTGGAGCGCAGCCATCGAGGTGCAGATCACGCCGCTCCAACACTCTCTCCCCAGCGCCAGTGATGTGGCCGTGAGCCACAAGCACCGACCAATTCACTGGGCTGGAACCGTGAGGACACGGTGGAGAAAATCTCGCCTCAGGGTCAAGGGTGCCGGTAGCAGCCCCAGGGTTTTGCCCTCAGCTCATGCCTTGCACCAGCCACTTGCCATGGGCTTTGTGGCTCACGAAGGTGCACGCTGATTTCTGGCACTGGCCCTGCTGTGCCAAGCCTGGGTCCCATCCCCTGGGGTTCCTGAAGTCCCATGGACCCATGGATACACCTGAGGCAGGGCTGTGGAGCCCTCACCAGCAGCCCCTCTCCCCACTGTGACATTTGGCAGCACCTCCACTTGTATGGGAGAAAGTGGGGCATCCTGCTGTGGAGAGGAGGGGAATGGGGCCAGGATCACCTCGCTCCAACAAGGAAACAGCAACATCCAGAGCTCTGGCCAACACCTGCCCACAGATCCACACCAGCGGTATGAAACCTCTGCCCTGACCTTGGGCTCCGGGAGAAACACTTCTCAATTGAATGTCTTGTTGCAAATTGCAGCTCTAATTGGTTTAGCAGAGTTTAATTAGCCTGAACTGATGAGAGAGGCGAGATTCCCTCCTTAAAGGAGCCCAGCAGCACGATGCAGCAGCCGGGGTTCGGGGGGAGAATGGCTGGGTCTGAACCTCATCCCAAAATCTTGCTGCAGCCCTGACCCTGCATGGCACCAGTGCCCAGATGAAAGGTCAGATGTGAGACCGGCATTCACTGCACTCCAAAGGGCTCCTTTGTCCCCACTCCAGCGCCTCCCACCACCCCCAGCCCCAGCCCAGGGGCTCCTTTGGCTCCCTTGGGTTCCGCAGGGCTGTTTTCCCTCAGATCCCAATCTGGCTCCTCGCCCCCTCCCTCCGTGGGTGCTGTTGGGATTCGGCCACCCCACGGGCCCTCCGTGGGGTGCAGGGAGGCAGCATCATCCCGTGTGTGAGACTAGTCAGTGGAATTTTGCTCCCAGCTTTGCTCGAGAACCAGCTTTGCTCCCCACCTGCAGCATCACTGCAGGGAAGTTGCTTCGGCCGCAATCGGGACAGGGGCAAGTAGAGACCCCAACATGGTTTTTTGGGCACCAGGGTGGCCTCAGCAGGGCTCTGAGCCCCCTTTAGCTCAGGAACCCACTTCCATCCCGGCCTCCAGGCTCCTCCTGCCGTGCATCAGGAGCCTGGCTGCTCCCTTACAGAGGCGACAGCGCCTGCTGCTCCGAGCGAGGTCCGACCCCTTCCCTGCCAGAGCCGGCGGTTGTGCAACCCCAGTCGGCAGCCAGGGAAAATCCCTTCCTGGCCTCTGCGAGCTCCTCTCGCATCCTGGAGCATGTGAGTGAGTGCATCACCACCCTCTCGCTCACGGACATCCCGCTTGGAGGTTTGGCTTCCCAGCCCTCTGCCCTTACATGGGCAATTGCTCCGAAGCAGCCGAGGGAGTCCGGGTCACGCCAGCCGGGCCAGAGCTGTGAGCAGCGCCAGGTCCAGGGCCAGCAGCACACCAGGAGCCTGGAAAGCCGGGGCTACCGGCTCTGTCCTTCCCCCCAGGACCCTCTGCTGTCCCATGCACGGCACTCCTGGCCCCGTCACACGCTGTGGGGAGGTGCCAGGTGCTGCAGGACACGAGGGCTCCTGCACCTGCAGATGGCAGCAATGCCACCTGGGGTAAACCCAGCCCTCGCCATTCCCGACCCCTCCCTGGGGGTGCAAAGGGCTGTACAGGGAGAAACGGGGAAATATCTGCCCTGGTGAGAGGCAGCTCACTGGCCAGAGGGCTGGAGAGAGGGATGGATGTGGTGGTGCCAGCGGACTCACTGCTCTGCCCATCCTGGCAGCTGGCATTGCACCCACTGTCCCTGTTGTGGGACCGGGGCTGCTTCATGTCCCACCAGACCAAAGCTGTGTCCAGCTCCATCCTGTGCCAAACCAAGCTGCTTGTGCTGTGCTGGCACCACTCAGAGCCAGGAGGCTGCTGCTGGGCCAGAGGGGTGGTGCAGGGTCCCCTGGGCCACGTGGTCGGGGCCCCTCTCCGAAAGAGCCCAGCTCAGCCCTGCCGAAAACATGACCTCAGCTGAGGCCAGTGCACGGGGTGAAACGTTCCTCAGCTGCACAGCTGGGAGAGCTCAGGGCTGGAGAGGGCCCTGGGCTGTGGCAAAGAGCCCCGTGTCCCCAACACTCTGCCCAAGGAGCAGGGTGACAGCTGGGGGCCCTGGTGCACCCTCATCCCTCTTCAGTTGGGTGGGTGATCTCTTTGTGGTGGCACCGAGCAAGGAGCAAGACCAGTCAATGCCAGGGAGCCCAACATGCCTTGCCCTGGACTCCCCACTGCCCTCCCCCGTCCTGTTAGGAGCCCCCCAAAGCCTGGGAGCCCTTGAAAGCCTGGCAGCTTTGGCTGAGCCCCAGTTCCCCAGGCCGGCCCCTGTAGGGTCCAGCACGCCTTTGGGGGCCAGATGGACCAGCGTTAGTGGCATTGGGGACAGCTAGGGTGAATGGGGGCAGCACATGCCACAGCGGTATGACCCCCCTCCCAGCTATTCTCCTTCCTCCCTCGCCTGGCAGGGCTCGAGGTGGTGCCTCAGTTTCCCTCTGGCTCCTTGGGGGTGATGCTGGGTACCAGCCGAGCTGCGGGGGTGTTCGGGTAGCAGAGATGAAAGGAGCCACATGAGACAGCCCTCACCGTAGCCCCGCTGCCAGCCGGGCTGCTCCGCGAGGAGGAGGAGGGCGGGAGGAGGCAGACGCGGGTTCATGCGAGGATGGGTGTGGAAGGCGCAGCCGTCCGGGCGGCACCGGGTCGGGCAGGGAAGTGTTCTGGCATCCCCTACGCCTCAGAGTCAGCCGGGACACTGCTCTGCTTCGCTGCACCCCGAGCACGAGGGGCACCCCCAAAACCCTCCCCGTCCCACCTCAGTCCCGGTGTGCCGGTCCTTGCCCGCTCCAGGGGAAGCACGGGCACGACCCCTTACCCTCCCTGCCCGCTCCGTGACAATCAGACCCTCACTGCCACCCCCGCGCCCCCGCACTCACCCCCCTCGCTGCCCCCCGACTCCACCGCCGCTGCCCCCGCCCCGGCCCCCCCCGCGCCGCCCCGCCCGGTGATTCACGCCTCCCCGCCGCTTTATAGCTCCGCCGGCCTCGCCGCCGCCTCACAGCAACAGGTCACCGGAGCGCCCCGGCCCGTCCCGGCCCGTCCCCGCCCGGCCCGGCCATGCCGCTGCGGCTGGCGCTCTGCCTGCTGGCGCTCTGCAGCCCCGCCGCCGCGCACGGTAAGAGCCGCGGGGATCCCGGTTCCAGCGGGGATCCCGGCGCACACCGCCCCGCTCCTGCCCGCCGGGAACGCCGCTCCCCGCCGGCAGGTGCTCGGGGATATACCCCGTTATACCGGGCGGGTCCCCCCGGGGCACCGCTGTCCCGTCCCGCCGGGCAGATGCGGGGCTCTCGGCGGCGCAAACCCGCTTTAACGGGAGGAGCGGCGGCTGCCCGGCGCCCGGCGGTGCCGCTCGGGTGTCCCGGTCCCCGCCGTCCCTCCGTCGGGAGGGTCCCGGGGTTGTGCGGCGGGACCGACCGCCCGGGGGTCCCGCCCGGCCCCGCTGCCCGGTCCCGGCATCCTGCGCCCCGTGTGCCCCGGGGTGAGGGGTCCCTGTTGGCAGGTTGGGGGGCGGCAGAGCCGGCTCGGGGCTGCGTGCCCCCGATGGGACGGGCCGGGAGCGGGGACGGTCCGTGACCGGGGTGTGGAGTTGGTAGCTCGGACCCTCCCGGTTCCGCTGCCGGAGCTAGCGGCTTTCGCCGTGCTTGGGCGGCGTCGGGGCTGTGGTGGACGCTGTCCCGAGACCCCTGGCCGGGGCTTCATCAGCCCTCCCCAGCGCTGCGGTGCTGCCGGTGTCGCCTCTCCCGCATCGGAGCGGGAGTTTCCATTTTCCCCTCACGCGACGCCGAGTGTTCCGTGGGGAGTGGGGGCCACGCGGTGTTGTAACGGGAAACTGGGCTTGGAAGATTAACAGAACAAATCCGTGGAGGATAAACCCCCGATGGCAGCCGCGTGCTGGCGCGGCTGGTGCTGCCCGAGGTGTCCAGGCGCTGGTTCCCGCAACCCGAGGATTTCCTCCGTCCACGGCTGCCCCGCGGATGCAGCAGGGCTGGGAGCCCCATGTGCTTGTGGCTGAACCAAAACCGCGTGCGTGGGGAGAGGGGGGGTACAGGGTCTGGGGCGCGCTCTGCTTTGGGGCAGGGTGAATCCCTGCTTTGGAGGGGAGCGACTCCCGCCTGGCAGCGCAGGACCCGTCCCTGCCCCCATCTCTCCCTCCCTCCCATCTTTTGCTGTTTAACAAACCTCAAGCGCAGCTAATGAGAGCACGAACCCAAATAAGCGTCACAAGAGGCTGGTTTGCAGAGGCGGAAATTGCAAAGAAATCACTCACAAAAAAAAAAAAAAATCAAAAAAAAATCTGATTTGCTGGTGGGTCATGGAACAAACAGGCTTTTGAGTCAGAGTGATCCGGTGCCGCGGGGCTGGCCCAGACCCAAGGGCTGGGGCAAGTGCCCCGTGCTCCAGCCACTGGCTCAGATGCTCCTTGCAGAGTCCGTGTGTGTCAGGGCCCCGTGCTGGGGAATGGTTTAATTCCTCCATGGGGCCACTGGCACATGCCAGGGTACCCAGCTTTCACAGCATGGTTGCCCACTGGTCCTGCTCTGCCTGCCCCCCCGGGCTGGAGCCCCCTCTCTGTGAGGCCAAGCAGGAGTTGGGCAGAGATGCAGGCAGGGAGGGCAGGGCAGGGCAGGGGAGAGGTAAGCTGCAAGCCCAGATCCTGGCCTGCCAGCTGGGCATCTCCCAGAGCATCGCTGGGAGTGCTGGGATAACTGGTGCAACCCTGTGGTCCCAGTGCTGGGTTTGGAGCCTGTTGGCCAAAGAGGGCTGGCAGTAGTTGCAGGCGTTGGTGTGGCTGTGAGGGCATGGAGCTGCCATGCCAGGGACCCTTGGAACTGCCTGCTCTGGGACAGCTCTTAGGGCACAGGAGCGATGGGAGCTGGAATAGTGTCTCTACATTCCCCAACTCATCCCAGGCACCAGAACAATCCCTGTGCCTCTGCTCCAAGGTAGTCTGGCCATGGCTGAGCTCTTGCTGCCCTTTGTGGGAGCCTTGGCATAGCAGGCATCCCTCACCCTCTGCCCTCTCCACAGGTGGTATCTGCTGGTTGCAGCAGGGGAAGGAGGCCAAGTGCACCATGATCCTGAAGACAGGTGTGACATGGGAGGAATGCTGTGCCAACGGCAATGTGGACGTGGCCTGGTCTAACTACACCTATCCAGGCAACAAGATCAGCCTGCTGGGCTTTCTGGGGCTGGTGACCTGCCACCCCTGCAAAGGTGAGCAGGCTGGGGGGTGAGGGGCTGCTGTGGGGCTGAGCTCTGCCCAGGGGGGATGCTCAGAGCCCCGGGAGGGGAATGCTCAGAGACTGCAGCTCCAGGTGATGCAGCAGTGATGGGGCTGGGCTGCCCCTCATCAGACAGGGCTTTTCTGGACATTCTGGGAGAGCACAGGGACCCCAGGGATTGCTGACGCCGTGCTCCTGCTGCTGCAGCTCCTGGACAGATGCTGCTGTGGGTCAGAGCTGCCGGGACACCCTGTGTCCCCCGACTGCTCTCGTTTTGTGTGTATTTTAGTTCTCTCCCAATGGAGCAGGACGCATGACCCGGGTCTTGGCGGGGCAGCCGAGTGCAGGGAGCAGAGCTGGGGCTGCCTGTTCCCAAGTTAACCTCTCTGCACTGGGGCCTCCTGCCCCTGCCCTCAGCACGGCTGTTCAGGGGGAAACTTTGTCAGGTTTTTCTAAGGAAAAAAGATCTATTTCTTCCCCTCGGCTCCCCCTTGCTCCTCCCAGCGCGTGTGTGAAATGGCTTTATGTAACGGGCAGTTCCAGAAGTGGAAACTCTCCAGCTGTGAGTTCCAGCCCCGCCAGATGTTTTGGCGTGTGCCAGAGGCGTGGATCCCCCAGCACTTGCGTGGCTGTGTGAAAATACACTGGAGGACTTGCTGCCCGCAGGAGACAGGAGCAGGGATTAGGAAGGTCATGTTGTTATTTGGTTAAAGGGGGAAAAGGTTCTTAACAAAACCACTTCCTCTGGCGCCCTGCACCCCTCGGCACTGCCACAGCAGTGTCTCCTCGGGCCCATCCTGGCTGCAGCTTGGGGTTGCATTCTCTGCCAGCCAAAAGCTGAGTGAGATCCTGGCCCCAGCCCCATCTCTGCTTGGCAGGAGCTGGGAGCACTGGGACCCTCTCCAGGGGCTCCCCCATGCCTGGGGCAAAGTGCAGTGGGGACAGCCTTGACTAAGGGTCTACCCTCACCTCTGCAGGAAGGCTGGGGGGTATGGGGGGCTGCCAGTGGACACAGATCACGGTGAAGGCTGAGGCTCCTGGGGTTTATTGGGGTCTGGGTGCAGGGTCTTTAAGGAAACTGCTGGAGAGCCTGGCCGGCACGTGCCTCACAACCCCTCACCCTCAGCCAGCCCCTGCCTGTCCCGTCCAGATGGAGCTGGTGCTGCTCCTCACCGGGCTCCAGAGGCCTTGGAAGAGGGCGGATAAGAGGAGCTGTGCTCCCACTCCCCGGGCTTGCGGGGCTGGGAGAGGTTACTCCGGGATAAAGTGGGCTGCAGCCGGGGCAGCCGAGCCCCACGGGGAGGTGCTGGCCGGGCCCAGGGGGCTCTGCAATGGGTCTCTGGGGGGTAATTGAAATTCCTGGCTCCAGCTGCTGGGGACACGGTGTCCCCCCCAAGGACCCAGTGCAGGAGGGGAGCCAGGCTGTGGGGTCGGGGTCACAGGCGGATTCTCCAACCACTCCTTCCCTTGCTGGGACAGGCTGGACAACCGGACCCAGCTCTGCTGGCGGCATCTCAGAGTGGAGGGTGATGAGGGTCCTGTTTGCTCTGGCTGCCATGGGACACAGAGCTGTACCCCTCCGTCCTGGGGTCTCCATGCCTCATCCTCCCCTTCCCTGGGACAAGCCCCAGCTGTGGAAATCAGGGAGCAAACCAGGAAACTCTTTCCAGTTTCCAGCAAACCAAGAAATTTCCCCCAGAGACAGCCAGACCAAGCAGTCAGGGAATTTCCCCTTCTTCCTCCTCCTCCTTCTCCTCCTCCTCACTGTCTCCCAAGGTGGCCCATCTCCCACAGGGAAATCCCCCTCTGTGCCTCCCAAAGCTCCCAGCACACACCCCGTCTGCAGGGATCCTTCCTGCTGGGGCTGAATCCCCATCCTGGGAAGCCTTTTGGTCTTGTGGGTGCTGATTGGAACCAGCACAGCCTGTACCGTGGAGGGCTCAGGGGGTCAGTCCCTTTGGGGTGAGGGGTGAGTGTGCCTTGGGAGGTAAAGGGGGTCCAGCTGCCCCAGACAGAGCTGCCACCCGTGCTGCTGACCCCTTTGCCTCTCCCTGCAAAGGCACCAGTGTCTGGGCCCCCGGGCACCACGATGGGCCCCTGTTCAGAGTCAGTGGCCCCCCTCCATCCCCGCCAGCGTGGGCACGGCCCTGGGGCACTGGCGGGACCCCCTGAACCCGGCCCCCGTGCTGGCCGGGAGGTGACCCGGGGGGACAAAGCATCTGCCTGTCTGGGGACCGGCGCTGGCTGCTGCCTCCCGCTCTTGTGTTCCAGTCACAGCACGAGACAGGGCCAGGCATTGTCTGCTGGGAGCGGCATTCCCCATCGCCCGGACAGCCCGCGAAGCCCAGCTCTTTCTGGAGGAACTGGGGCCTTGTGGAGATAGATTTTTCCATTGCACAAGAAAAAGAAACTTCTCCTTCCAAAGCATAAATAGATGGGAAGGAGTGAGCTGGTGCTGAGCGGAGCCGGGGCTCCGGCTGGGGTGAGCGCTGGATGATTGTGTGGAGTCACAGCCAACGACCTGCTCCTTGGCGGAGCTGAGCAGATCCAGATGCTGCTGGGGCAGCTCGGTGTCAGCACATGTGCTGTGACCCAGAGGGGCATTTGGGACCCCGAGGGCCGGTGCTGGCCCCATCCCACTCCATGCCACACTGGGGCTGGGCAGGACAGGCTCTTCCCTGGTGGGGGGCAGCTGGTGCTGTGTCCTCATGTGCTGCTGCTCTGTGTCCCCAGAGAGCTGTGAGGGGGTGGTGTGCGGCCCCGACAAGGTCTGCAAGATGAAGCACGGGCGTCCCCAGTGTGCCTGTGCCCCGGACTGTTCCAGCCTGCCCCGCAAGCTGCAGGTCTGTGGTTCTGATGGCTACACCTACCGGGATGAGTGTGACCTTCTGACAGCCAAGTGCAGAGACCACCCCGACCTCGAAGTGATGTACCAGGGCAAATGCAAAAGTAGGTGGAGTTGAGCCCCCACCCCACTCTGTCCCATTCCTATCCTGTCCCTGTCCTGTTCCCATTCCCTGTGACCCAGGGAGGGAAGGTCCATCCCAGTACAGGGTCTCGCCTTCAGGACATGGATCTTGGTGCCCATTAAGGGGACATTGTAGCCTGTTGGTGTGATAGGATTTGGCCTCGCTGTGGGCTGAGCAGTAACAGTCCCTAAAATGTCATTTACAAACGTCAAGCCCCTTTTTTTTCCCTCTTTTGTAAAGGGCGCAGCGATCTTCCTGGCCCTGCCAAGAGCTGTCAGAAGGATTATGGTTATTTTTCCAGCCCTGCTCTCTGGAAGGTTTTGCCTGTCGAGCTCTGGGCTGAGCAGGGAAATGTGGGGCAAGAAATGGGAGTTTGGGAGCTGCAGATGCCAAATCTTCCAATCCATTAGGGAAAGAAAGAGAGGAAGGTGGAGGGATGACGGGGGTGCACGAGCCCCCCGTGCCACCCCTCCCAGCAGAGCCCTGTGCAGGGCCTGATCCTGCTGCACAGGCTCCCTCCACCCCCAGCGCTGGGTCGGGTCCAGGGTGACCCTGCCCTTCCCTCTTGCCGGGGCCAGCACGGCGGCTGCCAGCCTGGCTGCAGCAGCTGCTGCTTCCCTGCCAAGGCACCTGCGTGCGGCCGCTGGCCTGGCCAGGTCCCCCTGCGCCAAACGGGCTCAGCCCCACGCTCCACCACTGCAGCTGGACCTCAGCTCCTCCCGTGTGCTGGAGCTCTGGCTGGGGCTGAGCCTGAGGGCTCGGCGCCACGCGCTCCCTCGTGCTCACGGTGTCAGCCCCTGCCAGGGCTTGCCCTTGGGAGCATCATGGATAAGGGGGATTGGGACCCTTCAGCCCCTGGCTTTGCTCTGTCCCCTGGTAGCAAGAGGTGGGAGGGGAGCAGGTTTCCTTGGGGTGATGTTCACTGCCTGCCTGAGTCAGAGAAGCCACAAGAGGGGTCTTCCTTGGGTCACTCCAGCTCTGTGCTTCCCTGCAGAGTCCTGCTCCAGCGTGGTGTGCCCTGGCACCCACACCTGCGTGGTGGACCAGACGGGCAGCGCCCACTGCGTGATGTGCCGGACAGCTCCCTGCCCGGAGCCCACCAGCCTGGACCACACCCTCTGTGGCAACAACAACGTCACCTATCCCTCGGCGTGTCACCTGCGGCGGGCCACCTGCCACCGCGGCCGCTCCATCGGCGTGCGCCACTACGGGAGCTGCTCAGGTGAGCAGGGCAGGGCATGGGGCAGTGGGCACGGACCCCCAGTGCCCAGTCACCCCTCACCCCCTCCTCACCACTTCTCTCTGTTTCCAGCTGCGGCCAAATTCTCCGCAGAGACGGACAGCGTGGAAGAGAACTATGTGTGAATCCTCCCTCGGCTGAGCCGGAGCCGGGAGACAGGGGCATTATGTGTATATTGTACAAACCATATACCTGATATTTATTAAGATAAAAAGATCCTTATTTATCCCTGTGTATGTTATGCAGTCGCAGGGGGCTCGATTCCCATCCTGCCAGCTGGGGAGCAGAGGTGGAGGCTCACAGATGGAGAGATGCTGAGCTGCCCTGGGATGCTCTGGTGCCCACCCAGTGCCCAGCAGGGCTCTCCACTGGCCAGTGCCCTTCCTTGCTGCCCTTGTGGCGTGGAGGGGTGTCCATGGGCCCCCCCCCCACGTGTCCTTGGCCAGCAGCCCTGGGCCTATTTATTTTTGGATTAATTCTCAGTACTCTGCTGACGTTTCTGGCCGGGACCTCGAGGTCTAGAGGGAATCTGTGCTTTCGCCTTCCCTGAGGGGCTCAGCCCCAGCTGCCAGCGGCAGGAAAGGCAGCACATGCTGCATCAGATTGGAGAGAGATAGATATATATTTTTATATATATTAAAAAAAATATACATATGTTATTGTCTCCTAAAGTTTCAGCATGTGTGTGCTCAAATGGATTTCAGTTTAGGTTTTCCCAGGCCATTCAGACCTGCCTCCCACTATCTTCGGAGGCAATGCTGGTGCCTGGAGGGGCTGGTGCAGTGGCAGCCCTATCTGGGGGGCACGACCATCCCCCCTGGTCTGCTGAGCTCCTGCCCAGAGCCCATCACCCAGGGCAGCTGCCCCCAGCCCTCGTCATCCCTGCCTGCCAGAACAGCTTCAGATGGAGCCTGGACTACAGGGGGAGCTGGCCCTGCCCACCCCCTCAAGGACCCCCATACCGTGGCTCTGCAGCCCCGCACCCCCTGCTCTGCCCACACCTGTATTTATTTTTACTCCTTCTCTCATTTCTTCTGTTGTCACCTGTGTAAATACCAGCTCAGCTCTGACACCAAAAAGCTCTTGACTTTATATAAATATCATATATATTATATATAAAAATACCTTATTTTCTATTTTTGTATGATTGGATTCTGACCCCCAAGGCAGATGCTTTGGGAACACCCACATTTCCTATTCTGTATTGTTGGGGCATTTTATGGCTGTGTTAGAATTGGATTATAATTATAAACCAGATTAAACGGTGCTGTGGGTCTGGTTTTGTTGGGCAGGCTCTGGGGCCACAGGAGACATTGTTGTGCCCCTGTGCTGGGGTCTGGGGATGTGGGAAGCCCCCAGCAGTGGTGAGGAGCCACATCCCATCTGCTCCAGCTTGGCACTGGGGTTTTCCAGCCTGGCCAAGGCTGCTCAGTGCAGCGGGAGGGAAGGGGAGAGCAGGGAAGAGCAACCCGCGACGCAGATGAATCTGTTCCCAATCTCGGGCTGTGCCATGAGGGTTTGGTATTTCACAAAACAATTCCTGCCGGTAATTGGGTCCCGATGTGGGATGCTTCCCGGGCGGCAGCCTGCGGCTTGACGTGCTGAGCTCCACAGGAGCTGCTGCTGGATCCCCCTCAGCTGCATCCCCTATGCCAGGGGCCAGCACAGCACAGCCCCCAGCCTCAAGCCAAGCTCCTCAGAACCATGCCCAGCCTGGGAGTGCATTGCAGAGAATCACAGAATCATTTAAGTTGGAAAAGACCTCTCAGATAACCCGGCGTGGACATGGGGGGTTTCTCCCGCAGCCCCCTCCCTGCCCACCCAGCTCAGCGATGTCCCCCTGCTCTTGGGCATGGGTGTACAGGAGTTCCCAAAACGCTGCCCCACGCCTCTCCGGGTGCCAGGGCTGCCACACGCGGTGGTGTGTGGCCTGGGTTCCTCCATGGGCCGCCCGCAGTGCTTCCTGCCCACACCAGCTCCCTGTCCTGCCCGCCTGCCCCAGGGTTTGGCCCCCGAAGCGCCTGGCACATGGCCCTGTGCCCACCCCGCGGGCATGGGCTGCGGCAGCAACAGCAGCTCCTGTGATGAGCGGGCGATTTCAGCTTCCAAAACATGGCTGTGAGTCAGGCGCTACCTTCCCACCGGTTTTTGGGTGGTCTGGGACAAGCTGGGACAGGCGCCGGCTCTCCAGGCTCCCTGGCAGCGTGCAGAAGCCCCGGGGGCTGGCAGCCCTGTCCCGGCGTTCCCGGGGGTCTCTGCCCTACACTGTCTCTGCCAGCACTCGACTGGGGTTTGGGGCATCCTTGGAGGCTGGCAGCCTGGCAGAGGTCTGTCCTCTACTGGGTGTCCCCAAGGCCACTGATGACCACAGCTTGTGTCCCCTTGACCCTGTGCAAGGCCCTGCAGAAGCCACAGCATGCCAGCAATTTGCAGATAAAACAAACAGCCAAAAGCAAGGAATGTCTGGGTCTGTCCCTGGAGACGTCTGCGACACGGGGCAAAGCCACACGTGTCTCAGCTAAGACCCAGCAGCAGCTCAGTGCACATGCCCTGGCCATTGTGGGCACCCAGCTCCAGTGGGGTGAGTGCCTGTCTGTGGGTGGGGAAGGTGGGTGAGGCTCCTGATGGGATCCCTGTGGGCTCTGCCAGCGCAGCTGGGAGCCCGCCTGTCCCCGGGGGGTGTCTGTGGTTCCCCTGTTTGGGGGGTCCCATAGCGCGGTGGGAAGGGTGGGGTGTGGGACGGGATGGAACAAGATGAGGCGGGATGGGATGAGACGGGATGGGACAGGATGGGATGGGGAGCCCCACCCTGGCGGGAAGGCAGCTGGGGTGGCAGCACCTGGATGCAGATCCTGGCTCCTCTGGAGCAGGGCTTGGTCCTGAGTGGGAGCCACACTGCCCTCCTTCCTCCTGCACCCTCTGCTCCATCCACCCATACCCAGGACTAGTGGGGGGGACCAGAGCACAGAGGGGAGCAGTGAGATGGGGACCAAGAGTTTATTGAAGGAAAATGTTGCTTTTGCAAGAGGCTGACCGAGGTGCTGGGGCTTCTGGTACAGTCTGGAGGGGACATGACACCCCTTGCCAATGGGCAAAGGGGGGGTCCTGCCCTGATCTGGGTCAAGGAGCCCCGAGCATGAGCTCCCAGCCCCTCTAGAGCTGGAGGACATGGGAGTTCTGCCCCTATTCTCCCCTCCTGAGAAACCTCTCAGCCCCTCTCCCTGCATCCTGCCTGCCCCCAGGACCCACTCACAGCCATGCTAGGGTTTTGGCCTCCCCTTCTGATAGCGGGGCCCTCTCACAGTGTGATGCACCCAGTCAATGTAGTTGGAGATCTTGGTGTAGATGTCGGGGAACCGGCGGTCCCCACATCTCTCCCCAGAGAACGAGACGATGCCATAAACCTTGTCCTTGAAGATCAAGGGTCCCCCGGAGTCACCCTGCAAAATGAGAGGGTGAGAGGGAGACTAGCAGGTCTCCCAGTGTGGGGCAGCAGGGGCAGGGGGCCGGGGGTGCACTCACAGCACAGACACCCTGCAGCGTGGCGTTGCGGCTGGCCCCACACAGCATGTTGGCCGAGACCTTGCCCCTCCACAGTGTCCGGCAGAGGCTCCGCTTGACGATGGTGGTGTTGGTCTCCATCAGCTCGGTGGGCTGGTCACCATAGTTGGAGGTGTCCCCCCAGCCCACCACGGAGCAGACAGTGCCGGGTCTCAGGTCGATGTGTGGCGAGGGCAGGCGGATCCGCTTCACGTACTTGTTCAGTGTGGCCGACCTGTTTAGCTGAGTGGGTGCACGGGGCATGGATGGCTTTGCTGCTGGGCAGAGCCTTCCAGCTGCTCCTGCCTGGGACTCCCACACCCCACAGCCACCCCAGCTCACCGCTCCTGCTGATCCCCCCAGCCCTCTTCACAGTCTGTGCCCCCTCTGCCAGCCCTTCTGCACTGGTTCCAGTCTGCTCTAGACACTGGTTTCCCGGGACTCACTGACCGGGACAGGGTCGGTGCGTCCTCGGTGCCTCCATCACACCCACGGCGCGGTCCTGCTTCTCCGGAGAAGCACTGACATCTAGTGTCGGCTCGGCCCCGAATGGGGCACCCCACTCCTTCCCGTGTCCCGGGGCTGTGGGTCACCCCACTCCCTCCCGTGTCCCGGTGTTGTGGAGTACCCCACCTCCCTCCTATGTCTGGGGGCCGTGGGGCACCCCACTCCCTCCTGTCCCCTGGGGCCATGGGGCACCCCACCTTCCTCCTGTGCCCAGGGGCTGTGGGGCACCCCACCTCCCTCCTGTGCCCAGGGGCTGTGGGGCACCCCACTCCCTCCCGTGTCCCGGGGTTGTGAGGCACCCCACCTCCCTCTTATGTCTGGGGGCCGTGGAGCACCCCACTCCCTTCTGTTCCCTGGGGCCGCGGGGCACCCCACTTCCTCCCGTGTCCCGGGGCTGTGGGTCACCCCACTCCCTCTCGTGTCCCGCTGTTGTGGAGCACCTCACTTCCCTCCTATGTCTGGGGGCCATGGGGCACCACACTGCCTTCTGTCCCCTGGGGCCGTGGGTCACCCCACTCCCTCCCGTGTCCCGGGGCTGTGGGTCACTCCACTCTCTCCCGTGTCCCGGTGTTGTGGAGCACCTCATCTCCCTCCTATGTCTGGGGGCCATGGGGCACCCTACTCCCTCCCGTGTCCCGGGGCCGTGAGGCATCCCACTCCCTCCTGCGCTGGGTGCCCGGTGGTGGGACAGCGACGGGCGAGAGACTCACCCGGAGCAGGCGGATGTCATTGTCCACGGCGCGGAGGTTGTAGAGCGGGTGGGCGATGGACTCGACCACGCTGAAGACCTGCTGGGACGCCTCGGGCTCCTCCAGCCGGTGGGCGCCCAGCACCACACGCACCGAGGGGCTGCGCCTGCGGCCGGGGGTGGCTCTGAGCAGGCACTGCCATGGCTGGGGGCCATCAAGGAGGGGGGGATGGCCAGGGGGTCCAAGGGGGCACAGGTGGGAGGGGGCAGCTTCGGGACTGTGTAACGCCCTGGGACAGGGGTCACATTATGTTCACTGGGGATGGGACTCACGTGGGGACAAGGCTCACCTGGGAATGAGGCAGTGGGCAGCTGTCATCACCCATTTGGGCCACACCAGGAAGCCCCCGCAGATGTGCTGCTCGTCCTTCTGAATGGAGGCGATGAAGGGCCGGGAGTGGGGCACTGCTGCTTTTCCCCCGATGATCCAGCTCCCCTGGGTACCTGCTGGGTGCAGGTGATCATCAGCCTCCTCTGTGCCCCAGTGCTCCAGCCCAGCGTCTCCATGTCCCACCCTGGGGACCTGCCCTGCGGCACCATCTCTCCTGTTACCTGCTGGGACCAATGCTGGGAGCAGGATGGAGCCTCCCAGGCTGAGGATGAAGAGCCCGGCCATGACCATGGTGGTGCAGAGCAGGCCACTGCCACTGCTGCTGGGGCTGCTCGGGGTGGGGGTCCTTAAATCCCTCTGGGAGCTGAGCCTCGGGGTGCCACCACGTATCTCCCTCTTGCTTCCTCCTGTCTGGGTGTTGCTGCTTTGTGCAATTCAGGGGGTGGGGGGCCCTGGCAGGGCCGTGCAACTTCCCCACAAGTGGAAGAGGGAGAGCAGAGCAGCTTCCCAGCCCTGATGTCTTGGTGTCCCTGATGCTCTGGTGTCTTGAGCTAACTGGGATGAAACCTCTCCCCTCTTGGCAGGGAGGTGGGAGCAGCAAGACCCCAGGACACCTCCCAGGACATGGCAGTGTCCCCGGGGCTGCTGTGGGTTACACAGGGACTGTGCTGTGCTCCCACCCAACCCCTCTTTTGGCTTCTCCGGAGCCCTGCTGGCTCTGGGATGATGCTGTGGGCAGACGGACAGTTTCCTTCCCCTGTCCTGCATTGCCTTGGAGTGCAAAGAGGGGTGCAGGGGGGTGTGGGATACCGGGGTGGGGAAACATGGTGACCCTCATTGCAGAGCCACACTTGGTCCGGGGCAGGTGTGAAGCTCTCACCCAGCAGCGGGCAGATTTCCCAACGCAGGGTGGCTCGGGGCTTCCTGTGGCCGTTTGCCCATTGCAGCCGCTGGGTTGGGAAACGGGGGGAGCGGAAAGCCGGGAGCAAAGAGGCGGCGGTGCCTGGAGCGGGGCAGGATGGAGGGGCTGCGTTCCCAGGACGGGGCTGTACATTCCCATAGGCTGCATTCATGGGGAGGCTGTGAACGCAAGCCCCCCAACCCTCCCCGCACAGGGCATTGCACAGCCGGCACCCGCTTCGAGAAGCCCCCAGCAGCACCAGCAGCAGCAGCAGCATCAGCCACAGCCCCGGCGCGCCCCGAAGGCCGGGTGATGGGCGGCGGCAGTGGCGGGGCGCGCCCGGCAGACGGAGCTGTGCGGGAGGGAGGCGGGAGCACCGGCGCGGTCCCGACATCCCTGCGCATCCCGCAGCCCCGCCGGGGATGCCGCCGCCCGCCGGGCCCTGAGCGCCGGGACGCCGGCGGCCGCCGGCCCCGCTCCGCCGCCCGCCGCCCTCGCCCGACCCGTCGCCGGGACCATGGAGTGAGTACCGGAGCCGCCGCCGGGACCCCGGCACCGCACCGCGCCGCGGCCGCCCCCGGGCCCCGCCGGCCGAGCACCGCAGTACCGGGGAGGGGGAAGCGGGGGAAGCGGGGGCCGGGACCCGGGACCCCCGCACCGGAGCTGCGGGAAGTGCACACCGTCGGCTCAAGGAGCTCGTACCAGTGGCTCGCGCCGCCGCGATGCCGGGGCTGGGGAATCCGAGCCTGGCGTCTCATATCCCCCAGCTCCCGGGGACTCAGCACCCCAAAACTGGGGGCTCGCATGCCCCTGATCCTGGGGATTCAGGATCCCAGTATTAGAGGTTCGTATCGCCCCTATGCTGAGGCTCAGGAAGGCAGTATCCTGGGGGCGGGGGGGCTCGCATCCCCCCGATGCCGGGACTCGTGACCCCAAAACCGGGGGCTCACATCCCCCCGGGTGCTGGGGCTCAGAACCTCAATACCGGGGGCTCACATCCCCTCAGTGCTGGGGCTCGGGACCCCGATACCGGGGCCTCCTTCCCCCCAAGTGCCACTCAGCAGGTGCGGCCCCTCCCCGGGTCCCTGCCCTGCCATGGGGTGCTGGGGTGCCGGCTCGGGGGGATGGGGGGGACACAGCAGAGGCCTCGGTGCAGATGCGGGGGGTGCAGGAGGTGCGGGGGGTGTCTGGGCTGGCAGCGGTGCAGGAAGCAGGGGGTGGGGAGGGCGTTTATTTTTGTGTTTTGAACCTGTTGTTGCCGCTGTGTGTGGTGGGGCGAGTGGGTGGCAGGAGCTGCGGACCCCTCCCTGCACTGCACCCCCAGCCCCTGCCCAGAGACCCGGCTGTGGCCAGGGGATCCTCATGTGCCGGGTCCCTCCGGAGGGGTCCGGACAGATGGACACTCTCCGACCCTGGCCTCATCCTTTGTGTGCTGTGGTGGGGCCCTGCCCGGTCGCTTGGAGCTTGGAGCCAGGCGGATGGGGGAAGGACAGAGCAGGCGGGAAGCCACTGGGGGCTGGTGGCTGGGGACTGTCCTGCCTGCATGCTGGTTTTACCCCTCAGGGACACCAGCAGCTGGTGCCAGGAGGGCACAGGACTGGCAGGTGCTCGAGGTGCCGGGTGCCAGCGCTGGCCCTGTTCACCCAAGCCTTTCCTTGCCTTCCATGGCTCTGGTCCCCACCATGGCAAACCAAGGGTCCCCAGCACCTCCTGGGTTTGGCGCTCGGGGTTCCTGGGGCACCCAGCCAGCTCGGGGTCAGCCACCTTCCACTCCTCACGGGCAGCTCGGCTAACACTGATCTGCTCACCACTGGCTACCGGGATGCCGGGTGCTCAACAGGTCCTGCTCACCACTGCCTGCCTCCCACCTGGGAGCCCAAGAAGCTGTGGGGCACTGGTGAAGGGCAGGGTGGGGGGTGTCCTGGGGTCGGGGTGGGCTCTGGTTGGCTTGGGATTGGAACTGAGTGGAAGGAACCAATGGGGGTCTGGGGACTTTTTGGAGACTGGGGCACAGTGACTGCAGGAGTGGGGAGGCAGAGCAGTTCCCTGTGCTGCTGGAGGAGCTGGAGAGCTGGTCAAGGCAGGGACACAGCTTCGGGCAGCTCCACGGTGCCTCAGTCCCTGCAGCAAAAAGCCTCTTTAGGGAGGAAAACATGGGTGTGATTTGCTGAAAGGCAGCAGCAGAGGGGAAGGGCAGAGCCAAGGGGCACTTTGTGCCCTGGGGAGGGGGTGAGGAGCTGCTGGACCAAGCACAGGCTCTCTCAGGGCAGAGGCATCAAGGGCTGGGGTTGGAGCTGGGTACGGCGCCAGGCAGGATGGTGGCTCCTGCCCCTGGGCTCCACACGCTGCCCTTCACCCTGCTCTGAATTGACCCTCCCAGCAAGGGAACCCGTGGAGGGGTGTGAGGGCTTTCCCCCACCAGCTCCATAGTCTGGATCTGCCAATGTCTCTTTCTTTTGAGCGAAACTCCTCAAGTTACCTGCCACAAAGCAAAACAGTGCAGCCCTTCCAGCTGCTCAACTCCAGAGCCTGATCGTGGGGCTGGAGGTTTAGGTGAGCCCCAGGGCAGGTGAGGACAAGGCAAAGTGCTGCCCTGCTGTCAGCCTGGCTCTGCGGCAGGCAACGGGTGCTGGGGTGGGCACTGCTGCCTTTGCCTTGGCTCCTGCTTTGCCTTGGCACCAGCAGTGGCTGGAAGGGGGTCCTGGCTGCCACAAGCCACTGGTGCCCAGGGAGGTTTGGCTGAAACCTTCCAACTCTGGTAAAGGCTGTGCTGGTCCCACTGGAGCTGCTCGTCCACCCTCTGCTCCTGTTGCCATCAGTGCTCTTGAGCAGCTGCAAATCCTGCATCTCACATCTAGCTGCTCTGGGGGTTTGTCTCACGGGGTCACTGCTCTTCCCTTGGCTCTGGGGGTCTCCTTGGAGCGGGGGCTCTCCTGGTCCTGCCCTCCCAACCCTGATCAGAAGCCAAGAGTTGCACCCAGGGGAAGGAGGGAGATTTCTATCTGAGGAATAACCTGTGAGCTCTTTGGGAAGGGACTCAGGACCCTACTCTCTGCCAGCATCCAGGGAGAAGTGAAACCCACGTTGGGCCCCCTCTACCTCCTGGTCAGGTGCAAGGAGCCAGAAGGGGTCAGGTCCATCCTGTCCCTGTGTGCAACTCAGAGGACAGCACTGTTGTCCTCCCCAGCTCTGCCAGAGGAGGCCATAAAGCTCTGTCACAGATGGGCCAACAACAGCACCAGGCCCTGCTCGGGGCTGGCAGATCATGGAGTTCAGAGTTCAGCCACAGCTGTGAGATGGGGCCTCTCAGCTGGACCTGCACTGCTGGGAGGAACCAAACAGGTTTCCTGGGAAGTGACCAGTGTTGGTATTTCTGCTTCCTGGCCAGAAACAGACCCTTTCCCTAGGCAGGACGGTGGTTCATGCAGCCAGAGCCGTGCAGGGAGTCGTGCTGGGGCTCTGGCAGTGGAGGTGAGGAAACCTGGAGGAAGTGCTGTGCACTGGGGCAGGGTTGAGTGGAGGCGCCAGGACTGGGGCTGGAGGCACAGCCCGGATTCCTGAGTCTCTTTACTCCATCCAGAGACAGGGAGCCCCTAGGCCCCAGACAGGAGCCACTGTCGGGGACAAGGATGAGCCTGGAGGAGGGAGAGGAGCCGGGTGGATCCTGCCCCAGACAGGTGTTTCCTGGTGGAGCACAGCTGGATGTGGGTTGAGCCCAGCCCCTGGGCTTGGCGCTGAGGACTGAGCTCCCCGCAGGTGCCAGGACTCACAGGGGTGTCCCTGCCTGGATCCACGTTCCTGCTGGCTCCTTGGAGCCTCGTGTGTGCCTGTGTTCATGGTATTGCTGTGGGAAAGCCACGCTGCCCCACGTGAATGGGAACCCAGGGGTGGCTGGTGGCAGGAGCCAGGCTCTGTGTCCCGCCCAGTGCTGGGGCTGCCCATCCTGGCTGGCCAGTGCTCCCTGGTGTGGGGAGAGGCCAGCTCCACTCTCATTCATAAATCGTGGTGGGAGTTTCCTGGTGGAGCCTTGCTCCTCTAACTGGAAGGGAGCTGGAAACCCAAGTGTTTGGAGGGCACTTGAACCATTGTTTGAAAGATCTGTAATTTTCCAATCAAACTCCCTCCCCAAGCCTCCGTTCATCAAATATTCATGGGATCCATTTTCTCCTGGCACTCCCAGCCCACGTCTCAGCCCGAAGAATCAATCAGGCAGCTCCGCTTGCTCTAATGCATCTGCGTTTTCGGGAGCCTGGGGCTGCCATCTCCTCCCCCTGCCTCCCCCGTCCCTGTCCCTGTCCCCTCCCCGGGCAGTGGTGATGGCTGGGGCTGCGCGGGCAGTGGGAGCACGGGGAAGGCACTGCTCACTGTGGGAAGGAGTGGGATGGGTGCTGGGGCGATGCAGCAGCAGTGGCAGGAGGCAGCATCACCGTGGGGCAGGGCAGGAGCAGCCTCTGGTTACCAGGACCTGAGCAGGGTTTGGACCCTGTGCTGGGCATGTGTCTCCTCAGCCACACAGGTTTCCTGCTGTCCTTGCCTGAGCTGCTGCCACTGATGTATCTGCCTTCATGGTCAATGCATGGTGGCCCTCGGGCAACTGCAGCCCCCTCCCCTCCCCTTTCCTCCCCTCCCTGCCTGCCATCAGGGGCGTTCGATCATGGCCCCGTTGCTAAATGGCTTTGTGATGGAGCTTTGCAGCCTCCCCATGGCCACGTCACTCCGGGCCCAGCCAAGGGGCCCGGCTCCTGGCACAGGAACAGTGCTATAAATCAGTGCTGGTCACTCGATTCCTGCTGTTACCACGGGCCTTGGGGCCTGCACCCCCACCTCCCGAGGGTCAGCATGGGGGTCCAGGCAGTGGTGTCTGTGCAGGGTGCTCTCCTGCCTTCCCCCAGCTCAGTGCTGAGCGGGTTGGAAGGGAGCGGAGGTCAGGGGAGTGGAGAAGCAGCTTGAAATGGCTCTTCGCACATTTGGATGAGCTAATGGGAAAAAACAGAGGAAGGCAAATAAACATTATTGTTTCATGTCAGGCGGGAGGAGACAAAAGGTCACGGGCTTCCCTTGTGATGGTGGGAAACGGCAGCATCAGCAGGGCTGGAAAGAGCTGGAGAGCCAAGGGAGAGCGTGGGTGTGTGCATGGGTGTGTGTGTGCTCACACGTGTGTGTGGGTCTGGCTTTGGGTCCAGGCATGGGGCTGGGAGCTCCCAGGGCATCACCCCCCATGTCCCTCCTCCTGCTCCCTGCTCCCTGCTTCTTGTCCAGGCTCATGGTTCCTGAGGGGCTTGCTGGCCCCAGGAGCACCTTCTCACCCTTCCGAATGGATCTGGAGCATCAGAACCCCCAGGGAGACCCCAGCGATGCCATGGCTTTGGCCCACCAGTGCTGCTGGAGTGCTGGGTCTGGGGAGCAGCACCCCCAGCCCCGGGGGGCCCCTCGGTCCCTCCACCCACCCTGTGCATCCCCCCACCGCTCGCCCGTTGCCATGGCACCGTTACCATGGCGCTGTTGCCAGACAACCATTGCCAGGGAACCGCCTCCATCAGTCACCAGGGCCGGCGGCAGCGGGGCCCCATCACACTGGCTCCTGCTGACCACTGGAGACAGATCCTGGCAGGATGGGGCTGTTGGGAAGTGTGGGACCCCCTTACCTCCACCTTGTCACCTGGTTCCACCAGGCAAGGGCTGGGGCTGCTGGGGTGGTCCCCACTCAGTCCCCCTTGATGGATAAGAGCCCCCAGGCCAGGGGCTGGGGGGGCTGGGAGGGTGCAGCGAGGGGCATTCAGCCCATTTTGTGTCTTTCCTTGGGCCAGGAAGATTCCTGGCGTCCGACCCGGGAATGCAGAGACTGTAGCAAATAATGGAAAATAAAGAGGATGGAGGAGGGAGGAAAAGGAGAACAGAACGTTTCAGGAATGCTGTAAAAGTTTGGATACATCAAACAGGGGAAGATCCAGGAGAGAAACAGGACGTGGTCCAATACCCTGCAAGTGTGGGGTGCCAAGGGCTGGATTGGGGGGGACCTGAGGCTCCAGAGCAGGAGGGAGCCCATGGTGAAGGGCAGCGCCAGACCTGTGGGGCTGGTGTGGGACACGCGGGTGTGCGAGTGGTGCCGTGCGCCTGCGCCAGGGAAACAGGCACAGCGTTGCTGCAAACAGCACGAAAATAACCACCACAAAAGCGACACCTTCCCCGTTTGTTTTCCTGGCCTGGATTTTGCGCACTGCCGGGATCCCCAGGGTGCGGGGTGAGGGGAAGACAGCGGCTCTGAGCAGCTCCCAGTTAATTGCTGGCTTCAAGGAGGGGACAGGAGGAGGCAGGGGCTCCTTTCACCCTGTAGAGCCCGTTTGAGTTGTGGCAAAGCCCAGCTCCTCCAGTGGAGGACCCGTGTGAGGGCACATACATGTGCAAGAGCACATGCACTGGCACGTGCATCCAGAGCCCAGCCTGGTGTAGGTGTCTTGTGTGGGGCACAGCACCACGAGCCCACCCTGTGTGTAAAACCATCTTTGGAAAAAGCCCATCGTGGGAGTGTGGAGCCCAGCTCTCTGTCCCTTGCTCTAGGAAGCAAGTGGAGATGATCCATCGCCTGATGATACCTCTGTGCCTCCCACTGTAATTACTGCCACAGCTGAGCACTTCGTTAGCACTGTCTGCCAAGCAGCCAGTGGCTCCTGTGGCACTGGAGCATCCTGGTCCCAGCTGGCCACTCCAGCCCTGCTGTGGGTCCTGGTGCTGAACCTGCACCTGGTGCTCTGTGGCACAGGGGCTCTTGCTGGGCCCTGGGGGCTGCGCTGCTGGTCAGGCTGGTCTGGGGCACCACACCATGGGGACACACACAGGAAGGTGGGTGTCTGGGCAGGGGGCTGCAGGGATCAGGGATACACCCTCCTCCCAGCACCCCTGGGCCCAGTGCACTCAGGAGAGCTGCTTTGGGGCCAGCAAGGTGGCTGCTGCCAGCAGCATCCCTGGCACAGCCACGGCAGCCCATGTTGCAGAGGCAGGTGCTGAGCCTGGAACACGGATGCCAGCGGGAGAGGAGGCTGTTGCCACGCGTGTGTCTGTGTGTGTCCATGTGTCTGTGCACGTGTGCATGCGTGTGCCTGTGTGCGCAGCCCGTAAAGGTCACTGTCTGGGAAAGGTGTCAGCAGCCAAGAAACAGGCTTGGAATGGAAAGTGTGAGCCAGGTTGGAAGGCAGGGGCGTCCAGAACCGTCCTGCTCCAGCCCCTCCATGGTCATGGTTTCCATCTGTGCCATGGTAAGAGTGGGTCCTGCTGCGCTGAGTCCCTCAGGTGCTGGGCAAGGTACCCATCCTGAGGGATTTGGGCAGGACAGGGGGGCAAGGGGTCTCTGGAAGAGCCATGCAGGCGAGGGATGCTTGGCTCTGGGGTGTCAAGGAGGAAACAGCTGATGGAAATGAAGGGCTCAGCCTTTGTCTGCGTGCTGCAGTGTCTGGTTTACTGGTTGCACAATGTGCTGGTCACCTGCTGCCGGTGCCACTCCTCACTGCTGCTCTCTGCTCTCTGCAGGGTTGTGGAGGCCAGCACCCTTCAGCAGGAGAGGCTGCAGGCCATCGCGGTGAGTCCCTGCTCAGGACAGACCCTGACCCAGAGTCCCCACATCCCCACCCCATGCAGCACAGGGGACAGATGCCAGTGGGGAGGAGAGTGCAGGGGCAGGCGAGCTGGTGCAGGTGCTCAGCCCCAGGCTGGGGGTCTCCAGCAGCCAAATGAGAACTCATAGTGGCCCATGCCAGCATGTCCCTGCAGTGGCTCTTCCCAGGATGCCGGAGACAGCATGGCTTGTCTGTGTGGCTGAAACAGGAACAGAGCGAGCAACAGGCAGCCGGGAGTTTTAATTAACAAAGCAGCGCCTTGATGAGCCCCAAGTGAGGGAAATGTGTGATGATTCTTCCCCCCCACCCTCTCCCAGGAAAGGCTGAGGATGATGCGATCCAGCCGTGCCCGCCATGGGCACTAGTAATTACATTAATTAGTGAGCAGTCGGGGGCTACACTGGGCAGCCCCTCCCAGCACAGAGCAGGGCACAGGGCTGGTTGAACCCACTGCTGCCCCCCTGCCTGGCCGGCAACCGGCCGATCTCTGCCACACAAAGGGCAAATTGTTCTGGACCAGAGGAGAAAGCTCTGGGTGACGCATCCGGGCTGGGTCTGACTCTGCTGAAATGATCTGGAGCAGCCCCAGGACGGGTGGCAGGGGGGGTGAGGTAGAGGCTGTGGGGTCTGTTTCCCCCACGCTGGCAGCTCACTCAGCGGGGCCAGCTGAGGGGAAGGTGACATTTTGAGATGGTGAACAGAGCCCAGTCTCTGCACCGATTGCTCCACACCCTCCGTGCCTCAGTTTCTCTCAGAGAGGGCAGGGACGTGGTGCTGGGCTCCCTGTGGGCTGACCCCAAGGCTGGTCTCACAGCCCCTCTCCCCAAGTGCAGCCCCTTGCCCCCTGTCCCCCCTGCCTGGCGATGCCTGGCGCCCATCCCATCCCTGCACCGACCCTGGCTCCACTGCTCCCATCCCTCCAGGAGAAGCGAAAGCGCCAGACAGAGATCGAGAACAAAAGGCGGCAGCTCGAGGACGACAGGCGGCAGCTGCAGCATCTCAAGGTGAGGATCCCCCGGGACCCCCAGGCTGCCTCGGCAGCCCCCAGCTAGGGGGGGCAGGACCGTGACCCCCTTCTGCTCCCCAGTCCAAGGCTCTGCGGGAAAGATGGCTCCTGGAGGGGGCCCCAGCCTCTGCCTCCGAGGAGGAAGAGGCCATGAAGAAGCAGATGCAGGAGGATGAGGTGAAGACCAAGGAGCTGGAGGAGACCATCCAGAGGTAACGGGGCCAGCATGGGGCCGGGTGTCAGAGTGCACTCAGAGAGCACCCACATCCCTCCAGAGACCCCCCGAGCAGGCGGGTGCTGAGATTCAGCTGAGTCCTCACAGACGTCCATCCCCTTCACGGTGGCTCATCCTTTGGGAAGGGGCAGTGGGGATGTTGTGAGGGGGACACCTCAGCCCTGCCCAGCCCCCTTGCTGCTGGGCAGCCGAAGGCGAGGGCTTGGAGCCCCAGCACAGAGGTGTCCCAGCAGCGCAGCAGGAATGCAATCAGTCACGGCGGTGCCGTTAATTACCGAGCACCGGTGCAGAGAGGGGTCAGGCACGAAGGGGCCTTTGTGTCCAGCTAATGGCGCGGTGCATTCCTCCGCCGGCGCCATGCGGAGCCAAAGGGGGTTCTGCCGAGGGGGGCTCTGCCACCGTGCCAATCCATGGGGACTCCCCAGACCAATGCTGAGTCCTGGTGGGGCCCTGCTGCTGGCACGTCGTCCTGGCCAGGCTGGTGGCTGGGAACAGACAGTCGCCCTTCTAGAAAGCTCAACCAGGCTCTTGGCGGCAGAAGGATGGTGGAGAGGCCACACTCCAGCCACCAAGTGAGGACACCAACAAGTGCATGGGAGTTGGTCCCCCTGCCTGGTTCCCATGATGGGGTCTCTGCCATCCACTTGGGCTGAGCCTGTTGGCTTTTCCCCTGCAAAGAGACAGCGATGTCCATGCCAGAACCTGTCTGTCCCTGCACCTCGTGAACCCAGGAGGACAATTTGTGCCTCCCCTCTCCTCTGCACCGTGTCACTGGCCCGTGTTCACAGGTCTGCTCTGGCTGCCTGCCCCACAGTTACCTGCCCTACCCTGCCTGCCCCACACTGTCTGCCCCATGCTTCCTGCATTGTGGCTCCCCATGGCCTCTTAGCCCCAGCTCTCCCTGCAGGCTGGAGAAGGAGCTGGAGACGCTGGAGAACAGCAGCTCAGTGGCTTCTACCAAGGAGAACCTGGCAGAAGCAGCAGCACCAGCCAAGGAGGAGAAGGCTGAGGCTGTCTCCAATGCACAGAAGGTGGGCACGGTCGCTGGCCATGGGCAGGGCTGCCAGCAGTGGGGTTGGGGTCCCTGGCCCCCGTGGGCATGGGTGTGTGGGTGGTGAGTGTGTGTGTGGTGCATGGAGGGTCCCAGCAGCTCCTATAACCTCTCCCTTCTGTTTTGCAGAGTCCCCTGGGCACAGTTAAGGGTAGGTGATCCTTGATTCCCCTCAGATGTGGTTTGATGCCTGCCATCCCCTCATGCTGCCCCGATGCTGGGGCCAGATGGGTAGAGAGCCAGATGGAAGCCCCGTCCCCTGTCCCTGTCCCCTCCTGGGCAGCAGTGCCCTGTGGCGGGGGAGCCCGTCCCAGACACCAGCTGCAGGGGACACGCCGCCCTCCCTGGGGCTTGTCCCGTGGGCACATGGACGACCAGGCGATCATTTGGGCTCAGACAGCCATCTCTCCTCTCCATCTCCAGCCGAGAAGAAGGTCTCCAGCAGCCCCATGAAGGCGGTGGAAGGCACCGACATGATGAAGGCGGGTAGGTGCCCACTGCCTTGGGAGGAGAGCTCCTTCCTGGCTGCTTCCCCCTCCCCTCCATGCCGTCCTCGGCTCGCTGCCACCGCAGCCGCTCCCCGCCGTGCCGCTCGATGCCTTTCCAAGCCCAGGGCAGAGAACATCCGTCATTGCAATCACAGGGTTTGGTTTTGCTTCCACCCCACAGATGTTCTGTGGCTCAGGGGCCCCCCCCGCCCCCTCACCCCAGTTCCATGTCTCTGCTCTGGTTTCATCCTTCCTGCTCTGTTTGCAGCTTCTCTGCTCAGGGGAGAGGGAGCAGACCCCGGGGCCGGCTGCCACAGGGAGCTACAGGGGCACATGGGGCCAGGCTGCCTGAGCTGGGGGGGCTGCAGCCAGCTCTGCTACTGGAGGGGTTTGCTCTGGTTTGGGGCAATGGCTCAGGACCAGACCATGGCACCAGCACGGGACAGAGCCCGTCTTGCAATCCTCGGAGCAAAGCACCACACGCAGCGCTGAGGTGACCCTGGTGCTGGCAGGGACTGGCTGGGACCTGAAGGAGAGATGCCAAGGATCGCCCATCCCATGAGGGTGGAGGGGCTGCCCCAGCGCCAGCACCCTCAGTGAGGGCTGTGCCCCTGTGAGCATGAGCCTGGCTCCCAGCCCGGGCCCCACAACCAGCACCACTCACTGGCTGGACAGACAGACACGGCGCTGCCACTGCCTCCAGGACCTGGCTGGGACCAGCCCAGGGGCCACCGCAGCCGTGGAGGTAAGGTGATGCCAGCAGTGCCAGGATGGCGACGGGAGGAGGGATGTGCCAGGGATGCCGCACCTGCCTCTGCCATTCACCGCTCCTCGCTGCTGCCTCGCTAACACCGCTGAGCACCGCTGAGCACCACAGCGCTGAGCACCACAGCTGTCCCACTGCCAGCCACAGAGCAGGGCATGGGGAGGGCTGGGGCCGCCGTAACGCGCGCTGTCCTCTTTGTGTCCCAGCCATGTACTCGGTGGAGATCACAGTGGAGAAGGACAGAGTGACTGGGGAGACCAAGGTCCTGTCCAGCACCACCCTGCTCCCCCAGAACCACTGTCTGCAGGGGGTCAAAGTGTACGAGGATGAGATGAAAGGTACGGGCCAGCCCACGCCGCTGGCCGGTGGCAGGAGAGAAGGGCCGGGGACGAGGGAGCAGCCACCTGAGCATCGCAGCGGGCACCCACCAGGGTGAGGAAGTGTGGGGGCAGCCAGATCTGTGAGGGCAACCCCTCATGAGCCCCAGTCTGGTGGATCGCAGCATCGTCCTGGCAGCATGGTGTGGGTGGTCCAGACGGGCCAGCCCTGGTGTGCACATTGTGACCCCTGCACCGTGGGAGAGGAGAGAAGAGGATCTGCTGTGTCCAAGACTCAGGAGCCCGTCCTGTGTGCGGGGAATGTGGCACTGACACCACGTTGGCCTGTCCCTCAGGCTGGCAGCAGGGAGCGTGGCTGCTGGGTATGGAGGGAGTGCAGCAGTAGGGGCTGATCCCTGTCTGCAGCTCCTGCTTCTGGCAATATCTGACAACTTGCTCCAAAGGGCCTGGTGACACCCGACAGACCACTGTGGTGGCAAGGACCAGCCATGGAGCTGGGGCATGTGGTGGCTGAGTGGACTGACCATCTCTCCAAGGAAACCACGGCACAGCGGGGCCCGTTCAACCCCTCCCTGTGGCCACGGCCATGCTGGCCCTGCCAGTCTGGTCACTGTCCCTCACTCATCGACTGTCCACCCCTTGCGTGATGCCCCAGGGCAAGTGGAAAACACCACAAACCGGTGGCTGCTCTGGCCATGACGCACATCTCTGCCTCCAGTGCTGTGTTGGGGAGGGAGGGACAGCCCCATCTCCTCTGGGCACAGGGCCACCGAGTGCCCTGATCCGGGCAGGATGCATCAGGAGGTGCTGGGAATGCAGTGGGGCAGCACCTGCCGAGTGTTTCTGGGGTCTCAGGGTAGCAGTGGTGACCTGGCATGGTGTCAGCCAGGCTGAGCCGGGTGCCAGCAGATGCTGTCCTGCCACAGCGGGCACGGGCAGCTTGGCTGGCTGTTGGCAGCCTGGCAGACAGCCGTGACTCCCACAGGGTTTGCTGAGCCTGAGGCTTTGGGAACGGCTCCTCACATTGGTCTTTTATTTTGGCCTCTCTCTCTGCTGTCAGGCAGGAGCCAGGTGATGGGGAGGGGGTCTGGCAGCAGTTCCAGCTGAAAGAGGCGTCGGGATGCTGTGGCAAGTCCCAGCCTCAGTGGCAGAGCCTTTGGAGAGGGGAAGGGGCTGTTCCCTGTCCACACGGGAGCTGGGTCCGAGCGGGTCATGCCAGCAGGAGCTTTTCCAGGTCACCTTGTGCCCCTGTCCTGAGCCCCCCTGACCCTCCCTCCTCTTGTCCCCACAGTGGTGCATGCGGTGAGCGCCGAGGACGGGGCTCTGCAGAATGGAGCCCACCCCCTCAGCTCCTCCGAGGTCGACGAGCTCCTGCACAAGGCGGACGAGGCCACCCTGAGCGAAGCCGCGGGGCGTGAGACCCCGGTCAAGGCAGCCCAGGGGAGTGGCAGTGCCCCAGGCAGCCAGAAGCCCACGCCAAGGAGGGAGATCACGGGGCTGCAAGCGAAGCCACGGGAAAGCACCACGGTGCCACCGGGCGAGGGGACGGAGCCGAGCCGGGAGCAGCCCGTCACCATGATCTTCATGGGCTACCAGAACGTGGAGGATGAGAACGAGACCAAGAAGGTGCTGGGGCTGGAGGGCACCATCAAGGCAGAGCTGGTGGTGATCGAGGACGCCGAGAGCAAGCCGGAGCCAGCACACAAGGACCACGCGCCGCCCAATGGCACCGCGCTGGAGCCGGCGGCCGCCCAGCCACTGGGGGAGGAGGGCACGGGTGGGCAGAAGCCAGGTGCCAACGCCACAGACGCCAAGGAGGCCGAGCAGGAGACAGACGTGAAGAAGCAGCGCTGCAAGTGCTGCACGGTGATGTGAGCCCCGCCGCCGCCGGCACAGGCTGCCCCCGCCGAGCCCTCTCTGCCCCGGACCCTGCTCGCCAGGCCCGCCGCCCCGGCACGACGGGCTTCCCCCAGACCGGACACGGACCCTCTTTCCGCAGAACCGGGGAGATCCAACACGGTGCCCACGAGGCCGCAGCGGGCAGCAGCAAACGGCGGCTGTGGCAGCGCTTGCCCCACCTGCCTGGTGCCTGCCCCACGCCGCCCCCCACCAGCGCTGCCTGTGGTATTTATTAGAGACCCCCTACGCCCCACGGTGCGCCCACCCCCACCACGGCCCGGCTTCAACCCCACCGGAGCCCTCCTGCTGCCAACACAAGAGCCTTTCCCTCTGTCACTGACATCGTCCCACCTGCTGTTGGAGGACGGAGCCACCAGGCAGGGGATCGGAGGACGCCAGTGCATCCGTAGATGACTCCCCGGGAGCCGGCACCAGCGGGACCCACACTTGGCCCAGCCCACATGTGGGCATCGGACCCAGCCCCACGCCAGCCCCTCTCTCTGTGCCTCCATCATCTGCTTCTCCAGTGGGGAAAGGCCTGGGTCTGTTCCTCTCTGGCTCTCCATGGACATCTGTGCTCCATCTCATGTCCTTGTCCCCGTGGCCCCGGGCTTCCCAAACCATGAGCCCCTCATGGATGGAGCGTGTCCAGGCGAGGGAAGGGCATTAAGGGCAGTGTCCCCTCCATGATGCTCAGCTGTGGTCATGGCCAGGGCCACGCACAGCTTGCCCAGGATCACCCCAGCCTGTCCCCAGGGCTGTGGGCAGGAGATCCTGCTCTGTTCCCCCGGGCTCAGCTCTCCCCATGTGGGAGCCCCTCACCCTGGTGCTGGCACTGATGGCCATCTTGGCTGCTGGTTGGCACCACTGGGCTCTGCCAGCTGAGGGGGCTGAGCTGTGCTGTGGCCAGTGCCCGTGTCCTCCTGGGGCAATGGCAGTGAGGGAAGGGAAGCTGGGGGGGGCCCAGCCTCGTGGGGGCAGGAATGAGATGGGGATCCCATGCTTCCTTCTATCAGCAGGAGTGTGGCCCAGCATCCCATCCCCTTCCTGCCTCTGCACCGCAGTGGTGGCAGCTTTGCAGAGCCACGTTCTGGGGGCCCAGGCTGCAGAATCAGGGTCGCACAGGGGAGCAGGACAGCCCAGTTCACCCCAGCACTGGCACTGGGAGCTGCCAGGGGTCTGGTGTCCCACGAAGGGCAGCCTCCCTGCTCCCCCTCCCTGCGCCCCAGCCCTTCAGTGGGGATTTCACCACCAGCACCAGCGTTTCCTCCCCCCTGAGACCCACTGGGGCAGGCGAGGGGGCCCCCGTGGCTTTTGGCACCTAATGCCCACATCAGCTACCCCTGAGCCGCAGCAGCCAGGCTGGCAGTGCCCAAGCCCTGTGCCCAGGGGCACTTGCCTTGGCTTTGGGCAGGGTGCAGCCACCGCAAGGGTCCTTGTCTGAGTGTGAGAGGGACCCTGTTGCTGTATGGCCGGGCGAGTCCCCAGGGGCCCCCCAAAGCATGTGCAGAGCAGCCTCCACACTGCCCAGCCCGCCGGGACACCAGTGGTAGAGCAGCCAGGGTTTGGGCTCGGCCACCCAAGGCCTTCCTTCCCCCACACTCCCCTCATGTGAGCAGTGGCCCTCCCATGACATCCCATTTGCCCTGTTACCACCCAGGCTGCAGCTTTCCCCCAGTAGAGTCACTGTGGGTCTGGGGACTTATGGGGGTCTCGTGGGGTCACCCCAGCCCCAAGCCCTGTCCGGGCACCCACAGCCTCTGGGAGAAGCAGAACTGGGGAAGGGAGGGGTTTGGGATGGCACTGCCATGGGAAGGGAGTTCTCTCCTGCCCCTCCTGCTGATGGGCATCTCTGGAGCCCCATCGCTGCAGAGCGGGGTGCAGGGCTGGGTGCCACAGGGCATCTCCCCTCTCAATCCTGGGGGGAATGTCATCTCTTGCCACCCCACACCAGGGGCCAGCACCACTCACCCCATCCCCCTTTGGGCCCTGCAATCCTCCTGACCCCAAGCTGGGGCTCCCTCCTGCCCTTGGCAACCCCTGCCCCTCGATTGGCTTTGACCCCCAGCCCAATCTGGCCCCTGTGGCAGCAGGGAGTGGGACCAGGCACCCGGGCCAGGGCTGGGGCATGAGAGGAGCAGGCAATGGGCCTGGCATCACCCCTGCCCTGTCCCACAGCCCCCATGCCCCCTGCCCAGTCCCGCTGAAGTGCACTTCCCGCGCCCCTGAGCTTTTCACTTGTGCCGAAGCTGTTTGAATTCCCCTCCCACCCTCCACCCTCCCCTCCGTTGTTTGTAAAACACCCGAACCGAGCAAATAAACTGTGTGAACAACCAGCCTGGAGCCACCGACGGGTGGGAGGGGGGTGGGCTGGGGCTGGGGCTCCTGGGGATGGGAGGATGAGGATGGAAGGTCAGGGACAGGGATGTTGGGGATGGGCCCTGCTGCCCCTTCACTACATGGGCAGAAAAAGTGGAGCAGAAGAGGTATGTGGGAACGGGGATGCTAGGAGGAAAGGGATGCAGTGTGATGCTCTGGGCATACACTAGTAAAGGGGACATGGCAGCCATTTACCTGGCTGTCCCGAGGGGCAGTGATGGGGTCAGGACCTCCCAGGCCCCATCACCACATGCACGTGGCCACAGCTCTCTGCACATCCCCACCCTGGTGCAGGTCCCGCTGCCCCAGGCTGGGATTCCAGGAATCTTTTCCTGGGGCAGTGGGGCCCTGACCCTGCCTGGTGCCAGCCCAGGTGCCAGCACACGCCCTGCGGCGGGCGGGGAATGCTGCTGGCTCCCTGGCATCACCTGTGGACTTTGGCTCAGCCCCGTGGTAAAACAGGCTCTGCTCACCTGCCCGGAAACACAGAACAGCCTGGCAGCTTCACCACACCGGCGTCTCCAGGCCAGCCAGCACCAGTCCTGAGCGGGAACGGTGGCACCAAAGGGCTGGGCAGGGGGTAAGTGGGACCCCCCAGCACCCACAGCTAGGGTGAACTAGGGTCAGGCACCAATGCCCTGCTGGGGCAGCAGCGGGGCCGGGAGGGGCTTCCTGGCAGGAGTGGGCTCTAATGGGGAGGGCAGAGAGGATGAGGACAGGGACCTTCATCCCAACCACTGGCACAGCAAAGGGGTGAGCATCGTGGCACAGCATCACCTGCTCAGCTGTGATGCCCCGTGCCAGGAGGCAGGGCTGCTCTGGGCCATGCTGTCCACTTCTCTGGGATGCAGCAGCCGTGGCCAGGGGCACCGAGGGCACCATGGCCACGGTGCCACAGTCCTGCCCTTGTCCTGGCAGGTGCCCAAGGTTTCCAGAGCAGCTGCAGGGGCTTGTCTCCCCAGCGAAGGAGGGACCTGCTCCACTGCAAGGGGCCAGGGCTGGCAGTGCCAGGGCTGGTGTGGCGGCGAGAGCACCCGCCTGTGCAAACATGGGGTTATCAATGGCCACGCCAGGGAGGCCTCGTGGTGTAACAGGAGAGCCCAGGCTGCTCCTGGTGTGGCTGTGGCTGTGTCCTCCAGGGTTAATGGCTGCCCTGGGGCACAGGGTGAGAGGAGGGCATCCAGGGTCCAGGCATCCAGAGCATCCAGGCTCTCACTGGGGCTTCAGGGCTTCTCAGTGCCATAGCTATGTCCATGGAGAGGCAGAAAGCACCTGGAGGAAGGTCTGTGGGTGCATTGCCACACCACTGTGCTGCTGCACCTCTGCACTGGTGCTTCGAGGCACGGGTGTATTGGCACGTTGGTGCATGGGCACACAGGTATGTTGGCATATCGGTGCATCAGTGTGTGCCACAGATCGGAGCCAAGGGGAGCCCCCCAGGCATGAAACCAGATGCAGTGGGGTGATGTCGGCACAGGGAGATCGGGGACAGGGCACCGAGCCCAGTGTGGTTCTTGGAATTCCCCGCAGACTTGTGGTGAGCTTATCAGGGCGCTGCAGCCACGCCACCCACGGCCCCCCCACCCCACTTGCTGCCACGCCGGCCACTCCCCAGCAGACACGGCTCAGCTGGGTGCCCCGTGTGGCCTCCCCGGGGGCGTGGGGACCCCCACCCTGACGGCTTCCTGAACAGTAAGTGCAGCGTGGTTTGGGGTGAGGGCAGTGCCAGGTGATGGTGGGACGCCGTGTCCCTCAGCCTTGTGGGGACTGGTGCCCACGCAGGGTTGGTGGCAGGGAGGGTGTGCAGTGAGGGCTGGCACTGTCTGGGGTGGGCAGGCAGAGGGACGTGGCCACACGGGACACTTGCATGCACCTCACATGTCCATCAGTCTGGGAGAGCACATGGCTGCTGGCACAGGGTGGGCACAAGGAGGGTGCACTGCAGCTCTGCAGCCCTGTGCAGAACCCCCGGGAGCAGGGGGACCTTGGGAAACACCCCAAATGTCTCCTTACAGTGGGGAGCCCAAGCCAGACTGGCAGGTGCTGCAATGACACCTGCTCTGGCCAGCACATCCCATGGTGCTTGGCTGGGCTGGGGATAGGGTACAGGGGGGGATGAGCCCGGGACCCCCAAACCCCCAGAGCCCCTCAGTGCCGAGCCGAGCCAGGTGGATGGATTTGGGTGCAGCTCTGGGAGGGGCCGTTCCGCTCGCGTGGAGCCGGCCGGCAGCCCTGATAAGAGCCCAGCTGGTTTCCCCCTCCCTGCTCCCCTCCTGTGCTGGCCACCAGCACTCCCTGGTGAGGGGTCCCCTTCCAGCCGGGCCCTCGACACCCCCCCAAACATGGTAAGAGGCGTGGGCAGATGGTTTTCATTATCCAGGTGGCTGGGGGCAATAAAAGAGCAAGAGTGAATCACAGCTAGGGCAATTACAGGGAAATTCAGCCAAGCACAGCTGCAGGGAAGAGAGGCTGAGCCACCGGGGCTTGGCACGGGCAGCCAGGATATCCCAGGTGCTGCTCATGAGATCCAGGTGCTCCTGCCCCAGGAAAGGCTTACACAGGTCCTGACTGTGGGAGGACAGTGCATCCCAGGAGGGCTGGAGGTGAGCAGGGGAAGCTCAGTCACTAGTGTTGCTGCAGGAAGGAGCCATATCCAGAGTGCTCTCATCCTGGGGACAAGCCAGGATGCTCAGGATGCAGGGAGCATCGGGCACCTGGCTGTGTCCTGGGAGCTTCACTCTGAGCTGTGCTTGCCAGAGCCGTGGCACCCAGGCTCTGGGCTGCCCCTGGCATCACCACAGCCTTGCTCCCCCGTTTTGCCGTGTGCTCCCTGCAGGCTGTGAGTGCCCCGGAGCGGTTCCTGGCAGTGACACACCCTGAGCTGCTGGGGCTCACTCGAGCCCAGCCAGGAGTGGTGATGGGTGACAGCAAGGCTGTGGCTAAGCCTCGTCAAACAATGGGACAGGACGTGCTGCTGCCCTCGGGCACGCCCGGCTTGTCCTTGGGTGACGTGTGTGTCACCGGCTCTGGGGCCAGGGATGGCATCTGCAATGCAGTGAGAGCTGCTGTCTCATGGGGACCCACCTGTGCTGCCCCTCCCTGCCTGGCACCCGCTGTCCTGGGCCAGCTCCGGCCCAGCCAGCCCCAGAGGACTGACCCCAAGGTCAGGGCCATTCCCTCCCACTCTGCATGCCAGGGAGGTTAAAGTCCCCTCGTTTTATGAGCCATGAAACCATTTTTATGACCCAGTTGTTTCTATAGCTCGGCTGTTTGGAGGCTCCCGGTGTGTAAGTAAGGAGATACTCCAGGCAGGGGTGGCCTTGGCGCCACTGCTGCTGCCTCTCCCTGCAGGTGTCACCTGGGAGTGGGGATCCCTCCCTTCCCTGTGCACGTGGAGAGAGGCCCATGTGACACCAGAGGGTGTCCCTGTCTGGGGCGATGCCGAGCCAGTCCATGGCTGTGGTCTCGATGCCGCTGGTGGTGCCACAAACCCATGGCAGGTTTGGCTGTGCTCCCTCGGGACGTGGCCAGGCTGGGGCACAGAGGTGGGAGGAGGATCCAGGCTCTGCTGCAGTTCCTGTTGGGAATGGTGCTTTGTGCTCTGCCTGTGGGGCAGGTTGGTGTGGCAGTCTGTCCTTGGCTGAGGACAGTGGGACCAGGCTGAGAGAGGGGCTGTAGCCTAATCTCTGCTCCTCCTGCTGCTCTTCACAGCTACTCTCCCCTCCTGCTTGCAGGGCCAGCCACGTCCAGCTCCTTGACCTCCGCTGAGCTGGGACCCTGTGGGTGACCTCGAAGCTGAGCAGTGGCCCCAGCCCAAGGCAAGGTTGGCAGAGGGGTAACTCTTCCCAGGAGATGGATAGAGTCACCAGGCACCTGGTGTTCCAGCTCCCACAGGCCTCACACAAGCCCGACTACAGCGAAGGGCACCGGACTGGCTCACTGGCAGACCTGAGAGCCAACAGTGATGATGATGTGTTTGGCTCCGCTCAACACGGCACCCAGAGGGTGGAAAATGGCTATGGCTGGAAAAGGAGGTCCCAGTCACCCTCATATTTCCTGGAGGGTGGAAAAGATGTCTGGACCCCGTCCCCAGACAGGGAGTCCAAGCTGGAGGTGGTGAGGTCGGGAAGCCTGTACGACCTCAGGGCTTACAGGGGCGAGAGGAAACCCTCAAAGCTCTACGATGAGGAAGAACAAGACCTGTACAGGGTCCCTCCACCCAACATCTCCCCTGAGAAAGCCAGGGAGCTTGAGGATGAGAGGAGGGAGGTAATTCGGAGCCAGGTGATGAGGAAGAGCTCTACCATTGCTGAGAGGTGGAGCTCCATGGATGAGCTGAGCTCCATCAACACCAGCGTGGGCAGCCCAGGTGAAAGCAGACATGGAGGCAATGTCACCACCAGCTTTGCCATCAGCTTTGACAAATCTTCCCTGGGCAGAACTGTGACACCTGTTAACCCTGAGAATATTGACACGGAGCAGATCAACTTCTCTGCAGCTCGGCAGCAGTTCCTGATGCTAGAGAAGACCAACCCAGGCTCTTTTTTCAGCCCAGGGCAGCAATCCGTATCCCCAAGGCCAGAGTCAGTGACAAAAGTCTCCAGGGAAGAGTGGCACAGTCCTGAGATGGCCACAAAGGCTGCAAGAGGCTATGGTAGTGCCGGTGCATCAAGCCAGGACAGGACAGACAAGAGCATTTACCAGGTTTACAGTGTGTCCTACAAGGCACCTGAGAAGGAGGAGGTTTATACTCCCAGAAAGGCTTACACTGAAAGGTTGTATCCCATCAGGAAAATGTCCAGCCTGACCAAAGCATCATCCAGAGAGGACCTGGACTCTGGCTTGGGTGAGATGTATAACGAAGCAAACACAGGATACACCAGTGATGGAAGTGCCTCCAATGAGACCTTCAATGGCCTCATGGATCTGAGGGCTGGCAGCAACGGGCTGAGCAAGGAGACAAAGCTCAGCAATGAGACACCCATCGAGCGGGAGATCCGCATGGCGATGGAGAGGGAGGAGAACCTCTGGAAAGAGAGGGGGATCCAGCGGCTGACCTCTGGCAGCGAGCTGGTGGAGATCCACACCAAGCCTGTCCTCGCCCTTCACGCCTCTCCTGGCCCAGGCAGGAAAGGGAAGGACAGAGGCCGCGCTTCCCTTTACGTCCAGAGGGAAATCGAGCAGGAAACCAAGCGTGAGGAAGATCTGAAGAGACAAGGGAGGCTTCTGGGGGCGTATGACAGGGGGACGCCGCAGGAGCTGGACGAGCGCAGGAGGGTGTTTGAGCAGGAGGAAGCCCCCCCCCAGAAGCCCACCACCCCGAGGCGAGCAGAGGAGCGGAGGAGCTGGATTAAAGAGTCTGTGGTGGAGCAGCCCTGGAGCCCCAGCCCTGCGGAAGACACCAGGGGTGGGAGAAGCATTCCCAGCTACAAAGCGAGCGTTGCGCACTTCCAGCTGTCCCAGCCGCGCTTCACCGTCAGCGACAGGAGCTGGGAGAAGCCCTCGGTGTCCCAGCACACTTCCACCAGCACCAGCAAGTGGGGGAGTGAGGATTCCTGGCGGGGAAAGCTTCCCGGCTCCACCCCGAGCCCCACCAGCACCATTGTCCTGCCCAGGGAGTACTTCTCCCTCTCCTTCTGGAAGCCCAAGGTCTCCTTCGTGGAGGACATGGGGACGCAGAGCCCGCTGAGGAGGGAGGACGGCCGGGAGGAGCAGTACCAGCTGCGGACCTGGAAGCCTCAGACGTCCATGCTGATCGAGGAGGAGATCCGGAGTGACTTGCAGAGGGAAGAGGAGCTGCAGGAGCAGCGGCGGCGGCGGCGGCTGATGGACAGCTACAGAGATGGTGCTCCCCAGGAGGGTTCCCGCTCTCGGCACAGCTCTGGTAAGGAAGGAGAGGGGCAGAGGGACAGAGCAATGATTTGGTGGGATGCCCATAAGGACTCCTGTGTGCTGGTAGCAAGTTGTCCCAGGAGAACTTGATGCCAACACACTGGAGTCAGCAGGAGAACTGCTGAGGAGGCATAGATTGTGCAGGAGCAGCACAGCTTTTGATTCCAGAGCTGCTCAGCTCTTGATGACTTTGTGTCACGTTACACCAGCACTCAGGGCTGGAAGGGCCCAGCTTAATGCATTTCCCCTCCTTGCTCCTGCAGTCTCTGGCTGAGGCCCAGACACGGGGTCCCAGCTGTGACCAAACCTGCTGGACCGGCTGTGGATGTGGGTCTGGGGCAGGGGCCTGGCTCTCCTGCAGGTCCCTGACCCCTGGGAGTGGTCCTGAGGTCCCTCACCCTCTGATGCTTTCTTACAAAGCTGCTTCAGGTGCCAGCGGCAGCTACTCGGTGTCTGAGTCTCCCACCTCCACTCCTGCCTCACACCAGACGGGCATCCTGGGGCTGATATCGTCCTTCTCACCACTGAGAGTGGGCAGTTCCCCCCAGGGCAGCACGGAGACCCCCACCCCTGATTCATCACGTTCCAGCCCCTTTGAGGAGCGGAGGAGGAGGGTGAAGGAGGATGGAAAGGTGAACATGCTCACCCTGCCTGTGCCAGGCAGCACATGGTTGGGGGGCTGGAGCCCAGGGGAAGGCTGGTGGCTCTGGAGCTGGAGGTGGCTGTTCTGGCTCCCACCTGGAGCTGGAGGTCCAGCTTGGTGGGAGACTTGGTGGTGGTGGCATCAGTGAGGGGTCATGTGAGCCCCCCAGGTTGTACCTGCTTTTCAGAGCTGCCAGCACTGGGTGGGACTGGAGAGGAGCAGCAGCTTCCTCCCGGGGGGATCCTGACCTGAACTGTCCCCTCACCCTGGGGAGGACATGACTGCATGTGCCTCCCCTCCTGTGACCACCCTGGGGGCCAGTTCTGGCCACCTCTGGATATTCCCCTGCCGTTATCTGATCCTGTTTTCCCCTTTCCACAGTACGCCGGCATTGAACCCATTGACAAGGTCAACACAGAGGTAAAGCCCTTCAGGAACGTGGGGGCTCTGCTTGCACTGCCCTGACACCCCCTGCATCCCCTGGGCTCCCCTTGCTCCCGAAGGCAGATGGATGGGCCACGGGCACCGCTTGGGTGGGCACTGCGTGGAGCAGAGCGGGTTGGAGGGGCTGGTGGGGGGTGTGGGCAGCTCTGCAAAACAGATTGATGATAAAAATCTCTTCTTTACAAAAATCCTGTGCGTTCTGGTCTCTGCAGGTGGTGGAAAGCACCCGAGTGATTCGCCACAAGAGCGCCATGGCCCAGCGCTGGGAGGCTGGGCAGTATGTCCGGGATGAGGACTGAGGGACCCCCGGGCCGGGGGCTCACCCTGTTTGGGACCGACTGACTCGTGACCAAAATACCAAATCAGTTCCATCCTTGGCCTTTGCAACAATCGGAGACATGTACCCTGCAAATCATCTCTTTTATTGTCACTGATAATCCTTCCATGCAATAGATCTGCTCCTTCCTCCTCCCTCCTGTGGGATGGGGGAACAGCTGTTTTTATTTTCTTAATAGGGGAAAAATTGGATCAGTATCTTTTTAATCACTTCTACCTGGAGTCAGCTAGGTGAAATCATTTGGTAATTCACTTTGCCCCTTGGGAGCTGTGTCTCTGGCTTACAAAAAAGCTGTTATATTCTTCAGTGGTTTTAAGTTTTTAGGTACCAGGAGGCCGGATATCGCTGTGGAGGTACCTGGACTGAGGCCTCTGGATCAGCATCACCATGGGACTGGGGAATCAACATTGGCATAACTCCCGTGATCTGTGGAGATGCAGCAATGGAATATAAATATATATATAAATGCTGTTTATTTTGCTAATTTATTAAAGAGTTGTTGCTTTCTCTTGTTCTTCCTGGCCTGTTCTGTCCACCTGCTCTGCAGGTTCTGCAGTGGTGTTTTGGAGGAGACCCATGGTTGGGATGTGGGGCTGGGGCCAGAGCCTGCCAGGGGCTGTGGTTGGGGGGTCCCAAAGGCTGCTGGGCTGGGGGAGCACTGGGGTCCCACCTGCTGGATCTGGGAGCACCCTGGGCTGGGGGAATGGGTCCCTGCTTGGGGGTGGGAGTGGCAGAGTGGGCTCTAAGGTCCTGTTTGGTCCCAAGTGCACCACAGTCTGTGCCTGCCCACCCGCCTAGGAGGGTCTCTGTGCACACCCCACTGGTGCTGTGACAGGTCGGAGGGAGCAGATGCCCTCCAGCACACAGTGAACTGAGTTTGTCTTTTTTTATGTCTCTCCAAACATCCCTAAATTATCTGGTGGTGTTAAATTGCTCAAATGGGACTAATTTTGGCAAAGGGCCTGGCCCCCAAGGCCTTGTTCAGAAATCATGGAGGTGGCTTGTAGGGCCTCAAAGGGCCCAAACCCCCCAAGGGGGAGCTTTGCACCACTGGGCTGGGAGCAGGGGACACCACAGGGAACAGGGAACATGACAACGTTTCAGGAACCCATCACCTGCTGTTCAGGGCTGCATCCTGAAAGAACACACAGAGAGGACTGACTTAAAGGTTCTTTTATTTGGTTCTGTCAACAACATAACCAACAACCTGACTGGGCTGTAACAAACACTGAGCAGAGCTGAGCACATCTCCCAAGGCCTCTGGGGAGCTGCATTTTGCACTCTGGAGGAAACCACTTACCATAAAACTTTTCAACACTGTCAGACACTTTAAATAACTTCTTAAAACCGCTCCAACTTCTTCAACCTATGAATCTTTCACTAAGGGAAATGACCTGAACCTTATCAGAAGCATTACCATGAGGTGGGAATCATCAGTGTTGTCGCTCTCCTCATGTTGCTCATCCTTCCTTGCAGGCCTGTGCCCGGGGCTGAGCTGAGTCAGCCCCCAAAATGCAGGTGCACTTGACACTCCTGGCTGGGCTGTCCACCCCCAAGACCTCTCCACGTCAGCACTGTTGTTTTCTCATGGCATTGACTGTACAGTAGAACATTAACTTGTTTGGCAAACACGAAACCGAAGATTCTCATTAACTCAATGAATTATCAATTCCAATAGCAGAAAGAATAACAGGAATTTCTCTGAAAGCTGAGATGTTGCAGATCTGTAGGTGCTTCCAGTGCCAAGGCAAAGCCCAGGAGAAGGACAATTGTTCTCAACCTACACCAAATATTGCTATAGGATTCTCTTTCAGAGCAGCCTTGGAGTGATTTAAGGAGCAAAGTCGAAGGGACACCTCAATTCCCTGGGCTCTCCCTTACAGCTCTTCTGAATTTCTGGGTAATAACTTTCAACATATTTTCCATTTTGGCTCTTGTCAGTGCCTTCCTGCGGTACCACACCTTGTCCCAGATGGAGCACAGTGACCTAGGAGCCAGGTAAAGTGGGTCATTCTCATTCAGCGTGTCTGGTGGCCTCCTCTTGGCGTACTCCTTGTAATTGGTGACTGGACAGTTCTCTGGATCATCAGGCTTGGCAAAGAGCTGTGGGCCTGGCTCCCCTTTGTTTCCCTCTGGGCTCAGATCATCCTTCCACTCCAAGTACTCCACCTCTCCCTTGCTATTCCTCAGCACCAGCTGTCCCCAGTACAGGTGTTGGCTCTGGCTGTGGGTTCTTGCCCCAAACCCTCTAACAATGCTGGTGAACATGAGGTGCAAAAAGCCCTGAGGGTGCGTGTTGCTTAAAATTCTCTTCTTACGAAGGTTTTCCACATCTTTATCTGTCAGATTCTCCAAAATACTCCACTCTATCTCCCTCTTCTTTTCTAACAGGTGCTGATACCTGAGTTTCCAGACTTCCTGAGAGGCCCTGAACTCCAGCCCTCTCACCATGTTGTACTGGTAGTTGTGTTCCTTGAGGTACCGCTCGATGTTGCGCTGCAAGAAGCCAAAGGAATGGACAGAAAAATCTGTGCCATCTTGTCTCTTAATGGAGCTGAAGAATAAGACCAGGTAGCTGTCAAGGTCTTCAGGTGGCAGCATGTGGATCTCACGTGTCTCAGAGGGGTGGCGCAACATCAGCCAGTCTTTGAACAATTTTATGTCACCAGTGGTAGAGCTTTTCTCCCTCTCCAGCACATCTGAAAGACAAGACACAGCTTTGTGGACAGCTACAACTCATGAAGATCATCAGTAAAACACAAGGAGATGCAGGGTGATGTCCACCTGACTTCTGAAAGCCATTCAGAGGATGGGACTCTTGCAAATCCCCTCCTCTAGAGCTGTGGATCAGTTTTGTGTTCTCCAAAGGCCAGCACCACCTGACAGTGCCCACCTCTCCAGGGAAGGCTGGGCTCCTAACTCCTCCCTCTCCATTGGCTGCTGTCCCTGCTTGCTGCCAGACAGGGGGATTTCCCTCTCATAGTGAGATAAAAGCATGACCCAAAAGCTGAGGAGGATGGTGAGGGAGGCCAAACAGGTGAGTAAAAGTGTACTATTATTTTGTTTAAAGGATTGCCAGGATTCCCGTTGGGCTCTCTCTCAAGTTGCCATGGCAATACCACATCTACCTAGTTCGATGTAGCATGAGAAATGAATTCTTTGGATCACTGGAAAGCTCCATCTGCTTGCCTGTGACTTGTCCAGGGCTGAGGAGGGGGAGACGGAAAAGGACTCATGAGCCAACATCTCCAGATTCCCCTTATTGCACTGGGTTCTTTTGTACAGGCTTAGTTGTCATCCTGAAATATTGTGGATGGGTAAGGTGGATTCCTCTGATCCCTGTCCCACTGGTTTGGGTTTTTGGCCTGTTTTGTACTGACTGCTCCGGGTGCAGAGAGCAACAGCTCGTGAATCAATAATGCCGAGGCCTCCTCTGAGCCATGAGCCAGTTACCTTGGCAGAAACAGCTACCACACAGACATTCCCAGATGAATTCCCAGTCCCTTCAGATGACACATGATGTCAGTTATGAAAATAGTCAAATATGCTCCCAAACCCCAACTGTGGCAGTTTGTGTGGTTGGGGCTCCATAAGGAACGTGAGTGTCTATAACCCCAAGCCTGTTCAGGACCAGCATTGGTGCTGTAATCACATCACAGGCAGACCCCAAATACTGCCTGAGCACCCTCTGCCCCTCCCAAGGACGTGCCCAGGCCCCTGCACTGTGAGACAGTGCATATGAAAACCTTCATTCTTGAAAGGACTAAAGCAAAGCATGGAGCTCCTGGCATTTTCCATGCAGCCACTGGGATCTTTTGCTGCTGGCTTTGGTGCAGCCAGAGCTTCAGCCACAATTTCTCTGCGTTATTTCCCCTTGTTTCCTTCTCTTGAGACCTGATTTCCCATCTCTGGCTTCAAGTTCATGCAGGGACTCTCTCAAGTACAGCCAATGGACTGTGTGGGGATACTGGGTAAAATGGAAGACCAAAGTGTTCAGAACTGGGACACTGGGACTGGGCCGCAGCCAAGAACACCTTTGGGTAACTCAGGGAAGGGTATTCCCTACAGAAGTCCTAATTGCTTCAGGCAAGGGACCTTTCTAGTCCCTTTGAGTAGAAACAAGAGTGCCCCAAATCTGAGGGATTTACTTAGATGCTGCAGAGCAGATCTTGGCAGTGATGTGAACTCCGCCCTCCTTTGATATTTTGGGAAAGTGATTAATAGAACACCCCCACACCTCTGCAGGCACAGAACTCTGGGCTCTCTTACCTCTGTTTGAGGCTGCAGGTGGATAGCTCTCTGGACTCTGGACGGCTGAAGGATGAGGTGCCTGCCCAGATCCCACCAGCTTGCTCTTCTCAGCCACATTCTCGGTGCTGTTCCCACTGGAGCCCATTCCTGGTGTGACATGCTCCTGAGGGCTCAGCTGGAGCTGCTGCTGGACATCAACAGTGGCTTGAAACTCAAACAATGTTACCAAGGGACATGACTCAAGCTGGGCCTTCACTTCAGTGCCTGAGACAGAAAGAGGTTTGAAACATACCTTTGGTGCTGCTGACCCTGGGGGGTTCCTTTCTCTGGGAGTTTCAGCCGTGGGCTCTGCAGCAGTGTAAAGACCCAACTTCAGCATGTTCCTGCCTGAGTCCTCCAGGTTGCTGACAGAGGACTGCAGACTGTAGGCATGGGTCGGGGGTGGTCTTGCCGTGGGGGCAAAGGCAGCTCTTTGGGTGGCTGTTGGCTGGTGAAATGCCAACTTCTGGCAGGGGGGTATCTGCAAATCTGCCTGAGCAGGTGGCTCTGGCACATTATTCTGTTTGATTCTGTCTCTTTGGTTGTCTTCATCTGCTACACACTGGTTTTTGTCAGAGGTGATCAGTAAGTCATCATTTTTGAGCATCATGTTCTGTTCACCAGTTTGGAATCCGACTGTCAACTGCTGCTCTGCTGCAGAGTGTGATCCCTTGGTTTTCCTGATATTTTGACTCCCTCTGGCTGAAGGCTTTTTATGCTCTTTATGCCCTGTGTCAGCCTCCTGCTGAATGACTTCTGGGGATCTGTCACATGACTCCATGCTCCAGGAATCTGCTTGACTCTTCTCAAAAGATGATGGGGTCAGCCTGAGCCTCTTTTCCCCAAAGTTGTCTTCCCCTGCTGAAGCCTCAGTAAACTGAAACTTTCTTCTTCCTACAGCCTCAGTCCCTTCTCTGCCTCTGTCATGTAACTTCCCATACTGCCAGTGATAGGCATGACCGTCTTTGCACATCCACAGCACAGCACTGTCCTTGCTCAGGTGATCAGTGTTCTGCATAAATTCCAGTGCTGGGATCTGGTTGCATATTGTCCCATGACTGTGTGCCCAGATGACAAGTTTGCAGAGATCCATGTGAAAGGAACTGGCATCACTGCACCCTTCATCATCAGAGTTCTCATTCTGTAAAGGCATGTTGGAAAGAATATGAGTGAGAGGGGATGTCCAGAGCACAGCAGGCCTGGGGCTGTTTCTGTCCTTCCCCAATAGAAGGATAATTGTAGATTGGCAGTTTTTTCATTATTCTTTTTAAAAAACAATTTGTTCATTCTTTCTGTCTGTGCTATCATTTATGCCATAACAGAACACTCACCATGCTGCTGCTTTCTGTCTCACTGAGCCTTCTCTCAGGTGGAGATCACTAAGTGACTCTTTGAATGGCCTTTCTCTCTCAGAACCTGAAATAATCATCACACACGTGTGTGTCTACACACATATATATATATATATACATGGCCAGCAGATGCAACTGAACTTCTCCATGCTCAGCCCAGAACAAAGGCCACTGCAGGCCTGTGCCCTCTCTGGGCTCAGCTCCCTGGGCTCCCACGAACTCTGCACACAAAACCTGACTGGGGTAAGTATTTGCAGAATCAGCCTCTGCAGCACCAACAAAATGAAAACAAAATATCAACATTGAAAATATAATTTTACAAACCCAAACTTGGTGAGTTGTTCCTTCAGCACTCTGTGGTTGAGAAGCTCTGTGTCTCCAAGTGCTGAACTGCAGAGAAAGAACCAAGAACAGTGAGGCTGGTTCAGTCTGACATTCTCTGACTTTACAAACAGTAACAAGAGGCAGTTTTCCAACGAAGGATTTGCACATTTAACTCGTATATATACTAGAGTCTAAATCTGAAACTCTCCTATCTGTTTGGAAAGCTCCATGTAGCAGCCAGGACATTCATCCCTGTTTCTGTGTCACAGGGAATATATAATGTACCCTCAGCACCACGGCAGCCCAGGAGCCTCCATGACTGACACTGTGCACTCACAGGCCAGAGCGGAGCCCGTGCTCCAGGTGTCTCAGTCCATGATTAATTAAAAACTTTGCAATTAGTGGTGGTAAAAGAAGCCAGGCTGAAAATGCTGGACACAGGAACCTTGTCTAAACTAGTTCTTTGAGCAGTTCTGGCCTAAACATTATGTGGCTCCTGGGGAGAACAGGCCCCGGCTGGCGGTCAGTGAGCACATGCTGTGGACAACCCAGCACACCTGAGCACCCACTGTGCAGGTACAGCAGCTCCAGCCCCAGGGCTCCTGCTCTCCCAGTGAGCTGTGGAACACGGGAGAAGCCCATTCCAGCTGACAGCTGTAGGGCTGCTCTGTAATCTGTGAAGGTGGTGCTTGTCCACAGGGATTTATCTCAGGAGTGTGGTAGTTAAACTGAAGGCACACCTGGCAGCACATGGGCAGGAACAGCTGTGCTGCAGGAGTGCTGGCCCCAGGGCAGAGGCTGTGCCCGGTGACCTTGGTGCCTGGTGCCTCTAGTGCCCAACTCACCTGTCCAAAGAGAACAGGTCACACCTCTCACAGGTCCCCGATGGGGAATGACTGGGAGGCACAGGATGTGCTCCCACTGGGGTGAGCCTGCAGCACAGCAGCACAGCTCTCTTCTGCACTTAAGATCCATCAATCCATATGTTCCTCCCTAATGATAGCATGGATAATTTTAGCCTGAATGCTTGGCTGTTGTGTGTGCCAGTGTGTGAAATGTGCAAAGCCAGGATTTACAGAAAATTTTTTACTGAAATCTGCTGCTGCTTAAACCAAAAATCAGACAATAAAACCCTGTTTGGAAGCAGCAAATGCACTTTGAGCTCCTGATGTTAATCGAGGTCTTGTATGTGATCTACTGTCCCCAAGAGCTCACTCCTGATGGATCCCAGCAAACAGGATAGGGAGTCACCTCCAATGGGCATTTTGACTGTCCTGACCCCACACAGAAAGCAGCTCTGCCCAAGCTTCTCCCTAGAGATGTTTGACCTGTTCTCACCTCCCCAGGCTAGGGTGCTCACAGCCTGCACCCGCTGAACCCCCAAAAGCTGAACCTAACCTTGGGGGAGAACTGTTTTCCCTTCTGAAGTCAAAGAGAGTTTCATCTTTGAGTTCAGCCTGTGCAATGCCCCAAAAGGGCTGAGCTGCTCAGACAGACTCAAAGGAACTTCCATGCCAATAATCCGGTGCCTTCAATCAGTGTGGGAAAAGGTAACAGGAACGGAAGCTCTGCATGGTCATAAGGCCACAAAATTACTGACTTGGCAGATGAACATCTTGATTCCTATCACAGGCCTCTGCAAATGGAATGCTTTTATCTTTCCTTATCTCCAGACACATGTCTTCCTCTTCCTGATCTCTTGGAAAAAAAAGCCTTTTTTTCTCTTGCTATTTAGTTCCCAGCTCAGGCTCTGGCACTCAGCTACAGACCCTTCAGCTCACTGCAGCCCTTGGACTTTCAGCAGATGACAGTGCCCCAAAGGAATGGCAAATGGAATTGGTCTGGATTCACAGTCACAGCTGAGCGAGAAAAATTACCCCTGTCCTTCCCTCAAAGGCTGAACTGGCATATATATCTTCTCTTAAAATAATAAAATTGCATCTTGATCATTGCCACAGTTTTTACCTGCTTCCAACAACCCTAGGATCCCTGTGGGGACAGATACGGGCTTGGAGTTTTGTTTTGGAGCCTCGCACCTGGTTCAGTGTCTGTGTGGCTTGGAGTGATGTGGTGGGTTAATTTTTTTTCCAGGAGAGGCTCCCATCTGATAATGGACACTGTGTGCAGGACCCACACCTTTCTGCAGGAAAACAGGACATTCCAGAGCTGTACAGTAAAGGATTTAAGTTTTTTTTAACCCATGGGGCATTCAGTGCACTGCTAATACCTATAGTTAGGTGAATTCAGGCTCACTCAAGGAAAAAAAGTGGTGTTTTTTTTATTAAATCTATGAGATTTGGCTTCCTCAGGGCCTGCTCTGCACAGCTTTCCAGGCTGTTTTGTGCTGTGGATGCTGACTTTGCCTCTCTATTTCAGAAAATGTGGCCAAGTAATTTCATAGGAGTCTCCAGTGTTTCAGGGGAGACTGACCTCCCAGCTGACTGAATCACGGAAACGCTCTTTCTGTTTTAAGACCTTCCTGTTTGTACTTTGAGCCTTTGGGGGCGAGGGGAAAGCATACTCAGCACTTTCTGAAAATTATCCTCCTGTAACATCTGTCAAACACGGAATCACCTGAGAATGTCACCATCAGGATCTCTCTCTCCCTCCTGGGTGTGCCAAAGGCCCAAACCTGTGTGACACACACAGCCTTGTGCAAACAGGATCACTAAATAAAGACACTAATTTTGAGGCACTAAAAGCCCTTTGCCCTCTCTGTCCCTGTCCCCTCCACCCTGTGACAACCCTGGCTGGTTTCTCTCATGTGCTCTGATGCCTGTTTTCCAGATTAGAACCCAGGGACACAAAGGGAGCCAACAAATCAGAGAGTGCTGGCTTCCCTGCTCCAGATAAGACAGTGCAGGAAACTGCAACAATCCTGGTAGGAAAACAACAGGATACAGAACAGCAGTGCTTCAACTTGACTCCTGCCCATTTCCCTGCTCCCTCGGGAAACCCCCCCTGGAGCTGGGGGGACAAACACAGGTGTGGGGCATCGCCAGAGGCGTGTCCAGTGTGGGGGCACTGCCGGGGCCGTGTTGGGGCAGGAAGGGCTGAAGCTGCACTCGAACACATCTGTCTGCAGGACGAGAGCTGAGCAGAGCAGCAGCAGCTTGTGGCTGCCAGAAATCATGGAGTTCGTCCCACCCTCCTTAGCAGGGGCCTGGGGGGTGGATCCATCATTTCCAGCACATCGTTTTTCCTGTTCTCTGAGATGTTTGTTTCCCTCCCCCTCTGCCCTGTACAAAAGCCTTCTCAGCACCTCTTCAGCTCCCTTCCTGCTTCCCCACGTCCTTCGACCAGCCCCTCCTGCCCTGTTTGCAGAAATACAATTCCCAGGATACGTCCTGTACTTGTCACAGGGCACCATTCCTCCATTTTGAGAGATGCTTCCAGAAAATCCCACCCGGTGTGTCTGAGGAGGGCAGGGTCTGACTGCAGGCACTGGCTCCAAGGGGGAGACAGACCCTGCTGGCAAACACTGGCCTCCAGCACCACATTCCTTAAACAAGAGCTTTTTTGTTCAAAGATTCAGACACCACTTCTTCCCTGAGTCCTAACTGTCTTCTCTGCTCCTGAGGGGATATGTTCTGGAGCCGCTGGCCTGAGATGTGACTGTGAGCACTAAATCAAGGCCTCTGAAAAGTGCTAATAAAAGCCACGAGCAGCTGGCACTGTGCTGTCTTGACCACCAAACAGGGATCAGCCACCAAACCAGCCTGAGTGACGGAAAAAATTAATTGGAAACCATGTACTCTGATAAATAGGAGCCCGTGTTTTATCCCCCAGGAGGAAGTGGGAAAGCTGAAATCAATGACAGGTAAATCTGTGACCTGTGCAGGAAACACTGCAGCGTCATGACACTTTGTCAGGGCCCTGGTGGCACCTCACACTTGTCCCAGTGCCGCGGGGACAGCTGACCAGACTGTCCTCACGATTCCACGTGCCAGCTGTGACACTCCCTGGGATGTTTTGTTCCCAGTCGAGTGCTGGGATGTGCATGAAGCCATTACCAGAACAGCCAGGCCGTGGGATCTGACCATGCCCCCCGGTGCTCTTCACGGTCTGTGACCTCACCCTGGCAGGAGCTGCTCGGGGGTCGGGAGGCCCATGCAGGAGCGTTGCTGTTTCACTCGCAGCCCTAAGCACCGGGCACTGGGCAATTCCAGTATCTCCTGCTGTACGAGCACCTTTGGTCTTCCCGGTTTCGCCGGATTTGGGTGAGCTGGGCTCGCTGATCACCCGGGAACGACGTCAAACGAGGACCCTTTTGTTCCTGCTCCCAGCGCCCGGGGCCAGAGCCGCCGCCGCAGTCCGGTACCGGCAGGGGGCGCTCGGCCCCGGTACCGGCAGGGGGAGCTCGGCCCCGGTACCGGCAGGGGGAGCACAGTACCGGTACCGGCAGGGGGCGCTCGGCCCCGGTACCGGCAGAGGGAGCACGGCACCGGTACCGGCAGAGGACACAGGGCCCCGGTACCGGCGGAGGACAGACTGCCCCGGTACCGGCAGGGGGCGCTCGGCCCCCGGTGCTCGGCTCGGCCCCGCCGGTCCCGGGTCCCCCCCGTGTCCTGGTTCCTACCGGGAAAAGCAGCCCCGTGATAAAGCAGGGAAGGGCGTCCCGGTCTGGGCTCCATCCCGTACAGCTCCACCGGTATTTGGTATCAAACAGCCGAAGCGAAGAGCCTGCCGGGGCTGGCCAGAGGCGGGGGGAGCAAACCTTGTTTGATTATTGCAGGTTTTTATATTTCTGAGCAGCCTTTTAAAGTTGAACTAAAATCATCGTGTGCCATCTGCTAAACTGAACCAACCCAACCCAACCCACCAGTGCTGTGGGCAGGAGGACACAGCACCTAGTGTTTCATCCCCCTTGCAGGGCCTGGCACCCACCACCCCTCCCTGAGCTGAGCCAGAGCCCTCTCCTCTGCTGTCCCACCCCATGCAGTACCTGCCCAGAGACCAGAGCTCACATGGTCCTCCTACACGCTCTGGCTAAAGCATGGCAGCAATTTGTTATTAAATAGTATTTGTGGAGAATCTGTAACTTGTAATTAGATGTAATTGTTCACAATGGAACATTGTAACCTACTTCTTTTCAATACAGACCAACTTTGATGACTGACACCTCAGCTCCTTTCCAGGCATGAGGGTTTTCCCCTGTCTAAAGCCCCTGAAATTGATGAGACTCGGCCTGGGGGTACAGGACTTGGTCTCACCAGCACCAGGCAAATGCTTGCACTCCCTTCTGCACCTCAGGTGTTTATGGAGGTTTGCTGTGACGGGAAATGGCTCCCGGAGGCAGGAGAAACCACTTTGTTGGTAAGAAAATACCTTGCAGGGGAGGGGAAACTCCATGGCTGCTGGATGGCTTGTTCCAGTCCCCACTGGGTCTCTGGCATGGGGAGTAGAAAGGGAACTCCAAGTGCTTGTCCCTCACAAAATATCTCCCCGAGCAGCACCCCAGGATTTTGGCCACAGGCAAATGCATTGGTTCATGCTCCCTGGCAATGCCATGGGACTTCTGGATGACTTGCAGGCTCCCACCTTTGGAGCCTTGGTTCGTGCTCACTTTTCTACTGTGTCCTTGTTTTCCAGTGCCACTGTCTCCCTTACCTGCTCCAAGGGCACACAGACGCTCTGGGCAGCCTCTCACCAAGCAAAGCACTGCAGAGGGACAGGGTATCACCCAGGACACAGGGCAGCCTAGCAGAGAGAGGAGAAAGAGGTGTTAGCTAGGAAAGGGATCTCAAAACATCCTGCCAGTCCCTTGGGTGAGATGGAAGCAATGAGCATATTTTTTGAGCCCTGACCTTAAAGCAAGAAAATGTAGCTGAACTGCCTCTCTGGATGGAACTTAGTTTCATAGGGAGAGCATGTGAGCTCATGGAAATGCTCCTCTGGCTGCAGGTGCAGGTGGTACCTGCACAGGAGGGAGCCAGGAGCGGCACATCCAGACCTGACACCAGGCAGTGGGAGTCTTTTTCGGGCCATGTCCATGCTGGTTTTACCCAGAACCAGGAATTCAGTGCTGTGGTGCAGAGCAGGGAGGTGTACACAGACCTGATGGTTTTGCACAGAGCCCCTGTGGCTCTGTGTTGGAGGCACTGGGGTCCCATGGGGGACAATCAGCACCCCTCTTATGGGCTCCTGTCATCGCCCACCACACTCACTGCCCTGGTATTGGAGAGCTCACCAATTAAATATTAAAACTTCTAAAGGATATTGGGTTTCTTTTGTTCCTTTGGCATTTCCAGTGCTCTCAGCTCTCCCTGACTTCACACACTGCATGTTCCTGCCTTCATGTTCTTTTAATGCCTAATTTCATACTCCAGAGGGCTTCCTCCACCTCCTGCCTGTCACATGGAGCATCTGTTGTACAATGCAGACAAGGAGAAGGCATTTAGGAAGCAGGTTCCTCACCCAGACCCCAGCCTACAATCAAACCACCATTCCAGGGCTCTGGACATAGGCTACTGCGTCTCTTCATACGCTTCCATCTCGTTTGATCAAGAACACTCTGGGTTTGAGTCTGGAATCAGAACACGAAATTTCTGAACACTTTCACCATCTGAAGCACAAGGAAGCCTTCACACCACCAAAGCAAAAGCCCCTCAGTATGGGAGCAAGGCTTCCCTGTGCTGCTCCATTGCACAGCATCCTTCAGGAGCATGCGGGGCGGCAAACACAAGACGTCCACAGAATAATTATGGCACTGACAAACCAATTGAGCCTCAGCAGCTGCCGCTGGGGAGGTTTCATTCATTCCCAGCATTGCCTTTTAAACTTAAGTGCCACTGGAACAAACACATCTTTGATCCAAGTAGGAAATCATTTGGAGCTTTGTGTTTAATAGAGCTGCAGCGCTGGGGAAATGATGTCGTTCTTGGACGGGATGACAATGGGGCTCATGGCGGGTACAGAGCGTGGCTGTCCCGGTCCTCTCTGAGCCAGCTGTGTTTGGACATGTTTCTTTTGGACTCCATGTGGAAACAAGCAGTTGAACTCAGCTGTGCTGCAGCGGCGCCTGAGCCACACATGTGCCACCAAAACACAGGATCTGGGGAGGGGGAGCAGCATTTGGGCAATCCCTCCTGTCCTTGTGTTCCTTCTGCCTGTGGGGTCTCTCGTGACTCCCTCAGCTCCAGGGGAACTGCAGCACAGATCAGGGGGCTGCACATACAAACACAGAGGAATACACAGCCAGTACTGACTGGGCTGTACGTACCTGTGTGACCTGTGTGCCTGGGGACACATACACACCCCCCTATGTGACCCATGTGCCTGGGGACATGGACACACCTGTATGATCTGTGTGCCCGAGGACACACAGATACACCTGTGTGTCTGGGAAGGAACACACACACATTTAGACTGTGCACACCTCTTCAAATGTTGCTGTAATTTCTACCAATAAAACTCAATGCTCACAGAGGGAGTGAGAAGCAGGCAGGCTCCACACCTGAAGGAGCACTCCTGGGTGCTCTGCAGGTGCCTGTCTCTCTGTCAGGGCCCTTTTTCATTTAAATGACTTGTGCTCAGACTGTGACATTCCCCTGTCCAGAGTCATCTGGCATCTGTGCCACATCCATTCAAACGGCAGATGCAACAGGAGACACCTGTGGACAGAGGGGCTGAGCTAAAGTTTCAGGAACAATCCCTGAGCCTGGCAGGTGAGCTATGGAGATGTTGCAGCAATAATGCATGAGCTGCATCTGGCTCCCCTTGGCCCTTCAGTGCTGCTCACCTGGGAGCTGCCATTCCAGCTCCCTCTGGGCTCCCACACAGTGTCACAGTGCTGCTGGGAGAACAAGTACAGCACAGTGGTCCAGTAACAGACTGGGGGACACCAGGTGATGGTGTGCTGGGAGAGCAGCAGGTATGGCAGGCTGAGTACTCACAAAGTCCCACAGAGCCCCCCAAGGGGCTGATCAAGAAAATGGCACCATCCTTAGAGGGTCACAAAATCAAATCACTGGAAGTGAAGGAGCTTCCCAGGCCATTGCTGAGCAGACCTGAGGCACGGCAAAGTGACAGCACTCAGCTTCCCTGCAAACAAGGCCCTGACTAAAGCAAAAAGGAAATGCAGAGCCAGAGCTACAGACAGACCAGAAATGGTGTTTACTTCCCTACCCTGGGATAGCAGGAGATGTGCTTGGAAGGAGGATTGTTTGTATAAATAAATGTTCATTCTTGGCAGTGGAATGCAAACTATGCTGAGGGGCTGGAACCAGGCACTCGGGAAAGCTGAGGCCAAAGCAAGGGAGAGGCAGAGTGAGACTGTGGGGAGGAAATTCACATTCATTTTTAGCAACTTGGAGAGGTTCTCAAGCCTGTTTGACATTTTTGATTATGCTGATGTAGAGCCTATTCCAAGGACAAAAGAATTCAGGATTACAGGTTAAGCAATTAGGAAATTTCACACCAGGCAGTGAGGGGTAGTGCCGTCTGGGGGTCTGGAGACTCTCTGAAACACAGGATCATCTTTCAGCCTTTCTAGACAGACGGAATTTGAATGTCTTGCAGAATCCTAGCCCAGGTCAGGAACTCAGGGCATGGTCCTGCAAATCTTTCCTGAGGGTATTTTCTGAGAGCCCACAGCAGGCAGGAAAGATGAGCCTGAGCTGCTGCTCTTTATCCAGGCTTTCCTGCAAGGTTTCTGTGAGGGCAGGAAACGATCCTGCAATGTGGCATCAACTGTGTCAGAGTCTGTAACTTTACAGTGGGAAACAAAACTGCAATTTCTTGTGGAGCGTGAGCTCAGCTCTGTGGTGTCACATCACAGAGTCAGGGCCTCTCTGTTTTCCATGCTCAGAATACATTGCATTGTGCCTGCAGGGTCTCACTTTCCCTGGGTATCTGTGGAAAAGAGCTTTACCTGCTTGCTCGTCCATCGTTCTTTCTGAAGAATGTGCAAGGACCCGTCCCTACATTTTGGTTTGGGTGTCAGGGACCACAGCTGGGGCACTGGAAAGGCAGGAGTTGCTCATTTGTGTTGAGCAGAGAGGTCAGCCCCCCTGCTCTGAGTCCAGCAGAGGAGCTGGCACTGGGCTGGGGCAGCGGAATCGGAACCCGCATTCTCTTTCAGATAATGGAAAGTCACAGGGAGGTATCCTGCTTTGGGCATGAATAAATAATTACAGGTATGAATTATTCAGGGTTCAGCCCTCCACATGTGCTCCACTCAGACTCCAGCAGCAGCAGCATCCCCACTGTGCAGGGTTTCTTCCCAAACATTCCAGGTCTATGACAGGCTGATGAATCCGAGTGTTCAAATAAGATTAAAAGAATAATTAAAACTCCAGCAGTAAAAAGCCGCTCGAAAGAGCTGCGACACCTCAGGCTCGCATTGCAGTGGCCAGGCAATGTCTGAGCTACACAGGGTCAGTGTTGCAAGCTGCCCACCAGTTAGCCATGGAAATAAAGTGGCTCAGGAAACTGGGAGCATGTATTGGAGGCATGAGCTGGAATAATGGGCACAGAATCAATACAGGAACCAACCCAGCCTCCTGGTAACCTGGGTCTAACACAAACACAGGCATTACCTGGATTCCTCAAACATCAACATGCAGTTTTGGTAGCACTTAGGCGATAACTTTTAAGATCTGTGCTGTGAGGTCAGTGGCTTTGCTCTGTGGTGCTTTTTTAACATCCTGTTTATTACAAGCTGAAATGGGTCAAGTTAAGAGAAGACCTGGTTTGCAGTGTCTGGAAGGATGGCACTGTTAGACCTGGGCCAGTTGTGATTACTTTAATGCCACAGCCCAAATCTCTGAGCCCGGGGCCCAGGTGAGCAAGGGCAGCCACGAGTCCCAGGTCCTGCCAGGTGATTTCTGGGGAAGGATGTAGCAAAGAGATCCATGAATCAGACCATAGATTAATCAAACCATAGCTTAATCCTCACCACTCTGACTCCGACTGGAAGGGAAAAAATGTCCTGCGTTGAACAGCCAGGAAATGGCTGGTTCGTCCTGCACAGGAAATGAGTCAGCCTGGAGCATCGGGAGGAGTCGTGGGGACAGGGAAGTGCTGAAATAACATGGACGAGGAACAGCAGAAAGACAGAGAAGTCTCTCATATCATGGATGAGAAAGAAGGAAATACGTAAAATGTGAGGTCTTGTGATTCTACTTGAAATTTGAAGTCGATGTAGGTGCTTGTGGCATAAAATACCTTCAGCTGCAGTTTGGCAGCCCTGGAAAAGGGGAACTCAGAGTGTGCAATGGCAACACCAACCATGCCCCAGGTGCAGCTCTCCCGACTTGCAGAGTGTTTCTCAACTACTCAGCTCTGACCCTGCAAAGAGGGCCTCACCTCGCTGCAGTGGCAGAGCTGTCACAGACACTCTGCCCCAGGAGCCCATACACAGGTTAGGAATCACAGGATCATGGAATGGTTTGGGCTGGAAGGGACCTCAAAGCTCATCCCGTTCCACCCCCCTGGCATGGGAAGGGAGACTTTCCACTGAAACAGGTTGCTCCAAGCCCCATCCAACCTGGTCTGGAACACTTCCAGGTATGGGGCAGCCACAGCTGCTCTGGGCAACCTGTGCCAGGGCCTGCCCACCCTCACAAGGAAGAATTTCACCCTAATATCCTGTCTAAATCTGCCCTCTGTCAGTTTGAAGCCATTTCCCTTTGTCTGGGCACTCCAGGCTTTGTAAAAAGTCCCTCTCCAAGAACACTTCTGTTTATTACTGTTTATTAAGCTTGACTCCAAACCCCTTTATTTATCCTTTGCCAACCAGAACACACTTTGATAACACTCCATGCTGCCAAACTCTCATGGATCAGTGGAAGAAACATTCCCCTCACCCACGCAGTGTCCTGCTCGGAAAGCCACGTGTTTGCAGGGAAGAGCTGCACCTTTCCCAGGGGCTGGAACTAACACAGCCGGATCTCCCTGTGCCTGCTCCTCCCTCCTCCAACCACTCCAGCTGCAAAGTGACTTTTGGTCCCTCTCCTCGCCCCTTCCCCCTGGCACAAGCAGGGGAGGCTGTGGGTCAGAGCCCGAGGAATCTGCTGGACTGACAAACCCCGCGGGGATTTCGCTCCCGCTCCGCCCGCTCCGCACTAACCACTCCCAGAGCTGTGATGTGGCATCCTGAGCGATGCACTGAAGAATGTTCTGGCACCCTAAGATGCTGCTAAAGCTGCCAATATGCTTTGAAACAAAACCGCTGTATTCACTGGAAGGGGTTGGAAATAAATAAAAGCGACAAAGAGAAGCAGAAGGGTTGGAGACACCCCCTGCCCTATCCCAGGTTCTTTGGGATACGCTGGTAGCACTGTTATCTGTGAAAGAGTTCCCTGGTTTAGGGCCTTGCAGGGTGCTGGGAGTAGTGGGGCAGGAGAGGAACTTCCAGGAAAGCAATTGTCACTGACACCAAGATCTAGGATGCACCACTCTGCCCTTCAGGGGCTTCAGGCCCTTGAGCTGCAGCTGTGAAGGGTTTCTGATTTTCAAACTGCTGACAGAAACATCAAGTGGTAGAGGAAGGAGAAGGGGAAGAGTTCTGCCAGTTTGCAAAGGACACTGTTACACAGAGAAGTGGAAGTGTCCGTGACCTCGCACAGGCTGCGGAGCTGTTTTAACAATACAAAGGGAAAAGGCAGGAAAGGGTCGTTTTGTTTTCAGAGGGTTTTTCTTCTCTGGTGGTGAATTAAACGCCAAGAGATAACACAGGCAGGAAGGCTCAAAAAGGGAAAGAGCTGGGTGTGCCCCAGAGGCCTTTCCCAGCTGGAGGAACCAGAGCTGCTGCAGGATCCTACAAAACAAGCTCGTTCATTTTTTTTTCCCCTTTGCACTTCTCTTTTTTTCTTTTTTGTTTTTTTCACATGACCATTTTCATCTGGGTTTGTTTTTCAAAACAAACACAAGGACACACAGGGGCAGGTCCTGCTCCCTGCTGGGTTTTCATATCAAGTGTGATCTTGTTCTTAAATGCATTTTCCTGTTTGTCCCAGAGAAAGCCCCAACAGTATCACTGGTCACCTTGCTCCCTGAGCAGAAGCAGTCTAAAAAATTCTTTTCATATTACAGGAAAACAACTGATAAAATGTTGCACAATGCTAATTTCTGCCACAACTGTGGAAAATCAGGGCGAGCTTGCACAAACCTTGAACAGTCTTTTAAGTCAGACCACACCTGCAGAGGAGAAGCCTCTGGAAAACAGGAATCCTGTGCTGGCATCCACCTCTCATTGCTCTGCCACAGATGCCTGAAAAGCACCTGGGATTCCTGCACATGCCATAAACTCATGTCAGCAGCCACCAAAAAATCAGATCCTGGCTGAGCATTAATGAATGTTTTCAGTCTTTGTGGCACGTTCAGGGTGCTCTTCTTTAAGATACTGAAATAGCTAATATTAAAAAAAAATTAAAAAATTAAAAAGAGGGATTCTGTCTCCACAGCACTCTCTACCATGGAGGGATTTCTTATTTACAGTATAGAAATCAGGTCAATCTGAAGGCAAGATGAAGTGAAACACCTCCATGGAAAATACACCTTAAACCAGGCACAGATCAAGGGAGTGCAGGAAGCTTGTGTCGGCAAATTCCTGCTCTCTTTGATCACATCATTTTATCTCTCTGGCTACAGTGGATCCATGATCCCATCATTTTCCCATTCTTTGCCTCATCAAAGTTGTAAATCTCTTATCTGAGGCAGCAGCTGAGCCTTTCATATGCAGGACCCAGTAAACAACCTGCTTTCAGACTGCTTTATTTGCCTTTAGCAATAGATCAGAGCACACTTTTCCTGGATTTTAAACTACACAGGGGCCAAACTGGGAGCCCAGTAAGTCAAAAACTGGGGAATCAGAGTTCCCAGCTCCTGGTTAGATCCAAGGCCAAGGCAAGCTCCTGCATTTCACAGATGGGGACAACAGTGAGGGAGGCAGGTGATGTCTGACCCCATCCTTTGAAACCTCTCAGAATCACCCCACTAAGAAACAAGAGCTCTGGCCAGAGGACCTGGCACAGCTACATGGGTTTGGGAGAAAACAGACCATTTCACTTCCAGCTTTTTCTCCTCCCAACTCACGTGTCGAGTGTACGCTTGAGAGAGACACAAGAATACAAAATTCATGTCTGTACCTGCCAGTTACCTGACACGCTGCACAAACACTGCCCAAGGAAAACACCCTGAACTGCCTTTGTGCTCCATTTTAAAAAATAATTTTTCTGAGCGTCCACAGGGCTCTGTGTTTAAAATAAAGAGTGTTTCATCTGTGGTGGGGAGGATCCAGCAGCACCCAGGATTTAGGGATGGGGACAGATCCCCCTCCCCACACACCTGCCCCGCTCACCCTGAGGGAGCCACAGAAAGGATCTTACACAAAGCCACCACAAGCCGGTTTAAATTCACCACAGGCGGCCCCAGCACCTGCAAAGCAAATCCTCCGGAGGTCTGAGGAGCCCCAAATCCGTGGCATCTACCTGAATCCCTGCAGAAGTGGGGCCTACAGGCAATGACTGACATTAGTCCTGGGACAAGCCGGTCTGAGCCCTCACGGAGGTGCCCCTGACAGGCCGTGGAGCTGTTTTGGGCAGCAAAGAGCGGTACCTGAGGCACAGATGGGCCTCATGCCTGAGGAGCAGGAACGTGGCATGTCTTACCTCACAGTGTCTCTCTCTGTCTCTCTCTCTCTGACTCACTGGGTAATCTTTAACCATAAGACATTAACTGCGATTACACTCCCGCCTGAATCCCAAACCACCCCCGCGGCCCTGGGCGGCCCCTGAGGGGCGGCGCGCACCGAGGACCCTCACCCGGGATGGCGGCGGCGCGCGGCTTCCCTGCCCGCACCCAACATGGCGGCGGGGCCGGGGCGCCCCCGCAGCCCCTCAGCGGCGCAACGTGCGCACGGGGGGCCCTTGCCCGTATTCAAGATGGCGCCCGAGGCGGTGAGCCCCGTGCCCTGCCCCCACTCAAGATGGCCGCTCCGGGTGTCATTCCGGCCTCCTTCCCGCTCTGAAGATGGCTCCTCCCAACCGCCTCCCTCCGCCTACCGAATGGCGCCGCGCACCGGCGCGTCGCCCCGCCCCTCGCCCCGCCAACAGCCAATCGCCTTCGCGCTGAGCGCCCCGCAGCCAACCCCGAGGGGGCGGGCGGTCCCGCCCCCTCGTCAGCGTGACAGCTGCGCTGGCCAATGGGGCGCCGGCGCGGGCGAGGCGGGCCGGGCGGCGCCGCCATTTTGTGAGTCTATAACACGGAGCCGTCGCGCTCGTCCCGCTATTGCGGCGCCTCCACTCCGCTCCCGACTGGTCCTCTCCGTGTGCAATGGACGGGTGAGTCCCGCCCGGGCCCTTCAGCGGCGCCGCCGGGCCCCTCCCGGCCTAGCGCAGGCGGCCGAGCCGGGGGTGCCCGCGCAGGGGGCTGGGGCGGTACCTGCGGGGGCCCCGCGGGCGCGGCTGCTGAGGGCGTGTGTGGGGGGGTGTTGTGTGAGGGGGTGGGGGGGGGGTCTTGTGTGCGGGCCGCGCCCCCCGCACCCCTCCCGGTGGGCGGTGAGGGGACCGGGAGCGGCCCCGGTGCGGCGCCTCGTGCGGGCCGGCCCCGCGTGGGCGCTCCCGCCGCACCGGGGGTCCCACCCGGGGGTCGGGGGTGGGGGGTGCTCCGGTGGTCCCGGCCGGGGGGGGAGGCCCTGAGGGTCCCGCTGGTGGTGTGGGGAGCTCAGGGGGTGCCGGGGGGTGGTGGGATCGGCGTTGGGGGGGTGTCGGGAAGGAGGGAGGCCCGGGCGCGGCCCCGCGGGGGCGGCGCACCTGGCGGGGCGGCGGGCGGTGATTCACGGCCGCGCTCCCTCCCCATTGTCTGGCGCTTCCGCGGGGTGTGTGCGTGTGTGTGTGTAGGGAGGGAGAGTGGGGGTCGAAAAGCTCTCTCCGGGCTCCTTTTGTGACCTGTGGCTCGCACAAGTTTCGGGCGGGGCAGGGCTCCGTGGGCGCCTCACCTGAGCGCCGCAGGTACGGCCGGAGAACTCCGGGGGAAAACGAAAACTTCGCTCCACAACCCCCTGCTCCTCGGGGGAGTTTCCAGAGCTCAACTTCTCCCGCGGGGCAGCGTCGATTCGCCTTTAACCACCGCCCTCTGCGGCGGAGTTCGCTCTAAAGAGGGTGTTTTATCAAGGGATCTCTCGAACACGAGCTCCCCGTGCTTCTCTCCCCCTGTATGGCGTAGTTTGGTTTTTGTTTTTTTTTTTAGTGGTCTGGTTTTTTGTTTCTTCTAGCGCGCAGTAGTTAAAATATTTCTAAAGGCCTCCGAGTAAGCAGTTTGTTTTCCCAGAGCCGTAAGTACGGGAAGCCCAAATTAGTGCCTTCTCGCTTTCTGCCTCGGAACACTGGTCTGGGGAGAATTAGGCGTAGTCACATGTCTGGGTTTTTTTACACACTGAAAAAGTGGCGTCTGGGTGTTGTTTTCATCTTAAAACCCATAAAAATCGTGCATCTTACAATTTTTGCAGTCCAGGATTGCTCTGCTGCTTTTAACCAGTTGCTCACCGTGTTGAATATTAAAAAAAAAAAAAGGCAAACCAACAACAAATTCTCAGCACATGAGATCACACATTCTGGTGGCAAAAATCGGTTTGATATCAGCTGTGGTTTGTGGGAAGGCTGATGTTCTGCGCGTTTTAAAGTAGTTGCTATTTGAATGTAGAAGTTTTAGTGAAACACACAAGTCTCAGTTACCCCTCACCTCTTGGAGATCGTGGTGCGGGATCGGTTTGCCCCGTGAAAGTGTCTCCTGTCTCCTGCTGGAACTTCAAAAGCTGCTTCAGAAAATGGTTTTAGGTTTTTGCCGAGTTGGCAGCGACTGGCCCTCTGGCTCCAGGCTGCTCCCTTCTCCCGAAAATGATCCCGAGCTGTGCCCAAGTGATCCCCCTTGAATAAGTTGCTTTGTTAAAACATGTGAGGAGTCCGTATGGGCAGTGCTGCTTTGGAAAATGACCTGGAGGTTTTACTGGTGCTGCTTAATTTTTTCCCTTATTGGGTAGGAATTATCCCATTATTCCATGGAAAAAAAATAATTTTTATGAAGGGCTTTATTGCCTGTTCTTTTGGAACTGGGAAAAGTTTTAATCCCCTCCTGAAGGCTGATGTGCATGACGGGAGAAGGAAGCTTGGGATAATTTATTGAGGGGGTGTGTGAACTGGAAGTACATTGCACATTTGAATAAAAATTCTGAAATACTGTGGAGCTTGTTTCCCGTGGTATTTGTTATCAAGTGGGCTACAACAATATCCCAGGAATCGATAGTTCTTGGCAAATAAAGCGGCTCTTCCTGTTGGATAGTTCTAAATGCCATCCCCTGCTAAGGCACTTTATGTAAAACATTTCCTGTGCGAGAGGCCCACAGGAGGAACAGGAAGTGGGAGAAACTGCTCTGGGGTAAGTTCGAGAGTTTGGGAAACCTGGGACATTCCGTGTTCTTACTGTGCTTTGTTGGCAATAGCTGTTTTAAGAGTATGGAAATGCCTGGGTTAATGTTTGTGTGTTGGCTGAGGAATGTGTGCCGTGTTTAGTGATGCTGGTTCCTTGAACTGCTCTGTGCAGATGGGTTTCATTAGTTCATTACTGCTGACCCTTGGGTGCAGACAACCCATCTGCCCCGAGGGGTGACCAGAGCCGGGCCCCTGGAGTGGTGTCAGACCCAGCCTCGCCCGAGTACTTCCCTGGAAAATGCAGAACTATCGCGTGGCTTCCAACAGCAGCCGTTGGATCGGGCTGTTGCTCCAGCTGCAAAGCGCTGGGTTATGATGACACGGCAGGTTGGGGGGAAGAGGAAGTGTGAGTGGCTGAGCTGGCTTGAGCTGGGAACACTGGGATGGCCTAATGAGATCGAGCAGGATTTAATTCCTTGAAAAGTTATGAGGGAAGTAAGAACTAGTAAATGCAAGTCCTCTCGCATTAACTCGCTGGTGTCAAGTTGTTCTTGAGTGCTCCAGTCTCATTGCTGGTTCAAGATCGACTGCCCTGCCTGCTCTGTGGAGCAGGTCGGTCATCTGGCCACTACTGGCTCCTGTACTCTGCAGTTACAGGCAGCTCTGTGAGAGGAGTTGAACCAGGCAGGGTTGTGGACATGGCAGTCCAAAGGGGTCTTTCTGCTCTCAGTTTTGTGTCCTGATTTACAGGGGATTGGAGTTTACTAAAAAAAGATGCAATCTCCAGTGCAGGGGTGTAACTGAAATCCTTAGGCTGTCCTGAGCACTCCCACAAAATAGTAATATGGAGGTGCTGTAAGGCTCTGGGAGATCACAGGCAAGCCATTCCAACTCCACTGGTGGAAGATGTTGCTCTAAAGATCTATGTGTTGTAGTGTAGAGTCCACTGCTGACAGCTGGCATGGGTTGCTTGATGTACAGCTGGTGCTAATGTTCATCTTACTTAATCAGAAAGTCTCATTTTAGGAGGTTTAAGTGTCTTAAGGTACAGTTTAATGAGTGGTTTTTCCTAGAATTGATAGAGGAATCCTGTGTAGGGCATACCCCAGGCTGGACCTCTGGGTGATCTGCCAGTTGGGCCCTGCTCTGAGCCCAGCCCCAGGTCCTGCTCTGTGGGGGCACAGCTGGGCTCTGTCCTGGGGACTGCCAGAGCTCTGGCGTTGGTTGTCTCTTCAGCCCTGCTGAAGCTGGCCCTGGCTCCACGGGTATGAGTGGGACAGGAACTGCAGAAGGGGATGTTGGTGGCAGAGCTGACTCGTGACTCTCTTCCTCTCGGTGTGGTCAGTCGGGGTCACATCGCTGGGCTCGAGGGCGTTCGTTCCTGCCCCCTCCCCAAGCCCTTGCAGGAGGAGCAGGTGCTGACATAGGGAGTGGGAGAGCTGCAGTTTTCTGGCACTGCTGGGTCTTGGGTCTCCACCATCACCATCTAATAATTTTTCTTTGTATAAACTGTCCTTGGCTCACCTGCAAAGACAACTGTGCACTTTGACTTGCTTTTTTCTTACTACTGTAAACTATGCTGGATTTTTGTGGCAAACCTATCTAACTTTTTTAATCCTTTTCTTTCTTTTTTCTACAGCATTGTCCAAGATATAACAGTTGGTACAAAGGTAGGCACTTCTCACTTTTTCTCTCTTTTTACACTGCTCAGCATCTGACCTAGTTTTAGCCTTACCAAATGTAGATCTTCAGCTGTAAAGGGTTATTTCTGGTACCATATAAATTGGTTTTAACCAGAAGGTAATTTAGTTTCATGTGCATATAAAACTTGTAATATGGCTCAGCATTTAGCTCTTGGCATTTGGAGATTGATTATCAACTTTATTGCCTTTAGAAACAGCCCTTTCCCCTGGTAAAATGTCAAGCCATGCTTGTAACTTGTGTGCTAGACAATGCTTCTCCATGGAGAAACTGATCCTTTTCCTTTGGAGAACTCAGTTTCCTTTGTTTGTGTGAATTCCTGTTCAGTTATATGTCAGAAATCCTTCTGCCACAAAAGGGAGTGTTTAGCTGTTGATTTTTATCTCCTGCGAGTACAGTAAATATGACCTTTGCCCTTCTAGTCTCAGGTTTGGAAAGTGCAGCCTTAGCCCTAAACTCAAAGTGCTGACAAGGAGGCTCCTTATCTGCTGCGGGTGGCAACAGGCGTTGTGTTCACGGGATCAACACTGGTCCTGTGAAACGCGGAACCGGAATGTGCAGGACAGGCTGACACTCCTTCCCGGCCTAAAGGGCTTGGTTTGACTCGGTGGATGCTATAGCTGTGGGATCAGGACTGCAGGGAGCTCAGCCCTGTGTGAGTGTTGGCCAGCAAAGAGCTCTTGCGTCGGAAGTACAGAATGAGCTGTGGCTGCAGTTAAGCACAGGCAGCCTGGTAGTGCTTTAGAGGTCTGAGAAGTGTTAAATGCATGAAGGGGCTCTATCAGCTCTAGGGGAAAGGTTGCTCCAACTCTTCCTCCTATGGGAATCTGAAATTTGAATTAATGATAGTGTCTGGTTCTGGGTGAGAATGCTGCCTGCTCAAGGAGCTCAGTTTGCCATCGGATACGAGGAGGAGAGGCTTGAGCCTGGACAACAAGGTTAGTTAATAGTTCATAGCCACTATGAAAAGTGGACCAAGGCATCCCTTGACACTGTAGAGCAGTTTGATACGATGTCTACTGGTAAACTGATTAATGTAGGTACAGATCCCCTCAGTGGGTTTTAACAGTGTGTAATTTGTAACTTTAAGAGGTGATTTGACATAGCTAAACTTGACAAGGAAGCATCTGAAACTGTAATTGTAGTCCTCGGTGAATTTCAGAGCTTCAGGCTGGGGGATTGCCTGCCTCATTCTCATCTGGGGGAATTCCAGTCCCCAGTGTGGGCAGGCGGATGGCTTAGATGAGGATTGGGAGCAATCCCATCCAAGTGCCTTCACTCCTGGCATGGGACAGCACTGTACCTGTGGCTGTGCTGGTCAGACACTGCAGGGAGGAGTGGCAGGACTAAAGTGGGCATTGAAAATGAGGTTTCTTGTCAAGTCAGGCAAGACAAGTTTTAAGAAAGTTGCATCAAAATATAAAGAGTGGCATAAGCAAACAGGAAAGCTGAATCATCTTGGTAAAGGTAAGTTTTTAAATTATTTTTGCTGAAGCCATGTTATCTGATTGTGTTTAAATAAGTTGTTGAATATGCCAGTGTAGGTCATGTAACAGAAGTCCCCTCGTTAATGCTGGGTTGTAACGTGCTGTGGGTTTGCGTAGGTAAGTTGGAGTCTGTTTTTGCACAGCTGGGAGCAAAATGAAGCTTCTCCTGTGCCCAGATCCTCTGCCTGGGTCAGTCTCATTAGACAGCTCCCCCTGCTCTGCTGCTCCTGCACTCCTCCTGGGGTACAGCACTGACAGGAGTGTCCATTCTGTCACCTGTGCTCATGAGAGCTTCCTGGCTGAGCTGCCAAATCACACATGGAAATCTGAGCTGGAAAACTCTTTTTAATCTGGGGTGTAAACTTAGTCATTCCTGCCGTGTATGTGCATGGAAGGTAGGAATTTGTTAGGGTGTTGGGAGATGACAGTCCCCAAAAGCTGTCAGCTGTTGGCATACTTGGTGACATGCCATTGAGATCCCAGTAACCTTGTCCATGTTCTGTTACTGTGACTGGAATGTCCCCAAGCTGGAGAATTCTCAGACAAGCAGGAGAAGTGCTTGTGACTTAAACCACTGCTGAACAACATGTCAGAGCAAACTCCCAGTGGCCTCTTAGTGTCTTCCTGCTGCGAGTGCTGAGTTTTGTAGTGAGAATTTTGTAAATTGAGGACTTTGCGAAAGTCAGGATTTTTTTCAGTTTTTTCTGCTTTGTTTTAAAAGGCAGGCTGCTGACCTTTTTTTAATTTTCTCATGTCCTTAATTTACATATTAAGAGTATTCACACCCACTTATTAATTTTTCTGAGATCTTAATTTAGTTTCTTTAATTTAAGAAGTCCCCAGGTGTCCTCATGACTTACTCCTCTGAGCACTGTACTGCCCAATGGTCTTGTTTTTAATCAGGTGTAATTGTAGTAGCCATTCCTGGCTCCTCTGTTTAAAGTGTATGAATTTGTTTAGGAAGCTCATGGCCATCCTAGTGTGGGGGTTCCTGATACACAGCCTTCTGGAATGTCCTGCAGATTAGGAACCCATGATATAAGACTTAGTTCTTTCCATAACTTCTCTGCTGTCTGAAAAGGAAGGAAATATGGGCCTAAGATGGAGGCACCATATTTGAGCTCTGAGGTGCTGGTTTTACTCTGCAGTTACCTCTTTCAAGTGGTCTGATCGAGGTCCCTCTGTGTTTTATCTCCTTGCCCTTTGTTTAATTTCCTTGGATATCACTGTTCCTTCACACTCTAATGGTCTTTGAGCAGGAGTGACTGACTAGAGAGAGGATGAACTGTGACACGTCCTTCTTTAAGTGAAAATGTGTTTTGGTGATTGAAAAAGTCTCAGAATAGTTTAGATGCTGAATAATCTCGTAGTTTCTTGCTTAAGTTAAGCTCTGCCTGAAAGATTTTGCTTCCATAAACCAAAAGTGCAGTTCTGTGTTGTTTGAGAAGTTAATTTTTAAAACAGGCTTTGCTGGAGTGTGATACAGACTGACTGCATAGAAGTGATTTGTGGTGAAGCCAGGATCTTTGCCATGGGAACAGTAATTATGGCTTCAGGCAGCAGGCCAAGAATGTTGTGAGGAAATTCCAGTCCCCTCCTATGGCTTTAGTTAGAAGCTGCAACAAGCTGGCTCTTGTGGCCTCCCCAACAGGCGTGAGCACACATGGGAGCCACATGCTGGTGGCAGGGGACACGGATGGCAGTGGCTGTTGGGAGGCACTGGGTCACCTGGGTGTGCCAAATGGCTCCATCTCACCTGAAAGTGCCACACGCTGCCTTATGCATCTGAATCTTCAATTTATGTATCTGCTAATAAAATGGTCAGAGTAAATACTGGGTTTTAAAATCAGGCCTACTTTGCCCTCAGTCTGGGATGACTTAAAAAATGGGAAAATAATACATGTGAACTTTCTCAACTGCACCTTTTTAATCCTATAAGTGTAGAGATAGACTGGTCTCTGACTCTGATGTCTGCTTCAGGTACTGTCAGACTGGAAAATGCAGGTGTGCTGGTGCCATGTTTGTTTTCCTTTCATACCAGCAAGAAGAGGAAGCAGCATTTAATTTCAGATTCCTTATGGCTCTGCTACAGCTTCTTTAAGCTGTGCTTGGTTGGGCCGGTGTTTGAGCCGTCCTTCCATAGGTTCTGTATTCCCAGTGAGTCATCCAGCAGTATTCTCTCTGATAGGATTTGTGTTGAGCTTTGCCAAGGCCCCCTCTGCTCCATGGCAATGATTTAAAAGCTCAAGGTTGACGAGTAGTTAAGTTTCAGCTTGGGAACAGAAGATCATAAAGCCTGGGTGTGTGCTGCCCTACAGAGCCAGCATGACTGCATTGCTGCAGCACTTGGAGTTTAGGAATTTTGGGCTATTTAAACTGGCCACACCTTTTATTTGCTCAAAGGGCAGGTTTGTTTCACAGGGTGTCTCCATAGTAGCAAAGACGAGAAAGTCGGGAGGGGCTGATGGGTGAGTGGGTTGAGGATCCGGCTTTGCTGTGAGGCTGGTGTGTGCTCCAGTTCAAACGCAGCCTGTTGCCAAAGCTCAGAGCGTGAGCAGGTGTCCCCTTGCAGTACTACAGGGTCTGGTGGCTTTTAGGGACTTCAGGATTTGTCTGTAGCCCATAGAAATGGTGCCGGCGCTTGTGGCAGTACCATGGTGGGAGACTGCCGTGGTCTGACCAGCTCACCCAGCTTCAAAGGGGCTGGGAGTCTGTGTGTGCCCAGTGTGCCAGTGGGGATGTCAGTGGGGAGCCTGCTGTTGGCTCCTCTGGAGAGGTATCAGCCTAAATCCTGTCCAGGCAAGAGGGAGGTTGTAAGAGTTTTAAAAGCCTAAAGTGGCAGGTGATTGGTGTTGGCTGAACAGAGTATGGGTTAAAAAAAAGTGTCCTCCCTGCCAGATAGGCTGATGCCTCCACCACAGGTCCACTGTGTCCGTGGAATATGCTGACTGCTGAGTTGAATTTAATTTGGTTAATGGTACAGGGCTTTCTGTGTTCGACTTGGTACATCAGCCATGAGCAATTTGGTGAACTAAATTGAATGCAACTCTTTTGATTCTGATCAGATTATAAATTTTGTGTCCAAGGGGTGAGCGACACCAGGCTGGGAACAGTGATGTGCTGTGATGAAGCTGTAGAGTCTTGAAGTTGCTTTGTGTTGGCCTTAACTTCCCAGCTCCCTGATTGGGGACTGATGGGGATGCAGGTGTGGTGTGTGCTCTTCAGAAGTGTTTCACAAAAAAAGTTGACTCATGGTTTGTGTTTGTGACCCAAATTGGAATGTTTTTCATACTGCTTTACCTCCAACTGACTGAAAAGTGCTGGAGGCAGGAAAGGGGAGTAGAGGGAGAACATAAGGGAGCCTTGCTGGATGTGAGTCTTTGGTGGAAGACGAGGAAAACTGGCATCCTTCCTAGTAGTTTAAATTTAGTTCCATTCTTGAATCTCAAATCTCTCAGCAAAAAATGTTGGAATGTAACATGAGTGTGATGGTGATGTCATCAGACTGGATTTCTCTTAATAGTTTCTTCACAGAGATTTGAGCTGTGAACTGAAGGATCAGAGCATTCCTGTGTCCCTCTGGGACTGACCTTGGACAGCCCTTGATGAGCCGCTCCGTTCCTCCTGTGCTCAGAGGCATTTTTCTGCCTCTTTGATCAGAGCAGAGGGTTTTTGTGAGCTCCTCAATGAGCATTGTCATTTTTGTGAAAATATTATGGTGGTCTCTTATTGGCTCCACAATATTTTTCCAGTCGTAGGAGACATGAAGAACAGTGATGCCCACGCACTCTGGCTTCTTGCAGAACAGATTTTCTTTGGTTTCTTTTCAGAGGGGGGTTTTCCAGTGCAGCGATTTCCTGCTTTGCTTTCTATAAGTGCCTGTTTGCCTGCAAAATCCACTTTTTCCCTCACAAAGTACTGCTGTCCTGAGTCTGTCAGAGCAGTTATAAGGTGCTCTGCATCCAAAGGCAGAGAATGCTGCTGCTCTGTAGGGTTTCCTCAGTGAGCTGGGGAGAGAAACAGCTTTTTGTAGATCTTGGGCTTGACCAGCCTGTGCCTTTTGGCCTTTCCGGTCCTCGTCCCCTTCCTTCCCATGTGCCCTGTCTTTCTGACATGGCTTTAGTTTTGCTTTCTGCCTGAAACTTGATTAATATCACCTGTTTGACTTGAAATGAGTATTTTTAGGGTCGTTCAGTTTGTATTTGTTTTCTAGCCTTTTGCACAGGCGGGATGCAGTTGACTTAGAGTAATCCATTTAAAGTAAGTGCTGGATCTTAAGTAGATAAAGGATTATATAGGGCAGCTGGGAATTTCTGTAGCACTTCTAGGTGTGCTGGTAGAAGCTGAGACAATCTCTGGCCTTGTTCCAAAGTGTGGTAAACCAGGTAAAATCCCAGTGGCAGTGTGTAGTGTACGTGAATGAGATGTTGCTTTTCAAGCTGTGAAAGCCCGTACAGACTTAAAATTCTTAGGACTTACTTGTTAAAACTTTAAAGCAAAACAAGGCTTTGATTTGGAGAGTGGTCAAAAAGGTAACTGGAGAAAATATGAAATGTGAAGTTATACCTTGCCTGCCTCTCTCTAGCTCAGAAAAGGGAACTGAGGGAGTATTGGCAACAGGGCTACCCCGGAGTGTGATTAAATTAGTGCAGCTTGGGCAAGGGGCCTTCTGTAGCCAGGAGTGTCAGGCCAGAGGAGGCTGCTGGCATGGTAACCCATCCCGGCGGGGTTTCCGTGGTGCCATTGTGCTGCTGACTGGGGATTTGGGTGGTGGAAACAGCCCTACCCTACTCTAGGCAGGATCTAGCAGTGTAACTCCAGAAGTGGTGGTTGTTTTTGATCAACAGGAAGAGGAGATTTGTTAGTTCAAACGAGGAATTTGATGTGCTGCAAGCGCACTGTGGCTTCTGTTAATCTCGTCATAAAAATACCAGCTGCAAACGAATGGCTGAGCAGAAATGTCAGCATAATTAATGCCTCTGTGAGCAGGGATGGGAACTGAGGGCTGGAGGACTATCTTGAAGTGCAGCTGGGCCTCCCCCAACAACTTAGCGAATGCAACAGTGCTGTGGATGGACATGGGTGAGCGCTGAGCACCCCACAGCCCTTGGCTGGGTTTGTTTTGTTTTTAAACCTAAATTAAATTACATAAAACTTCAGAATCAATAACTTTGCTACTAGGTTTCCCAGTATAACTCAAAATACCCCATGGGTATGCTGTTGGTGAGAAACTCTTCTAAACCTGTTCAACCAACTAGGCTCACTTTGGTTCCTCTGTCTCTACTGAAGTGGGTACTTGCTATGAAGCATTTGAATTTATACAGTGGTTTTTTCAGAGTTTCTAATACGTACAGAAAGAAAAGACGAGTGTGGAAAGAGACTGTGGTGATCCCTGCAGTGTAAGGGCAAAGAGCTGATCAAGGCTGCTGAGTGCCCACTACTGGGGACAGGGTCGTAGAGAGCTGGGTTTGTTTGCATCAGGTTTGATCATTCCAAAAAGCAAGGATTTCCTGTGGTTATTCAATATCAGCTCCAACAGGAATAGAGGAGGAACACACACTGATGAAAAGTCCTGGTCAATGCAGCCTCCTGGTGCTGGAGACTGGCTGGTGTGGTGTGTGGGTGGCAGCATGACATGACCACTCCAGCTCCTTGGGGCATTGGATCTGCTCCTCTTGCACTTCAACAGCCACCCCTGTAAAGGGAGATGTGGGGAATAACTTTGCTGTGACTGTGCAATACTACATGTACTGTCTGCAAACTTCCTTGTGTAGAGAAAAGACCTTGGAATAACTGTGGTTTTCCAACTATGGCAGTCTTCCCTCTTCGTTTGCATGTACTTCCAGCTGGGAAGCTTACAAATTGACTGCTGCTGCTTTTGATGTTGAACAATCATCCCCTTCTGCCTCCCGGCTCTGGTCACAGTGGGCAGCACAGGCTGTCTCCAAGATAAGGGGAGTGCTTTGGAAATTGCTCTCGTTAAAGAGACACGGACCTGTGGAGCCCGAGCCTGGCTGCAGTGACATCCTTGTGGCAGAGCCTGCAAGGAAGTCTTCAAATATGCAAGAAAATGTTTATTTTAAACAAGCCATTAGGAAAGTCAAATTCAGGGAATAGAAATTCTTTCCATAATAGTATAAATGCTTGTTTTTCCAGTTTATAGTTTCCTAGTGTTGCTTCCATGAGAGCCAAGTATGTGGCTTGTTCTCCTGGCGTTTCCATGATGGATTGCAGGAGCTGCCCAGTGTGCTTGCACAGGCACATCGAGTAGTACTGGAAGAGCTGGAGTTCTGGATGTGCAGAATTTTACAAGTCAATATTTAACATATTTTAAAACAGTTCAGGCCCATTAAGTCCTGATGCAAGGGCTTTCATGAGGTCAGAAACACCTGTCTGTATGGGTAGGGCTGTGCTTTGGTGGGTAGTTCTTGTCAGGAGCTACCAGGTGTATCCCAGGCCAGAGCACAGAAAGCTGTACCTGAAGTGGCTGCAGCAGTGGAGGCACAAGAATGTTCTTACAGTAAACTGGGGGGTTTCTTTTAGCCTTGGAATTATCCCTTGATTTGAGTCATCAAAGGATAGGAACACAGTCTAATAGCCTCCCAGCCCAGCTTGCCTCTTGCTGTACTCAGGAATGGAAGTGCTAATTAGAACAGCTGTTAAAAGGCCCATTCCTAATGACTGCGCCATGTGAGGAGGAGGAGGCCGAGGCCTCGCTGTGCTCAGAGCCTTGGTGTGGGACCTGGTCAGTGCTTGCAGGTGACCAGCAGCAGCACATGAACTGAGGTTTGGAACCTGGCCTAATACTCGTCTTTGGGACATCAAAGTCCTTGAAGCCTCTTTGAAGAGCTGGCAGTGAGTAGTCAAACGAGAAATTCAAGATTTGAGGGAGAAAGAAAAAAAATCAAAACTGTGTGTCTGTGGCTGGGTGTTCTGGGGCTCTCAGTGACCTACTTTCCCAGCCTGTTTGCTGGGGGAGTGCACAGAGCTTTTCTTGTTGCACAGATCCTGTTTCTGCAGGTGCCACCAGATACAGGCCATGTGGGAGATAAGGGTTTCTGGTGCCACAGTGTGAAGCAGGGTATGTTTCCATCGAGGTGGGTGGGAGTTAGCCGAGGCAGGGATGAGCTTGGAGCTTTTTTCTTTTGATGAAAGCCTTTTAGTGTGGCATTTCTGTGGAAGAGTAATGTAGAAAATGATGAGAAAGTGCTCTTTAGTGTTAGATCTGTAGTATCATGTCCACTCACAATTTACAATGGGATTTGAAGTCTTCTCTGTAACTTACTTGAAATTAAGCCATGCTGATTGTAAGCTGTATTGTGTATGCAAGTATAGATTGTGCTAGAAAGTCATTTGTAGTCATGTTTGCTTTTGTCTCAGTAGTGTTTTTCGTGCCTCCTACTTAGGTTTGCCCAGTCCTGAGCAGTTGAGGTGGTTTGGGTGACTTTACAGGGAATGCTGTTACCAGAAGACACCTTCCACTAGATCAGGGTGCTCCAAGCCCTGTCCAGCCTGCCTGTGAACACTTTCAGGGATGGGGCACAAAGTACACAGTTTTGATTCATAACTGCCAAGTCATACCTGAACAGTTTTGGCAGCCTCAGTGAAAATCCTGTGGGATAGGAGTAGTCAGAAACCTGTTTTGCTGGATATGGCAGGAGAAGGTGCCTGTTGGTGCACAGCACTGCGTGTAGTGGCTTCACACAACTCAGCAACGCTCCAGCCCCAAGATCCCTAATGCTGAGCTGAAAAGAGATACTGGATACTGCATTACCAAACTGGATCTGACTGATATTTAATTCATGGAGGTGAGCTTCACTGCCCACTGTCAGTATGTTTTCACTTACACTTGTGTTCAGCTCTTCTCCAGCTTTCTCTCAGTTGTTCTGCTTTAGGAGTGCCTGGGTAGAATTGAGTAAAATGCTGTCTGTTTACCTTTCGTCTGTTCTCTTCCAGCGGGGACCTGACGAGCTTTTCTCTCCTTGTGTTACTAACGGACCCTTTATCATGAGCAGCAACTCTTCTTCTGCAGGTAATATTGCATAGAAACAAGCACAGCAATTATTTCTAAGTATTGCAAGTACTGTGAGGAGGTCTGGATTTTCCTACTTAGTCGTCATTTTAAAATCTCTTCATTTTTAGTATTTATTAGGCCTTTTATAGGACAGTGGTGAATAATAAATAATAAACTTCTGCCAAGAACACCAGGCCAATTGGAAAGGAATAAAGCAGCAATCTGGGGTTAGTGGCTCAGGCCTGCACTAGAAATGTGGGTGGGTGGGTGTGTGCTGTAAACAAGCTGTGAAATGGCCACTGGAGAGTTGATTCCATTGCAGTGGCATTCAGCTGCATCACTGCCATCTGTAATTTGGGGGGAAAAGAGAGTAAAACCTTGTGTCTTCAGACTCAAGTTAACTTAGACTATGGAATTTCTCTGTAATAGAGCAGTAACTGACTGGGGAGCACAGTCTCTGTGTCAGCAGTTGGGAAGTGTGTGCTTGTTCTTCCAGACCCTTCTCATCAGCAGTAATTCTTGCTTCTTACAGCTAATGGAAACGACAGCAAAAAGTTCAAAGGCGACAGTAGAAGTGCTGGGGTCCCATCCCGAGTAATCCACGTCCGTAAGCTCCCCAGTGACGTCACAGAGGCAGAGGTCATTTCTCTGGGCTTACCTTTTGGCAAGGTCACCAATCTTCTAATGCTGAAAGGAAAAAACCAGGTATTGTCTCCATAATTGAAAGCAGGGATTGTGTCAAAGGCCCGATGAGTTTGTCATCAGGAAACCAGCTGCAAATTGTTTAAACAACTGCCATGTGTTAGGAGTCAATAACTTCAGCATACTCTTATTTTACTTTTCTGTGATTATCCCATGAGCTGTAGAAAATACTATTTTCAGGCTGCAGAAGGAGCTCAGTCCATAATTGCAGGTTGTCACTTATAATTATCGTTAGGCCTGGTTTGGAAATTGCAGGCCAGGGAATTATTTGAGCAGCAGTGTCATGAGTTGGCCTTTTTCACTCAGGCTGGCTTGACAGCCGAGTTAGCAGCATGCAACGTGGCCTATTGAGGACACTTCCAGATCCAGTAAATGAGCTGAGTAAGGCTGAAGCACTCTTGGGTAATGCAGGAGGTGTGCACTAATTTGGTAACTAAAATTGCCTTGCAAATTAAGGAGTGAAAAAGCAAGCCAACTTTAATCATTGCTTAAAATAATGTCTTTAATTTTAATTATGGAAAGGTGTCTCTGATATATTGCATGGTGTGATTATACTTAAGTGCTTACTGCAGTGACTCGCTACAATCCCTTACGTTTGCGTGCTGAGGGAGAGAAGCCCTGAGGGTGCAGAACAGCGAGGGGGGCTTCCTGCCCTGGAGAGAGGTGAAGAGTGGATTATTGCTGTATTTTTGTGTTCATGCAGACACTTGTGTCTGAATACACATAGCATGGAGATCTTAGGGTGAGACTGAACCATTGCATTAAATCAGTCTGGAGAGGGAAGATCTTCATTTGTTCTACTTACAATCAGTTCTTAAACAGTTCAAAAACGTGTGTAAATGGGGTTGTGAGAATCCAACCCCTCACTGGAGGTTTGGTTTGGGGTGACACCTCGTGCTGTCCTGGTGTGACGTGTCTGTGTTGGGTTTGACTTCCCAGGCTTTCATAGAGATGAACACAGAGGAGGCAGCCAACACCATGGTGAACTACTACACCACAATCGCTCCAATGCTCCGGAACCAGCCCATCTACATCCAGTTCTCCAACCACAAGGAGCTGAAGACAGACAACTCTCCAAACCAAGCAGTCAGTTTGTTCTCTGTGTTGTCCCAGGGTGGGGAGACAGCCAGATCTCAGCTGGTGATTTGAGATCCAGGGGCTTGAGTAATGTCTGGTGCTGTAGGATGTTTGTTTCTAATGTTTGAAAGATTTCTGTGAAGTGCAGCCCTGATGGGGCAGAATTCACCTATGGTAGAACACAGCCTGGTGCTGGTAGGTGCAGCTTTGAGGCAGCAGTACCTGAACCCAGCAGGTCTTCAGGTTCTGTCTGGGCCCTCAAGGGTCTCTGTGAAGAGGGGAAAAAGTTCCTGTTTTCAGCTCAGCTGCTTTTGGCAAACTTTTAGGACAGGAACGCTGTAAAGAAGTTCAAGTTACTTGTGGGTCTTTATCAGAGGTGGCTGCCAGTACATCCCCTTTGCCTCCTCTCACTTTTCAGGATCAGAGTACCCAATGCTGTGCAGAGGGAATGCTGCTGTTGAGTGGCATTGCTGCTCTTGGTGCTGGAACACGTGTGTGTTCTGTGTGTGAGGGGGCTCTGCAGGAACACCCCCAGGCAGTTCTCACTCCTGGATTCCTGTGGCAGATGTGCATCAATCTATTAGTCTTGTCAGCTTCTCTATGATTCTGGAGATGGTGTTTTACCCCAGAGAGAGCCTCGGGTTTCCTTTTTTCTAAACAATGGGGTAATTTTGATGAGCAAGGTTTTGCTGTAGCATGGGTACTGCATGTTTGATTTAGTTTGTATTTTTGCATTGCCCTTACTGGTTGGGTTGGTCTGTATTGGCCCTGTTTCAAATGTCTAAAGCCATGGCACCCTCAGCCCTGGGAGCAGCCACGAGGCCATTGTGCTCAAGCTGCATCCAGCCAGTTGTTTGCAGGCAGGAAGCTGCAGGAAAGCTGACGGTGTGTTCTTGCAAGCAGAAGTTGTAGGTCTGACAAGGTCTTTGGTCCTGCAGCGTGCCCAAGCAGCTCTGCAAGCTGTGACCACGGTGCAGACTGGGAGCCTGGCGCTGGCAGCCACGGCTGCAGCTGTCGATGCGGGAATGGCAATGGCTGGCCAGAGCCCTGTCCTGAGGATCATTGTGGAGAATCTCTTCTACCCTGTCACTCTGGATGTTCTGCATCAGGTAAAACACATCGCCACAACCGCTTGAAGTTCCTGGAGGAAGTGGCAGCAACAGCTGGTGCATTGTTGTATTTGCAGTCTCTGGTTTATGTTTGTGTGATGTAAGTTCTGAACGAAGCTGTCAGACTTCTCTGGAGACCTGACACCTACAGGAGATTCTCTTTGCATTGGTCCCGCTCTGGCCAGACTTTAATTTCCAGAGGTTTGATTCCTAGTCCACTTGAATTGGATTGATTACAGTTACTCAAGTTCTCTTTAGGTTTTAGCAAAAATAGCTGCTCCTCGTCCTAGTGCCAGGGCAGAGGAAACAAATACAGAGTCCAGCAGCCATTTAGGCAGTGGCCAGTTTGCACAGTTCCCACTGTCTGCTGCAATTGCTTAACTTCATCTTCATGTTTAAAATGCAGGCTTGACTGCATTAAAGAATCCCTGAAATTCCTGAAAAAGGTCCAGTTTCTTAGTCTTCCTGTGTAACAGTGCAGAACAAACAGGCTGTAGTTAGGGGGTGGTTAAGTCACTCTGGTGTGTTCTAGGCCAATGCCCATGGTGTGGTTTAAAACCTTCAGTGTTTCAATTGGAAGCTGACAGCTGAAAGGATGGCTCTTGTTTGTGCATGTGATAACAAAGATCAATATGAAATTGTCATACTGGAAATGTGATAACAAGATGTGCAAATGTTACCTTGCAGATTTTTTCCAAGTTTGGTACAGTCTTGAAAATCATCACATTCACGAAGAACCACCAGTTTCAGGCCCTGTTGCAATATGCTGACCCCATGAGTGCTCAGCATGCCAAACTGGTGAGTGCTGCACGCCTGGATCACTCTCACTTGGGTTTGCCTTGGTTAATCCAAGCTCAGGTGGTACACTGGCATTGGGGTTTGCTCGGGGGTGTCCTGCTGGGCTGACACAAGCAGGTGGGAGGGAATTGCCCCCACACACAGCGTGGGTGGCTCAGGGACTGCCAGAGGGGCTGAATGAGGCAGAGCTTTCTCCACATGAGATACGTGCCTGTCCCCAGGTGTGGAGCCCTGGGAAGGCCTAACACCTCTCTCCAGAGAGTGATTGCAGTGTGCATCTGGGTGAGGATTGCTTTGTTTCCTCACAGTCTCTGGATGGACAGAACATCTACAACGCCTGCTGCACGCTGCGCATCGACTTCTCCAAGCTCACGAGTCTCAATGTAAAGTACAATAATGACAAGAGCAGAGACTACACCCGCCCAGACCTGCCCTCTGGGGACAACCAGCCCACTCTGGACCAGACCATGGCAGCTGCTTTTGGTGAGAGTTCAGGAAGTGGGAGCAGGACAAATCCAACTGGTGTGTATGTCAGTGGGGGAACGGGAAGGGGCGTCATCCTGGTGTAGTTGGTCAAAATTTTAGAATACAGTGTGACTAAGGAAGGAAATTTGAGAGTCGCTGAGGGTCAAGAGCAGTGCAAAAGGCCGGGCGGGTCCTGGCGGTCGGTGCCTCTGCCGCCACCTGGTGTTCGCCCGCAGCCGGTCTTGTGAACACTGGGCGGGTTCAGCACTTACTGGAGCGATTGGGTTGTGTCCTAGTCACAGTTCGTCCTCAGGGCTGTTCCAATAATTACATCCTCGGAGCTGTTCAGAACAGCAGGGTTAGCAGAGGAATCGTTTTTGTAATCTCTTGAAGGTCAATGTTACAGGAGAAGCATTTTCGAATTGCTGGTTTGTGTTTCAGGATTTAGCTTTCAACTAAATGTTGAAGGACAGATCAAGATATTCCAGCTAACTTTAGGGAGGCTTAGGTTGGATATTAGGAAAAGTTTCTTCCACCAGCGGGTGGGTGAGCACTGGAACAGGCTCCTCAGGGAAATGGTCACAACACAAGCCTGACAGAGTTGAAGAAGCATTTGGACAACACTCTCAGGCACATGGTGTGATTGTTGGGGCTACCCTGTGTAGGGCTAAGAGTTGGACTTGATGATCCTTATGGGTCTCTTCCAGCCCAGAATATTCTGTAGTTCTGGAAAGTCTAGCATTTTCCTGCTGTTTTGTGTCTTTGCATAATGTGTATGTCTTTCCCAGGTGCCCCAGGAATAATCTCTCCTTCTCCATATGCAGGAGCTGGCTTTCCTCCTACTTTTGCCATTCCTCAGGCTGCAGGTACTGTATTTCGTGAGTTGAAATTTTACCTAGGTTTTCTGCTGCTGAAGAATCTTGATGTTTTAAAGCAAAACAATGGTGTTTTATTTGGGGTTAGCCATGTAAATTCTAAATGCTGGCACTTGGACATGGTGGGGACTGATGTTCAGTACATCACCTCAGCTAGGAATGCTGCGTGCAGCTGCAACACCTCTGGCCAATGTCCTGGTGACAGGAGGAAAATACACGAAGCAGGATGGGAGGGACAGTAAAAGCAGGCTTTAAAATAATTGAGGGAAATGGGGAAGAGATACAAGTTCTTGTGTTTTGAATTTCCTCATGTGGTTGCAAAGATTGGGAACTTGCTTCGACAGCTGTAAATGTAGTCAAAAGCAAGGAATTTGACTTCTTTTTTAATATTTTGAGAAAGCTCGTATTTAAACATGAGGCTTATTACATGTGGTGAAAGAGTTGCACTGTAAAGTTCAGAGCTCATGTTGCAGGTAGCAGATCATTGCTGCTTCCAGAAGTGGCCAGAAGTCTTGAGATGAAAGCTGGGGGTGCTGAACATGCTCACAGCCTAAACAAGCTTTGCTGGGACTCTCAGGATTCCAAGCCATGTTGGCTTTCTGGGAACCTAATGGAATTTCCTTGCTAATGACAAACAAGCACAGACCAAGCTGTTGAGGCAATGCTGTTTTGGGAAGCAGGAAGGGCTGCTTTGGAGAGTAATCCATGGAATCGATCCCTAGCAGTTCTTTCTCAAGCTCTAAAGCTCTTGCCCTTGGAAGGCCAGTACAGGAGGTGCCAGTAGTTCTGGGAGCAGCCTAGGAATGCCTGTAAATCCAGCTGCAGTGGTTCCAGTTCAGGAGAGCTGGATGATGGTGGCACAGGGGGTACCTGTGGTTGCATGCACGGTGAGAGCACGTTGTGCATGCCCTGGTTGGATGGACCCTCCCAACGCCCCGTGTGTGACTCCTGCCCTGCACAGCAGAGCTGAGGCTTTGTGCTCGTCCGCTGCTTGTGAAACGCGTGACAGTGCTGAGGAGCCTGCTCAGCACCAGGCACTGCAAGAGCAAATCCTGTTAGAAACCAGAACATTTCCTGCAGCACCGAAAGTGGAGGCTCCTGTTGCCCTTAGGATACATGGTCACTGTTGGGAATGATGACTTGCATGGTTCAGAGGGTGTGCTGTCTTCCCTTCTGGTGCAGCAAATACACTAGAGTACATGCTGTTAATTCTTTACTGGTTAATATTCTTTAATTTCCAGGCCTGACAGTTCCAACTGTTCCTGGAGCACTAGCTCCTTTGGCTATTCCAGCAGCAGCTGCGGCGGCTGCAGCAGGACGGATTGCCATTCCCGGCCTGGCTGGGGCAGGGCACTCCGTGCTGCTGGTTAGCAATCTGATCCCAGAGGTTAGTGCAGTCCTAACTTTACTTTTTTTCTCCTTCCTGTTATCTCTGCTTTCACTTTCTGAACACAGATTGGGCTGAAATTCATTGAAAGTGAAATCCTGCTGTATCCAAAGAAAGCGGCATCGCTAGAGCAGCCGCTGCCACACTGCTGGCCCCATGAGCAGAGCAGTACTCTAGTTCTAGTTGCTGAAGGGAAATGGGAAAGTCCATCTCAAATTGAAATTGCTCTTCCTTGGTTCAAAGCCAAGGATGCTGCCTGCCTGCTCTTGTCCCCCAGAGACTACAATGCCTGTCCCTTCCTCCCTCTTCTGTTTGGAGTCTCCCTGCCATTCCCATGGAATAGTGTCATTTGGATCACAGAATAGCCATGTCCATTCCTTTTCTTTGGCATGTTGTAGTTTTTAATACATTAATTCAGAACTACAGAGAGGCTTCATGCTGATCTTTGCTCTTTCTGTGTAGTGTCTGGACCCCTGCCAGCTTGACCTTGTACCTGTGCAGTATTTCCTCTGCCATGTGCTTGCACATTTCCCCCTTCCAGGATTCCTGGAAGTTTTTCCTTAGCTAAACCCCTTAACAGCTCACAGTTTACATTTTCAATTCTACTTAACTGAGTGAGTTGAAATATTTGGGTTTCTTTAAAAATAAAGCAAGCAATATTTGAATAAAAATATTCTTTAATGAAAGACAGCACCGTAAGGGAATTGGATATGGGGGGCTCAGATTTTCCTTCAGTCAGCCCCTGGCTCTGGTTGGATTGAAAGTGTAGAACCTCTGGTGTGCAGCAGAGTGATGAGGCTCTGCTGAGGAGCTGTAACTGATGGGACTGTGCACACACGTTAATAGCACTTTGCAAAGCTGTAAAACTTACCAGTGCAGAGTCACTACAAAACCTCTTTGGATCAAAGGGGAAGCCTGGATGTGATGAATGATCAAAATGTTTAACTCTGGATGAGATGAACCAATTGGATCATGTTTCATACTGCTCTTACCTGTCATTGCTATTCTCTCCAGGGCATGAAATAATGGCAGGGGCTGTGGAACAGCTTTAGGATTTGCTGCTTATGCTGCCTGGAAACTGCTCTGCCATTCCAGGGGCTCATCTCTGGCTTATTCCATCATAAATCTTAAGAGCTGGCATCGTTATTCCTGACCAGTGTGATGCTACCAAGCATGTCCTCTGGGGATGCTGTTGGGTGCCTGGATGGCAGTGGCAGGACAAGGGGCTGTGCTGCACCTCTGATTTCTCACAGCCCTGAGCAGTGCCAGTGGGCACAGCTCTATTTAGGCAGGAGCAAGCACTTATTTCATGCCCTGTGTTTTTTGAGGAGCTCTTCACTCTCCATCCAGCTTGTCTTTGGGCTAGAGAGACTTTGGGACTTGGACTGAAGCTGTGAACTAACAGACATGAAACTTTTTCCATTGCCTGTATAATCAGTGTTGTAGAAACTTACCTGTGCCACAACCAGTTAGTAACGAGACAGTATTGCCTGGAGTGACTGCTCTGCCATGGGGTTTTCCTGAATGGGAATTGTGGGAGCTGAAAAGGCTCCATTTTTCCTTTCACAAGAGTGGGAGCAGTCTGCACATCCCTTGTGGTGACCCAATACTTTGGGTTCTGCGTAGTGAGATCAGGTCATGGAACGGGGAGGGAACAGACCTCTGCAAATGAGGTGCTAGTTCCTTTATTCAAGTGCTTCCAGCAGGCCTTGGAAGGGGCTTTGGGGCAGTACAGCTGCTCATCCATATGATCTGTTCCCTTAAAGCAGTGCTTGGTGTCCAGGGTGGTGAATGTTCCTTGGTTCTTTCTAGCCAAGCACTGTGGTACAGATTGCTTCGTGCAGTGCCTGGCCCCAGAGCAGCAGAGGCAGTTGTTTGTGACTTGGTCCATGAAGTCTTTTCTTCCAAGGAATTCTTGTAAATGGAGAAAATATTTTTAGTCAAAATTTTAGGGAGTGCCATTGCGATTGAATTGGATTTTGCAGCCTGTGGAAGTCACTCTGTGGGGATACTGTCTCTTACATCTTTGTATATCTGAAGTAAAAATGCCTTTTCTTTATCATTGTGTTCCACTAGGTAAAACCTATTAACTGTTTCTGTAAGCGAGTTATTGTATGTAGAATTCTATAAATCTGACTGATGGAACACTACATATTCCTTATGTATTTACTGACCTGTGTTTTTTGCTACTTTTTTCTTTTCTCCCCATCCCTGAATTTTTTTTCTTCCCCTGATCCGGAATTTCTTTGCCAACTGACTGCACGGTACTTCTGCTTCCTGTTGTTGCTTGAAACAAAAAATAAAAACATTCCCCTTCCAAAAAAAAAAAAACCAAACCAAAAAAAAAAAATACACACACCCTGCTCTTCGGAAACCAACCTGCCCTTCAATATTAACCATCTTGAAAACTTCATCATCCATCAACCAATTTCGCCATTTCCTGCGGGGACTCTGCCCTTCCTCGTTGTGGACGATTTGTGCAACCTCGCTCTCCCCTTCGATTCCTTACCTCTTCCCTGTCCCTCCGCTGCCTTGCTCTGCTGTTCTCTAAAGAGAGTTACACCCCAATGCCTCTTTATTCTTTTCGGTATGTTATTATTCACACTTTTTATTACCTTGTTTTTCATTTATTTGAGATTACTTTTTGATACTTCAGAAATGTACAGTTTGCAGTTTGCCTTTTTTTTTTTTTTGAATGCATAATTTCGGTTTTACATTGTTTACTTAGTTTGCTGTTTAATTTAGTTTGCCTTTGGTTTTGGTTCAGTTCTGCATGGGTTATTGCTTTGCATGTCTTTGATAAGAGTTTTAAATTGTGAGAGCATGCAAAATTGTCCAGTCTTCTGGCAGTAAGATTTTGGCTTTTTGCTGAAACCCAATGTCTTTTCTTTAATGTATTGTTCCATTATTATTCTGCTATGTAAGAATTCCCTTAATTAGAGCAGAATATGTAACCATGGTTGGAATGAGATCAGTTCTGGTTGGGAATGGATGTTTTTGCTGTTGGATTGATTAGCTGATGTTAAGTTGAATGAGACTTTGTTTTGTTTCCCTACCTAAGACTGTTTTTGTTTACTCCCTCTTTGAAGGAGTCTATGGTGATGTGCAGAGGGTGAAGATTTTATTTAAGAAGAAAGAGAATGCTCTAGTTCAGATGTCTGATGGGAACCAGGCCCAGCTTGGTAAGCTTGGAAGTCAGACTCTGGGCAGTAAGAGACAAAATGTGTAGTTAAAGCTTTCATATTGTCACTTTGTTCTCTTCCAAAAGAAGACCCAAAACCCTGAACGTGTCTGTGGCTGTGGGGCAGCTCTGGGGCAGGGGTTGGCTTGTGGGTGTGAAAGGGAAACAGGTGAGGCTGAGGGGCCCTGCAGGGTGTGATGTCTGCAAGGGCAGAACTAGAGTGAAATTCTGGCTTTGAATTCGTGTCTGAACAAAACTGAAGTGCCCCTGCAGTCAAGTGTGTCCTCCCCCTTGCAGCCATGAGCCACTTGAATGGGCAGAAGCTCCATGGGAAGCCAATCCGTATCACACTGTCCAAGCACCAGACAGTGCAGCTGCCCCGTGAGGGCCAGGAGGACCAAACCCTGACCAAGGACTTTGGGCATTCTCCTCTACATCGTTTCAAGAAACCAGGCTCCAAAAATTTCCAGAACATCTTTCCCCCTTCTGCCACTCTTCATCTGTCCAATATTCCGTAAGTATCCACAGAGCATGAGTATGGCTGAGTATTGAAGTGTTTGCAGCCTTGGTCTGAGAGCAGCCACAGGCAGCTCTGTGCTGCTGGCAGGAGAAGCTACCCCAGCTCCCTGTTCCATCTCCTTGCCATGCCAAAAAGACTGCTGGTAGGGAATTTAGAAAAGTCCTTGATGAGAATTAGTTTTTTGAAATTAACTTGGTCTGTCAATGTCTGTTTGACTGGAAAAACTATTTTTTCAGACCCTCAATAACTGAAGAAGATCTTAAGATGTTATTTTCAAGCAATGGTGGGACGGTCAAAGGATTCAAATTCTTCCAGTAAGTGTTTTGTCTTACATCTTCTCCTCATGCTGGGCATTTCCATAAGGGAAGGGTGGAAGTACTTAGTTCCAATCAAATCCCAGCTCAGGCTCATAAAGGTGAGCATAATCCTCACTAATGCAGCATTTGCCTCTGGAATAAAGAATTCTCAAGTAACCTTGGGTTGAGCACTGAGTGAGCAGTTGGGCTGTGCATGCTTACTGCAGAGATACTCCTCTGTGTAGAGAGTGAGTGTAGTGCAAGTATCCAGAGGGGTTAGTTCTCTGCCAGCCCTGTTGAGTGCTGGATGGGAGAACCTGGATTGAGTTGGGGAAGCTCCTGCAGTGGAACTGAACATGCCTGAAACTTGTGTCTTGTCAGGAAGGACCGTAAAATGGCTCTGATCCAGATGGGCTCTGTGGAAGAAGCCATTCAGTCCCTCATTGAGCTCCACAATCATGACCTGGGGGAGAACCATCACCTGCGTGTGTCCTTCTCCAAGTCCACCATTTAGAGCTTGGGAAGGCCTGAGACAAAATGGACTTGACTTAAAACCTGTGGGGTTCAGCCTCTACCTTAAAAGGCTGGACACCATGGTTTCAACTTCCATCATTCCAGAAAAAAAAAAAAAAGCCACTTTAAAAATGCAGCTGAAGTGACCTTAAAAGACCAGAGATTTTATTTTTTTAAAGAGAAATCAGTTTACCGGTTTTTAAAAAAAAAAGAAAATTAACTCTAATTCCTCTTGCTAACCTTGCGGTGATGGGTAACAATCTTGACTGTTCCAATAAAAATCACAAGTTCAAGTTTACACTATGGAACCTGCTCTGGGAAATTCCCCTCCCCTCCTGCTCCTCCTCCCCCAAAAAGCAGATCCCAACAAGTTTATCAGGTTTCACATTGATGCCTTTTTTAATTTCTTTACCCACCCATGCCTTGAAAAGACCTAAAACCACTGTGTGAATTCACTGTAGCGCCTTGGAGTCAGGATTGTGGTGACCAGGAGCTCCCAACCCGCCCAGCACAACACTCGGTTGCATTGATCCCACCTTACCTGTGCACCTGCTGTCCTGTGCCTTAAACCTTCTACTTCTTTGGGGAAAACATCCGAGCTGCAGGGAGGGGATGGGCAGAGCTGAGGGGGAGGAGTGGCTCTGGCTGACGATCAGCTGGGAGAGCTGGCAAAGTGGATAAAGGAAATACTGGGCTGTGACTCGGGGCAGTCGTACCCCGCTGCCTGCGAGTGTCTTGATCCCCGCATGTCTTGTGCCACTTCCCAGTCTGCTCGTGGGTCATTGCCACCTGCAAACTCAGGTGGGGGTCACCCAAGATCCTTTGTGACACTCGGACTGAGCAAAGGTCTGGGTGGGGGAGCATTCCCAAGGCCAAATCACATTCCAGTGTCAGGAGCAAGCCCGCGCGCTCTGCCCTCACAGAGCATTGGTGAGAGACACAAGAGCCGCTGTGGGACACTTGTGAAGTTGAATCAGAGTTTGTCAAAATTGTGTGTGTATATACCTAAACGCTTGGCTAGGATTTGGAGAATCCTTGGATACCCCGTGATTAGAAAGGTGCCTGCAAGGCACCTTCATGCCCCTAATTGGAGATTAAGAGGCCGCTGTAGCTCCGCCATCGTTCTTAGAGCATGTCTTCAGCATTTGAGCTTTTGTTTGAATCCTTGTATTATACTTTGATGCCGTTGCTGTCCTCTGTGCCTAGCAATATTTCCAGTTGACCAAATATTCTAATCTCTTTATATGCAAAAGAAATAGTTTAAGTACCTTTTATAGAATGATAAGATGGTATAAACGTAATCTAAATTTACTCCTTTGTGGTATTACCCGTGTATACTGTACTTTATTTTCTTTGTTTTGTAATTAAAGCTGTAGGGCAGGAGTAGTTTCCAGGCTGAGGTCGTGGCTGAGGATGAGCAGAGCCAAGGGTGTGAGAGAACGAGCACAAACAGCTCGGGAATGGAAGGAAAAGGACCCAGGCTAAAGATTTTTTTACCCTTTGAACCTATAAGCCCAGATGTTGTTCTAGGAAGGGAATTTATTAAAAGTAGAATGCAGCAGATCGGGTTTTCCCAATGATACAACCATTTATTTTATTTTTTTTTTCTGGCTTACAACTCTTTCCCGGGCCATTCTGCCTTCTATTCCGTGTGATCCGATGTTGCCTTACATTTCCCTCTAACCTGCAACCTGTTCGGATGCAAAATAACAAGAATCTTGTACTTTTTTTCAGGGTTTTTCTGCAAATTGTGGACCAAAGTTTGTTTTTTAATTGTCTTAGTGTTGCAAGTTCTGATTTCCTTGCTTGGTGTGGGAGCTCTTGACTTGCCTAGCACTGAGTGTTTGGAAAAGTCTTAACTTTCTGTAATTCCTCCCTGGACTCTCAAGGATGTGAATTATGCTGGAGAAGTGTGTGAGGTCCGAGTGAGGGTCCGGCTGGGGCTGTGGCGCGCTGGGTCCCCCCCCGTTGGCCAAGGAGGGCGAGACCCCCAGTGACAGCATCACCCCAGCTGCTTTTGGGTACCTCTAAATCTGGGTGAGCCGTGCTGGAGCCAGGGTTCTGCCCCTGCAAAGCTCCCTCGGGGCTCTGCCCGTGTCTTGTGCTCAGGAAGGCACACCTGGGGGTCTCGGTGGCTGTTGGCTTGTCCCCTCCCCATTGAAACACCCACTCCTCCCACAAGGGGACCCAGCCTGCCCAGCGCAGTGGCACTGGGATAACTGGTCAGTGCCCCCCATCACCCTCCCCCAGTGCTGGGGAGGCTCCTGGGGCCGGGCCCCAGCCAGGACACACAGGGTGTCCTGTGCAAATTGCAGCTGGATTGGGGTAACCGGGCCCCTGGCACGGCAGGTGCTCCCTTCGGATCCTGTGTTTGCATGTAAAGAATGTGAGTAACTAAGGGTGTACATATTTATAATTTTTTTATACCTGTTGTAAGACATGAGGGGCAGCAAAACCCAGTTTTTTATGGTGACCAGATGTATTGTATATTTTGATAACAGCAATTCCAGGTTCAGTATTGTGGAAGGTGGGTGGGGAGGGGAAGCGTACACACCATCAGAATTCCATTGCCTCTTTCAAAGAATGTTTGTAATGCAAAAAGAAAAGAAATTAAAACTATTTTATAACAACCTTTGTACCTTTCTGTAGCTCCATTATTTCCTGTTGAGATTGTAGAAGCAGTTGGTGCCCAGTCTGTACTTGTGCTTTCAATAAATTCTTCTGTATCCTTCGCTCCTGATCTTCTTCCTCTTTATTGTGCCTGTTTTGCTTCTTATTTTTCCTTCTCATGTAATTCCAGCTGCCTCATTTTTTATAACTTTGACTCTTCACACACTCTGGGCTGGCAGTGTGTCCCTGTCTCTGGGGAGCATGGGATGGGGTCTGGCCCTCTGACCCCTCAGTGCCAGCCCCAAGGCCTGAGGCTGTCAGGCCCTCACTGATGTTCTGCCTGTGTCACACTCCAGCACTTTTTACTTCATGTTCCTAAACTTTCCATATGTTCCGGCTAATATCCATGAAAAATAACCCACTTTGAGTCAAACCCTCCTCTCTCTAGTCCTGTGCTGTACCTGTGGGGCTGGATGTGCCACTCTCCATCCCATGGGAGGAGGTGCAAGTCCTGTTCCCTCCATGGGCTCCCAGAGGAGCTTGGTTCTTCCTTAGGGATCTGGTTCTTACCTGTGTGCTCAGCTCTGCTCGAGCTCCTGTCCAAAAGTCACTCTGTGTCCTGGGGGGAGAGGAGACACAATCCCCACCCTGAGCTCCTACTGTGGCTCTGCTGTCCCTGTCCCTCTGTGCCAAGCCAGCATTAGGCTCCAGCATATTCCACAGGCGTAGGCACAGCCCCTGGGCTCCAGGGTTACCGCGGGGGTCCTGCTGGAGCTGGGGGCTGCTGAAAGGGGCCACTGTTGTTCCTTGAGAGTCTAATAGGATTTGTAACAGCTGCCTCTCCCGGTCTCCGTGTGCGTGTGAAAGCTTTGCCGAGCGGGATGCGATGCTGCCCCGCAGGAATGAGCAGGATCATCACTCCTGGGTTGGTTTCCCCGAGTTCACTGGGGCCCAGCCCAGGCTTTGCATCCATCCCCGGCATGGCTGAGGTGCCGGGCTCTTCCCGGCCTGTGTCCGGAGGTGGAGGGAACTTCCCTAAAGCTGCCTTTAAACGTGAAAACTGGCTTAGGGAAACCAGGGTTGTGACAGCGGGAGTGCCCGCGTGTCTGCACCGAAGGAGCTTTCCAGCTCCTGCCCAGAGCAGGGGGAAGGAGCTCCCTGCAGAATGAACACCCTGAACCCCGGCATTCCGCTGGGTGCAAACACGGGAATTGCCTGCCCGCAGGAACCCCAAATCGGGGATCCTTGTCTGGGGGCACAGCAAGCCCGGGGACGGCGGGCGGGGCTGAGCCCTTTGTGTGTCAGAAGGCCGGGGGTCCCTTCCCGGTGACAGTGACGAGCCAGGGGGCTCCTGGCAGAGGGTGTCACCCCTCGGGACATCGGGCATGAGGCAGAGCCCTGGCCGGAGCTGATGAGGGGGGTGACTGGCAGCCCCTCCTGCTGCAGCCCTGTGCGGGGCCGGGAGGAGGAGGAGGATGCGGACGGGGATGGGGAATGGGATGCGGATGAGGATGGGGAAGGGGACGAGGACGAGGATGGGGAATGGGATGCGGATGAGGATG
>JAWWTY010000078.1:2361841-2381093 GCA_035222235.1 Margarornis squamiger | reverse complement strand
GGGGCTGGGGAGGGGGAAAGGGGAGGGTGCCCGGGGCTGCGGGAGCGATGCGGGGCTGGGGAGGGGGAAAGGGGAGGGTGCCCGGGGCTGCGGGAGCGATGCGGGGCTGGCAGTTGCCATGGAAACCGCTGGGTCAGAGGCAGCGGGGAGCGGCGTGTGACGCCATCGGCACCGCAATGAGCCGTGAGCGCGGGGGCGACGCGGGGCTGGGTGGGCTGGGAGCTCCCGCATCGCCCCGGCCCCCGCCGAGGTCTGTGCCGGTGGCCTTCGCCGGAGGATCCGTGTCACCTCGCCGGGTCAACCGCACCACGGCTGGACGCAGCAGCCCCGCAGCCCTTTGTGCTGTTTCTGGTTGGCTTGGGACCCCCCTCCCCGGCTCCCCACCCCGGGGTCCCCCCGCAATCCCTCACACCACGAGCTGCTCCCACAATCCCCCCCCCTCTCCCCGCTAATCCCGGGTGGCTTTTCCAGCACCGAGTCAGGGTTATGTGGATAATCCATATGTTTGCAAGGCGGAGGCTTTGGGATATCCACTGTTAATCCAATTGGCGGTGGCATTTTGGTGCCATCGGCACAGCATCCTGTTTCGGTGGCTGCCCCGGTCTAGGAGCCCTCGGGGGTCCCAGAGCCCCGGTCCTGCCCCCCCAGCCGTGGGACCTGCTGCCCACACCGTGCCGAAGGAGCCCAGCCAGGGAACGTCCACGTGTTTATTCGCTTTTCAAACCACAGCAGCTCCAGCCCGATGCGTTCACAGCCTGGAGACCCCCTTGACCCTCCCAAAACTCGGCCCCAGCCCAGGGCTGCTGCTCCTAGGGCAAAGCTCAGCCCCTGCTGCCCCCTGGGCCCTGTGCCCCTACCCCAATGCCCCCCTCTCCTCCAGCCCCTGCAGTATTTACAGCCCCTGCATGCCCAGAGCCCCAGCCCCGGGCAGACCCCCCCTTTCAGCACCATCCCCCCTCGGCCTCTCCCACACAGACCAGTGGTGTAGGATGGGGGGGGTCAGTGTCACAGGACCCCCAGCACCCACAAATCCCCACACAAGCCAGGGCTTGCTGCCCCACGGCAGCCTCCCCCCCCCCACCAGACCCCTCAATCCAGTCCCTCCCAAAGCCCTCCAGCACCATTTGTGTCCCCCCCGCCCCCCAACAGACATCCACTTCCAGAGCTGGAATAAAATAACCCCTCGGAAATGTCAGCACCAGTGTTAGAGAGAAAGTCAAAGTGCTTGGAGCTGCACCGCCCTGCAGGCTGTGTGGGGGGAGCAGAGCCCCCCCAGCTGCCCGGGTGGGAGCAGATGTCTCAGCTGGCTCAGCACGGGGGTGGCCGTGCTCTGCCTCCCGCTGATGCCAAAGCCAACCCTGTCCTGCTGCTCCCCGCAGAGAGGGGCCCCGGCATCACAGAGCCCCCCCGAGCTGGGGCAGGGGCGCGGGGCCCCGGGAAAGCACCGGGGCTCAGTCCTTAAACCTCCGGCCCGCCTGCATCTTCTTGTAGTAGAGGTCCACCTCGCTGTCTGCCGGCCCGTCCCGCTCGGCCGGCTTCCTCCGCAGTGTGGACTCGCGGCTGGCCGTGGCCGTGGCCGTGGCCGTGGCCAGCAGCCCCTCGGGGGGGACATCCCCCCGCTCCCCACCGCCCCCCACCGCCCCCGGGATGGCAGCCAGGCTGCCGTAGCGTGGCTCGTCCTGCTCCATGTCGCTGACAGAAGAACCGGGGGAGACACCGGCGCTCTTGGCTGGGCGGAATCCACGGAAATCCTTCCCCACCTCACCCAGCTCGTAGGTGTCTGGCCCCTCGGGCCCCTTCGGCCCCGACTTCCACTCCCAGGGCCCGTTGCCAGCAGAGAGGTGGACGACAGGGTGGTGGGGGGCGTGGGCATCAATGGTGATGATGCTGGAGCTGTCCCGCTCGGAGGGCGAGCGGTACTGCGAGGAGTCGGAGCTGGTGGAGGACGACGACGTCTCTGAGTGCTTGGGGGTGACAGAGACGAGGCTCTGCTGCTTGGACATGGCGATGACCTGCATCAGGCGCGGGGGGTTGGCCACTCGCTGTGCTCCCCCCTTCTCTGCAACCATGACCCACTTGGCCCGCACGGCCGCCCCGCCGCCGGCCGGGGCACCGGCGCCCGCCTGGCTCTCCTCGGGGATGTGCACCAGCTGCGAGGCGCCCGGACGGGGCTGGATGAGCACACGGGGCCCCATGGCCGCCCGCTCAGCCGAGCGTGCCTGCACCGTGGGGTACAAGGAGGGGGGCACCTCCTCGCCGGGCTCCCCCGTGCTCCGGCCCTGCGCCGCCTCCTCTGCCAGCGTCATGCTCCGTCCCTCCAGCGACTTCTGCTTCCACTCGGTGATGAGCTGCTTGGAGCGGGAGGCGTCCACGGGGACGTGGATGGTCATGTGGCGCCGAGCAGGGTCATCCATGGAGGGCGTGTTGACGCGGGGCAGGGTGTTGCTGAAGGTCACCATGTTCTCCTTGCCCATGGGGCTGCGAGGGGCCAGCAGGTCCACGTCCACGCTGGCCCGTTTCAGGCTGCCCAGAGAGTTCTTCTCCCGCGGCACCGGCCGCGCCGCCTCCTCCAGCCGTGCCTGTGGGTTCAGCTCGTCGGTGCTCACCGACTTGTTCTGGTGGTACACAGAGTCGTGGCCCCGCTGCGTCAGCACCCGCAGCGCGTCCTTGGCTGGTGCTGGCACCAGGACCCGCTCCGTCGGGGCACGGAAGTTGCCAACAGCATGGAAAGCCTGTGGGAGAGGAAATTGTACAATCCTGGAATGGTTTGGGTTAGAAGAGACTGCTAAAAATTTTGTAGTCCAATCCCCCTGCCTTGGGCAGGGATGCCTTCCACCAGACCACCTTCCAAGCCCTGTCCAACATGGCCTTGAACCCTCCCAGGAATGAGGCAGCCACAGGTGCTCTGGGGAGTGTGGGGTCGACACGACCCCAGGTACTGTGGCCCCAGGTACTGTGGCCCTGGCCAGCATCTCCCACCCCCTCCTCTGGCCCCAAGGGCAGGACCAGCACACACCAGGTAGGCAGCGATGCCAGAGCCGATCAGGAAGCCCACGTAGACATCAGCGGGGTGGCTGCGGTACTGGGTGATCTGGGTCAGGCCACAGATGCCTGCGGCGATGGCGAAGGCAAAGACCAGGATGGGCTTGAGGAGTTTGGTGCTGTCCGAGATGATGGAATTGAAATACATCTGGGGCAGGAACAGGCTGTTAGTGATGGCCCCAGCTCCAGCTCTGGCCACACAAAGAGTTCTTGGGTGCATGTGGGGACTGCAGGTCCCTGCACATGCACACCAGCGTGCACAGGTGTGTGCATGCACCCACACCCAGCACAGGCACACGTGTCAGGCAGAGTTTGGCTGTGCCAGTGGGAGAGGGACACTGCTGCCCAGAGCACAGGGCTCATGCTGCCCCAAGCCAGGAACTCACCGACACGTAGACGGCAGCGAAAGCCGAGAGCGTCGCATGCTGGGATGGGAAGGTCTTCCTATGGGGAGAGGGGACACGGTTGGGATGGGGCAGAACCAGGGGGACGCAGCTGGCAGGGGGCAGGAGGGTTGGCAACGTGGCACGGGGCTCCCCTGGCACGTACCTGGCAGAGAGGATGGCATGCTTGTCAGTGCCTGAGCAGATGTCCTGGGTGATGTAGGGGTTGGCATCGCAGGGGGTGCCCAGCAGCGTGTAGTTGGGCTTGCAGACGGTCAGGAAGAAGGGTGCGTGGTAGCCAGTGGCCAGCTGGATGACATCTGTCACCAAGGCCGTGGCGCAGAGCCCAAACACATGGACGCCTGGGGATGGCAGGAGTGGGACAGGGCGTCACCCCATCCCACATGGGGCAGCCAGGGTCCACCCAGCCCTGGGACACCCACAGGGACTGGGAAGGGCCCATGGTGTGGGTGAGGCCATGCTCCTGATGTGGCAGCCAGGGTGCCCCCATGTCCCCTCCAGCCCTCAGGCCCTGCCTGGGCTGTGGCACAACGTACCCACAAACCTGACGGTGCGGCGCAGGAAGGAGTTGAAGTTGCAGCCACCAGCGTTGATGCTGCCCTCAGCACCAGCACGGCCCTTCAGCCGGGACTGCAGGCAGTACACCATGCCCTCCCCGACCATGATCTGGGGAGGAACCGGTGGTTCAGGCGGGACTGGGGGGGTTGGCAGGGCCACCTCATGGATGCTGGACACTGCCAGGCACCAGGACCCCAATCCATCCCTGGCTCCATCCCGACCCCCTGCAGCAGGACGAGAGCCCAGACGCACCGAGGCGGCGGGCGCAGCGAAGGCCAGGCTGAGCAGCATGAGCAGCGGGATGAGCTCCTCGTTGGTCTCCACGTAGGGCATGGAGAGTGCCCGGTCGTGGCACTGGAAGCCCACCTTGGCCGGCTTGAAGAGGTCCGTCAGCTCCAGGAAATAGAGCGTCACGATGGAGGAGGCCACGATGGGCAGCTGTTGGGGGGAGAACGTGGGGACCACGGTGCCCCCAGAGAGACAGCACCACCCAGCCCCACCAGGATGGGGCACAGACCCCGACCCGCCGTGCCAGGGCCTGGGATGGAGCCCCCCACACACAGCCCCCACCCCGTGCCCACCCACCCCATACCCACCTCCACGAAGTAGAAGCAGGGCAGGAGCGTCATGCTGTCCTTGGGGGCGCGGGCCTTCTCCTTGGGAGGGATCATGGTCCTGGGGCAGGCACGGGGGGTCCACCGGGCTGTGCCTCTGCCCTGTGGGGGTTGAAGTGCCACCCTGTCGGGGGACAGGTACCTCGGGTCACTCCTGGTCACCCCTGGTCGCCCTGCTGCCCCTGGCAGCCGCTCACTGGGGGGACACTGCCAGGACTGGGGGTGCCTCGCTTCCTCCAGGGGACACCCCGCACTCCGAGGGGGTGCCCGGCCGAGCCAGGGGCTGTGACAACAGGTGGGGCGGGGGCTCGTCTGTCGCGACAGGCGGTCACTACCGCGACAGGCGGCGAGGCTGCTGCGGAGGGCGTGGAGAGGGGGTGTGCCGCCCGCAGAGCCGCGATGGGGATGGGGGTCCCCGGGCCCGCTCGGCCCCAACCCCCGAGACTGCACCGAGCCCGGGCTGCGAAATGAGGGGGGTCATAATGGGGATGGAGAGACGGGGGGCAGCGGCGGGGGGGGCAATAACTGGGGGAGGGAAATAAAGGGGCATTAACAGGGGGTATGACCGGGAGAGGGGGGCGCAGGGGGAACCCCCCCTTCGCAGGGGCCGTGCCGCAGCCGCGGGCGGGGGTCGGGGCCGGGGGATGGGAGGGAGTGTCGGGGGAGGGAGGAATGGCCCTTTGTGCCGGTCTGTGCCCCCCACTCACCTCAGCGGCGGCCCCGGGGCGCAGCGGGGCGGGGGGCGCGGTGGAGGCTGGGGGGGGTCCCCGGGATTCGGGATGCTCCTGCCTCGGTGGAGCGCGGGGAGCGGCGGCTTCCTCCGCCCCCGCCTCCTCCTCCTCCTCCTCCTTCTCCTCCTCCTCCCCCGCCCGCCGCTCCCCGCCCCTCCCCACCGCCCCCGGCCCCTCCCGGGGCGCCGAGCCCCCGCCGAGCCCCCATCGAGCCCCCGTCGGGCCGGGGAGGGGGGTCTGGGGAGGTCTGGAGGGATCGGGGGGGGTCCTGGTGGGTTCGAGGAGAGACAAAGGGCCGGGCGGGGCCGAGGGCAGCAGTGGGACCGACCTCGCTCCGCATCACGGACCGTGCCCAGGCACCGAGGGGACACGGGGGGTCCCGGGGCCGCCCCCACCGGGGCTCCCTCCACCCCTGATCAGCCCTTCCTCCCGTGTGCTGTGGGAGGGGGTGTTGACTCCCGACCCGAGGACTCTCGGTTTGCAGAGCCCCCTCCCTTCCCCGGGGGCTGCGGGGACCCGAGGGGTGCCGAGGAGGGACTCCCGCAGCATGGGAGGGGTGTGACCGCCAAACCCACCATCCCAGAGCTCTGCCAGCCCCCGGCACCCACCTGGGCTCTTTGGGCCGGGGGGTACCTGCCCTTCCCGTGGCCCTCAGGGGCTTAGGCAGGCGCTCGGGTCGAGCCCTGAACCCACTCTCGAAGAGCCCCAGGGACGCGACCGGGAGCCACGCTCAGCAAAACCCTTGTGTCTCTGGAACTCGGACACGAGGAAGTGAGTGCAGCTCCCTTTGTTCCCCAGGGACTCCCGGCACCTCTCGGGGGAGGCGTCGGCACCCCATCCCCGTCTGCCCCTGTCCCCTCCACCTGCAGTGGATCCCGGCCGTGCCCTACCAAGTACCCCACCCCATACCCCATTCCCTGCACCCCTCACTCAGCCTCTGCACCCACCCGCCCACCCTCTCTGCGTGGCCCCACATGCTGCCCTTGTTCCATTTTCGGCCCTAAGTGGTCAGAAATCTCCCGGCGTATTTAACATCTAAATCCCGAATCCCTGGAAGCCGCGATTAAGCCGCTCTCGCTGCGGAAAATCCCCGCTCCGAGCGGCGGCCGCGACACCGCGTGCTCCGACCCCTGCTCGCCATGTGCCACCACCACCACGAGGGGACAGCGGGGACGCGAAGCTGCCCCCGCAGAGGGACCCCTGAGTCCCTGGGGACCCCCCGCGCCCGTCCCCCTCCTCGCTGGTGAGTCTGTGCGGCCGCTGCCCGTGGGTTTGTTGGCGTGGGGGGTCTGGGGGGCAGCGGGTCGGGGCGATGGAGCGCCTGTGCAGCCGGACAAAGGGAGCAGCTCGGAGCTGTAAAGGCTGGCGGAGCAGGAGGAGAAGGAGGCGGGGGGAGTTCCAGCCCCTCGCCCGGTGTCCCTGGGAGTCGTGCTCGGTCCTGGTGGGAGCGCGGCCAGACCCAGCTGTGGGTGGGTGGCCACGGTGGCCGGTGGAAAAGGGCGAGGGCAGCGTGACCTCGGTCCCAGGCGGGCAGGGAGCCCGGCTTTGGCCCGAGGAGGGATGAATGGCCCCGGGAAAGAGCTCGGGCGGAGGAGACGGGCGGCTCCGGAGCTCGGGGATGCGCCAGGACCGGGCGGGATCCGAGGCGGTGGCTCCGCTTAGTGGCACCGGGGAGAAAGGCAGAGGGGACCGGGGTTGCCACCGCCACCGGCATCCCGGACACGGCCCCTGTCGCTGCCATCGCCCCTCCAGCCGCCGCCGCCCCCAGCCCTTGCAGGAGCCCCCTCGGGGTACGGGGTGTCCCCCCGGGGGTGCTGGCTCCTCCGTTCTTGTCAGTCCAAGGGTAAACCCAGGGCATGGATTCGTATCCCTGTGCACCCACCAGGGTGTATCCCTGGCACCCAGCACCCACCAGCAGCCCTCCCTCACCCCTGGCGGGGGTCTCTGCTCCGGGTTGGGGTATGGAATGTGCCGGATCCTCCATACGCCAAGAGCCAGAACTTTTTCGGCATTGAAAACCCCGGCGCAGAAATCCCCGGCGGCGAGTGCCAGGGCCGGCAGCTGGACCGGGCTGTTTCCTCCTCCCGCCCTGTTTATGCAGGGAACTCTTGACCCCTTTTATAAGCTGAATATTTCAAAACACTTGGCCCACGCTGCGGAAACCCCCCCCAGCTCCACCCGCCTCCCCCTTCCTGCCCCCCCGCTGTCCCAAACTGGACATAAAAGCGAGTCCCAGCCCCAGCCCCGGGTGAGCAGCGTTCGCCCCACAGCCCCCCGGGCACCCCAAAACCCCCGCACACCCCCCAGCCGGGCAGAGGCACTGCCGGACTCCTCTGCAGCCATGGGGCCGAGCCCTGCTCCTGTCCTTGTGCTGCTGCTGCTGCTGCTCGGGGCCACAGTGAAAGGTGAGTGCATCCCCCGAAACCCTGGGATGGGGAGAGGGCAGCGGCATCCCCAGCACAGGGGTGGTCCTGCCAAGCCCCACAATTCCTGCCTCCACCTGCAGCCAGGTGCTGCCACAACCCACAGGGAGGGGTCCAGGAAGCCTGGCAGGGGACCGTGGGAGTGACAGCGCCCCGTGCTCCTCACCTGATGTGTCCTCTCTCCTGCAGGGCAGCCCCGGGGACGGATCCTGGGGGGCTACGAGGCCAAGCCCCACCTGAAGCCGTACATGGCCTCGCTGCAGATGGATGGGCAGCACGTCTGTGGGGGCTTCCTCATTGCTGAGCAGTGGGTGCTGAGTGCTGCCCACTGCACCGAGGAGACGTGAGTGGGGGGGGTCACTGCACACCTGCTCCGTGCTGGAGGGGAATGCTGGACTCGGTCACATCCCACCCCATAGCCCTGACCCTGGTGTTGGAGCACGGGGCTCAGGTCCCACCTGAAGCGAGGGCTGGGCAGGGGCTGCAGGAGTAATGGGTAACCCTGGGGGGCTCTCTGGCCCCCCACAGCACCCTGTTCCCATGGCTGGTGCAGCGACATGCCCAGCTCTGTTTGTCCCATGCTCTGACTCTCTTCCAGGGATGGCAAACTCTTCCAGGTACTGCTGGGTGCCCACTCGCTCACGGAGCCAGAGCCCCACAAACGCCTGTATCGGGTGCACGCCCAGTTCCCCCACCCCAACAGCAGCATCCACAACAACAAGGACGACCTTCTCCTCCTCCAGGTGGGCTGGGGGCCACTGGGACCCTCCTCCCCACTCTTGCAAATCCCTCTGTCCCTTGGGACCCTCTCGGGTCACTGACTGAGGCCAGAGGAAACCCTCAAGGTCAGGCAGGGCCTGGTTCCCCTCTCCTATGGGACCATTCCTGCTTCCCCCACCAAAGACCCTTGAGCTGTGTCCAAACACCTCCATCTTCCGTGGGGCTCCAACTCTGGTCTCTGGCTGCATCCTGGGGCTCTGGTCAGGAGGCAAAACCCTGAGTGTGGCCAAGCCTGGAGCGTTGGGATTGAGCTTTCCACACCCTGCTGGATCACGGGTGCAGCTGCCCCCCCTGACCTGCGTCCCCTCTCACTTGGTGGCAGCTGGAAGAGAAAGCGGAGCTGAACGTGGACGTGCGGGTGCTGCCGTTCCAGCGGGAGGACAGCGACGTGGCGCCCGACACGGTGTGTGAGGTGGCAGGGTGGGGCACCACCAGCCACAGTGGCCGCCGGCCGGACAGGCTGTACGAGGTGGAGCGGCCGGTGATCAGCCGCGACGTCTGCAACCACCGCACGCGCCACGACGGCACCATCACCAAGAACATGATGTGCACCGACTCCCGTAGGAAAGACACCTGCAAGGTACCACCTGCCTGCCACAGACCCATGGCCAGACCCATGGGCTGGGGCTGCTGACCCCACTGGGAGGACTGGGAGAGGGCAAGGGGGGAGAATTCCCACGGTCTGGGAGAGGCCACGGGTGGCAGGCAGGAGGAAGTCAGGCCCTTAGGGTGAGGGGGCTCCTTGAGCTGTGCAGGGCAGCTCACAGGAGCCTGGAGACAGGAAAGAGGGGTGGGAGATGGGCTCAGGTAGCCCAGCAAACCCTGACAAGCCTTGGTCCTGCAGGGAGACTCCGGTGGCCCCCTGGTCTGCGGAGGGGTGGCCGAGGGGGTGGTCACAGCCGGCTCCCGTGTCTGTGGCAACTACAAGAAACCGGCCATCTACACCCGCATCGCCCCGTACGCAGACTGGATCGACAGCATCATGGCCTCTGCAGATGGGGAGGAGCATGGGGAGGATGGGGAGCATAGGGAGGATGGGGAGGATGGGGAGAATGGGGAGCATGGAGAGGGGGTCACTCGTTGAGGGGACCCCAGGGACCTGCTCCACGCCACGGCTTGCTGCTGCCAGCACGGCCAGAGCATCCATGCTGCCGCCCCACTGCGCACCAGGGGCTCCCACTGCTGCCCACCCTGCTCCCCGAGCGTCCCCCCACACCAGGAGGAGGGCTGGGCCGGGGGACGGCGAGGAACCAGGGAAGGGGGTCCCCTGGTCCCCTCCTCGCAAAGCACAGGGCCCAGCTGGAGGAGGGTGGGGGTCCCCACAGCCCCCCACAGGCTTTGCTGAAGGTGCTGAAACGCTGCCCGCGACTGCTGCAATAAAGTGATGATGATTCCTGCAGAGCTGCTGGGCTGGGGGGTCTGTGCAGGAGCCCCCTGCTGAGGGGAGATGGGTTGAGCCCTTGGGGACAGCGTGGCCTTGGGTGGGAGCAGGGGACACATCCTGTGGTGTGGCCACAATAAGGTCCAGAGCCAGGACCTCCTGCAGGGTCATTGTGTGAACACTTGGGAAAGCAGAATCTGCCTGTTGCTGATATGGCAGCAGCAGCTCTGGCTCCTACAGAGGGATCTGTGCTGGGACCCAACAGGACACGAGTGTTTGTCCCTCTGCTTTGTCCTCCCGCTGTGCTGCTGCTCCCTGTTCCCAGTCAAACATTAAATAACCCCAAATCTGTTCTCTGAGAAATAGAATCTCACAAAGGGCCCGGGTTGAGTTTTACTTACAGGGGAAAAGAGCCTTAACAAAGTGCAGTTTCCTAATTAGCCATTTGATTGCCCTTAATTACCAGCAGAATAGCAAGGCAGAGGGCTCTGTACAGCTCCTACAGCTCTGTACAGTGAAACATTTGCTGGAGTTGAGGAATGAGCTCTCTGCCACCAGCTCCAATTCTGATAATAATGAAAACACAGTTCCAGAGGGAAAGGAATGTACAAAAACCGGCTTTGAGGGTCTATGGGGATACGGAATTGCCTGGCTGGGATGCAACACAGTGGGAGGTTCCAGGCTCTCCTCCCTAAGACCTGAAGGACCCTCAGGAATAGAGCAGGCCCAAGTCATCCACCTGACCCCCAAAGGGCCAGGGCTCCACAGGCACAGCCACACTGGCACAGGGAGGTTGTGACTTCCTGTCCAGTGCAGCCAAGGGGGCCAAGGGAGAGCAAAAGTCCAACAGGATTTTTGGCTTCACCAGGAATGCTCCTCCTCCTACATGCTCAAATGTTCAGCTTTGCCTGAAGCTGGAGACTTACACAATCCCAAGGATTTGATGTTCTCTCCTTGTGTGTCCATAAGGACCTGGCAGAACCTTGAAAACATCTATTTCCCCTTCCCCTGGCAGGTCATTTCCCGACAGATGCACTGGGGGCTCTCCCGTGGCTCTGCTGCCCCAGCCCCACACTGGGTGGCCACATCACACCACAGAAACAAACCACATGGTTCTGTACAAAATTAGGGTAATTTTTATTTACAACAGCAAGAGCCAAAGGGAGGGTTCACTCCAGGGAGCAGCACTTGTGTTCCTGGTCTGACCCAACATTGATAGGCACACAGGTGACAGCTCTCATCAGAGGGGCAGATCTGCTCAGGGATCAGGATTGCCCAGCCCATGTGGCACTTCTCAAGCAGCCAGAGGCACAGGATGGACATGAGGTACCAGGTGTTTGTTCCTTTCATCTGGGACCTTGTTTCCCCCTCAGCCACCCCATCACCTCTCTTTGCCCAGAGAGCTCCACCAGCACAGCCCTGACTCTCCCCTCCCAGGCCCCAAATGATGGGGAAACCCTTGGCATTCCCTTCCAGCTCTTCCTTGGAAAAGAGCTCCCTCCACTCTGTTTTCCAGCATAGTTCAACAAGGCAGAGCAGCAGCAGCTTTTCCAGGAGAGGAGCAGCAGCGTCCTTGTCCTGACATCTCCACAGAGGGAGTCCCACACAGCTGTGCCCCAGGAAGGGCTCAGGAGTAGCTGAGGGGCATCTTCCTCCATAAGCCCCCACACAGGCAGTTCTTGATCCAGCGCTGCTCCCACTGCTTCACTGCTGTCACCTTGTTGGGTGACTTCAGCATTGTAACACAGCCACACCTGGGGACACACAGAGGGTGCAGCCAGTCCGGGGGGGCCCAAAGAGCCAGCCCTGCTGCATGGATCACACAGGGATCTGGGGATCCGTGGGGGAAAAGAGCTCCTGTCATCTGCAGGTGACTCTTGAGAGCACCAAAACCAGCTGAAACCAGCGAGCAACATCCCGCAGAGGGCCCTCTTGGAGCCGGAGCCTGGCACAGAACAGCCCCAGCTGCTGTTTACACATGAAACAGCCAACAGTCATCTCACAAAAATGATGTGCTACAGAGGCTTTCTATTAAACCCAGTAATTAAAGCTAATTCAATCACATGACTAGATGGATGTTTGTTCCCTGAGCCATTATCCTGAAATCCAGGCTCTCCCGTGAGGGTGGATGAGGACAGCATGAAATCCGCGCCTGCGTGGAAAGATGACCCCAAACTGGGAGCAGGGGTGCTGGGTAGTTCCTCCCCCCAGCCCTGCTCCAAGCACACAGGTGCTTTGATTCAAGGACCAGCCCTGCAGAACTGGGAATCATGTAAAGAAGTCACTATAGAGACTCCTCCAGGCCTGATTCTGACTCCACTGACCAGATTGTGATGTAAGAACTTGATCTGTTTGACTTTTAACCCAAGGGCCAGGCCACAGCAACGTCACTCTCTGACAATGCCCTGAGTGTCCCAGGTTGTGGACACCTTAACCACAGCTACAACCGGCCTCAGAGAGCTCCTGAAGGACACCCAGGACAGTTTGAGTCACTTACCTGGTACAGGACTTGCATTCCTCTGTCGGGTACGCGCCCAGGTGCAGCCGCCTCAGGTGGTCAATTTTGGGCTGTCCAGGGGCCCTGGAGAGGGAGAAGAGGACTTTTCCAGAGTGTCATTTTCCACAAACAGCTCCCAGGAAAGGGAGTTGCATTTCAGTGACCAACATGAGAGAGGCTCTGCCCACGCAGTACCGTGGGATTCGCAGACACAATGACATCAATTAATCACAAATCAGTGGGGTTTTCCCACATTTGCTATTGCTTTTCAGTACTTCAAATTCCCAGCCCATCACAAGTTGAGAAATAGATTCAAGCAGAGAGGACAAACTGCTCTTGGGTCAAACCAGCCAGAGGACAAGCCAAACCCCCAGGTGTCCCAAACCACAGAGCTGCCAAGAGACCCCAGTGCCTCCAACACCCCTTCTCACCACAGCACCGACTCATTCCATGTGTCTGTACCTGACAAAGGCATCGAACTGGGAAGAGACAGTGTAGCCAACGAGCCCGGGAGCCTTCCCAAACTGCAGCCGGACCAGCTGCTTGTTCTGCAGCTTGCTGATGATGCCATCATTGATGGGCAGCCAGTCGATGTTGGGAATGAGCAGCTGGCTAGGCAAGAGGCAGCACTCGTCAATCAGGGTATCATCAGGCTCTGTGATGTGATTTTCCTCTCGACCTGTGTGGAAAATGAAACAAAGAACCAGTGTGACTTATACAATTTTGCTTCAGAGCTCCAGAGAGCTGTGTGCAGCCTCCTCCTCCACTGCCAACTCAGCCTGGAAAACAATAACCTTGGCAGCTGCATTTGCCCTTTCTGAACATGCCAGACCCCCTTGGAGTCACATTCCACAGTCACTCCTCGCACGCACCAGCCCTACTGAGGCAGGAATCACTGTCCAGGGAACCGGTCACACTCACAGCACAGCCAGAGCTTGGTGAGGAGCCGGAAGAGCAGGGACATGCTGTCCTGGGTGTCTGAGGTCGCTGTGTACACGGGGAGGCAGCTTGGCTTCAGCAGCCCCCAGATGCGGATCACCACCATCAGCTCCCGGAACATGCCGAGGGACGCGCCGTCGCGCAGGAAACTGTGCCCAGGGCGCACTGGGGAGCCCTGCAGAGGGACAACGGTGCAGGAGAGGGATCACATCTGCCCCAGCCACTGCTCTGCACCCACACAGCTCCTGTTTCCAGCAGCACACACCCCGCAGCACCTGCTGGCAGGGATGTGGGAGGCTGGAGGTGTCGCCCGGAGATGATGCTCCTGCAGAGCTGCATCAGGAGTTTCCCCGAGTCCCGTGGGTACTGCACTGCCAATCACTGTATCACCAGCCCCTGATGGGCATGAGAAGGGCCATTCTCTAGTTCTGCTGTTCCCTGCACTCCTCCCCAGTGCCCTCCTACACCCAACAGTGACATATGGCCCTGTGCGCCCTGGCTAAAGCTCCCCAACACCGTCTATGGGTGTTTGTGCTCCCTTGGCCTGTTTCTGGGACTCCAGGTCTCACCTGGTTGGGAAGGCTGGCCAGGAGATAGAGCACAAAATCCCCCACCCACTGGATGAGCTGCTGCAGGGACTGCAATGTCGTCATCTCCAAGACAAACTCTTCTGTCTTGAGGTTAATCATCACCTTGTCAATGTCTGGAAAGGAAGCAAGACATCACCTGGCTCAGGAAGATGGATCCAAACCTCATCCCCTCCCCGTGAAGGTCACCCTCCTCCTCCTCCTCAAACCCAGGACACTGTGACACTTTATACTAGACCATGGGGAACAATCCAATCCCAAACACCATGAAGGCAGCGTGGGATGCTGTGAGCAGTCAGTACCTACATCCGTGATCTTGGAGCAGATCTCGGTGAGCCGGTCTCCAGGGCTCTTGTCAGGGGTGTTGAGGAAGTGCGGGCGCAGCAGCGACTTGAGGGTGCAACTGATGGCAATGAGGAAGAGCTTGGCGTGGTAGTCACACACACGGGCGATGGTGCTGGAGGAGAGCTTGCACAGTGATGCCTTCATGGCAACAATGCGTGTGGAGAGGACCTGAGCAATGGGGACACGAAGGAAAATGCATAAGGAAAGGCAGAATTAGCATAAGCTCATTAAAGCTGCTGCTGCTGCTTTATTCTCTGCTCTCCCTTTCTGACACGGGAGTGACAAGAATAGTGAACACTGTGCACGTGAGCACTGTGCTGGGCATGTACAAACTGTGCTGCTGTTCCCAGAATCTGCCAAAAATAGACCTCACCATCTCACCCTAAGTCTCCTACAGGTAGAGACCCATTGATGTCAGTGAAAGCAAACACTGGTAACCTGGAGGATACAGCACTACCCAAGCTGGGCACTCAGAGAGCACAGCCAGGCAGAGCCTCCTGTCTCCCAAAGAGTGGCACTGGCTGCTCCCCCCTCTCCCAGTCCCTGAGCCCTCCCATGCTCACCCTCAGAGTGAGCCCCTGCCCACCAACCTGCTGCAGGGCTGCGTTCTGGCGCATGTACTCCTCGTGCAGCTTCTCCACCAGGTTCTGCACCATGCTGGGCTGGACATGGAGCAGGATGTCCCACCAGTCGTAGCCTGTCACCATGCAGTACTCCAGCAGGAACAGCAAGTGCCGCAGGGACATGTTCATGTCCAGCACGTGGCCCATGGAGGGGGAGATGCGGAGCATGCTCAGCTGAAGGGAGGAGGGAAAGGAAAACTGGCATCAGGAATGGGCTTGAAAAACATCCCACAAAGCTACAACACAACACAGGGCCAAATGCAGCTCGCTCCTGACCCAGCAACAATCCCTGCAGCAATGGGCTACACCCCTTCCCATCAGAAATTCCCAGCGTTTTCTGAGCGCTCCATCACCTCTCAGAGAGCCTGGATGAGAATTAACACAGCTGTAAGAGAGCACCAACCTTCCCATGACTGTCCACGCCAGCCAGGGCCAGTGAGGTCCAGGAGAGCTGCATGGCCTTGAAGTGCACCAGGGGCCCCGCGGCGCGTGGGCGCTTGAGGGACGGCTCGTCCACGGGGCGCTGTGAGGAGGAGCCGTAGAACACAGCCATCATCTGCAGGGACAGCCGGTGCACGATGTGGACACTGCCATCATGGAAAGCCAAGGCCAGGCCTGGGGACAGGAGACAACCAGGGCTGAGCCAGCGGCTCCTTGCCTCGCCCAGAGCTGGGGCCACCATGAAGGCCCATGTGGCAACAAGGAGCAGCTAAAGGGCTGGGGGCTCCCAGACCCCACATCAGTGTTTCACACAGATATACCTCTTCCCAGGGATAGTTGGGAAAACACTATGTCTTTGAAAGTTTTCCATGAGCATTCCATGTGCTCTGCTCCCATAGTTATTCAGCTACAGCTCAGAAAACATAGGTGAAGCTTGGGGCAAAAGCCACGTGTTTAGGAGAAGGATAACCGGAGTATCTTACCCAACCCAGGGAAGAATTTGGTGTCATTTGCCACCTTCAGATCCGTGTTGGTCAGGGAGATTGGCAGCTTCGGCAGTGCCACGGCTGACACCCGGTCCAGGTCGTTGGTGGCAGACAGGATCCGCCACTTCAGGATCATGGGCTGCTTGTCCCCAACTTGGGAAAATAAGCAAGTGAGACACCTGTCCCTAAGAGATCAAATCCTCCATTTCTACCCACACACCCCAAGCAGAATCACAGACCAGCATTTCTTTCCACTAGACCAGTACATTTCCCATATATTTCTCTTATGTTTCCATCATTTTTCCTTATTTTTTTCTTGAATTATACAAACAACTTGTTTTGCCACATCTCACAATAGAAGGCCCTTCTGGGGGTGATTACAGAGTCCTTATACACAATAATCCTTTCTATTTCACCAAAATGCCCCCATTGATTCTGTTCTATCTGAGATCAGTTAGAGGTGGAGCCCAGGCAGGGGATTAATCCAGCTCCACTGCCTGATCCTGGTCCTTTGGGAGGTTTTGCTCACAGCAGGAAAAGGGGCTGTGCAGCAAAACAGAAAATGTCTTTTACGAGGTTAAATTAACAACCAAACCACTTCTTGGAAACAGCAAGTTGCTGCTTACTATGCAAACAGACAGAATGAAGCATGTGACTGAGAACACCTGAAAATAAACAGGGCATTCTGGATAATCCCATATATGAAATAACAAACGTGACAACCTGTCCTGCTGTTCCACTCAGACCAGGCTCCTGTTCTTTAGAGCCCCTGGTGCAGACACTCACCCACAGGCGAGATCTGCTGGAAGATGTTGTTGACAGGCAGGCCCTCCTTCCGCAGGGACCAGCACTCCACGATGCTGTTGTTTTGGTTGGAAGCACAAAGCAGCACCTGCAGAACAGAGCCACTCTCATGAGCATCACAAAAGGGAGGGAACTGCCCCAGCCATTCCCATTCTGTTCCCAGGGTTCTGCTCTCAGTCAGGTCATGCTCTGCCAGCAAAAAGCAGAGGATGGAATCAGTGGGAGACAACAGTGAGATCCCTAATTCCAGGTGCACCAAAACGGCAACTAGAAATGCCAAGGGCACGCTGTTCACCTCCAGAGCCACTGGGGAAGCCAAGGTGGAGCAAACAGCCATCTCCTTGCTCCTCACCTTAAGAGCAGCTGCTCACCTGCTCTGACATGTCCCGAGCCAGGAATTTGAGGTGGGTGATGGCCGGGTACTTGTCCTTGCGCGCGGGGTCGGTGGTGCAGCGCATGAACAGCGACGGCAGGATCTCGGTGTCGATCTTGCACTTCTCATTCACCACGCTGACACAGACCTTGTAGAACTGCACGGGGGAGGTGCTGCTGCCATCTGATGTGGCCACCACAATGTTCCCTCCGCCCGTGAAGGCGACATCAGCCAGGGCCACGCGGCAGCGGAGGCGGCACAGGCTCTCGGTGGCTGTCAGCACCTGCCCATTGGGCTTGAGGAGGGACACGGTGACCAGCCCACTGATGGTGACAGCAATCCAGCCCTCCATGGGCTTCCCGCCAAACAGCGTCAGCGACGGAGAGAACTTCACCCTGGAAAACTTCTCGCCGAAGTTCGATGCTCCAGACTGTAAGGAAGGTCGACAAAACCAAGGTATTTGTACCCGAAATCCCTGCAAAGCTCTCCTCCTGGGAGAGGGGCAGGATCTCTGCAGGACACCACAGGATATTAAACAGAAGGAGAGAACTTAGACTTTTGGAGTCACACCTATTTCCAAACAAGGAGCTTATCTCTGTACACAGGTCCTGTTCCCAAATTCCCAGATCAAACCTCAGCACTCTGAACACGTTTACTCTGAATTAGCACTGCTAAGGAAAGAACTGCTCTATGCCCACGTTCCAGCCCAGAACTGAGGAACCAGACCAAGGGAGACACATTTAAAGTACCAAGAGAAACAGAGCTCTAAACCCCATTGGAATTCAGGAGGAATCAGGAATCTGACTTTTCTATTTGACAAAAATCTCCCCTACTGGACTTGCCCAAGGCCATGACGGAGCTCAGAGGAGACAGGACATGGGCAGGATCCTGAGTCCTTTGCCAAAGCACAAGCCAGCATTCCAGCCTGGATCCCCCCTGGATCTGGGAAAAACCTTCTCCACCAGCATTCCAGCCCAGATCCCCCCCAGTGCTGGGACAAACCTTCTCCACGTGCAGTGCCAGCTTGACACCGTTGTGCAGCCAGGACAGTGCCACCACCGGGTCCCCCTCCACCACACTGCCCACCGTATTCTCCCAGCTGTTGGCCAGGTGATCTGTCATGCTCCAGCACTTGATGTGGCCATCAGCATCTGCTGAGAGCAGCCTGGAGCCTGGGACAGCAGCAGTGTGTGAGAACAGGGGGAACAGCCCAATCCCCCCAGGAGGAATTGCCCTCCATCACTCTGGGACACAGGGACAAGGAGAAGGGATCCCAGCTCACCTGACTGATCCCACTCCAAACATGTGATGACTTCAGTGTGGCCAGAGTTCACAGAGTAGACGTCCCACGGGTGCTCAGTGTCGATGATATGGACCATGTGGGTGAGATCTGAAGGGACACAGAGGTGATTGCCCACCCCTCCTTACCAGCCACCACTTCTGAGCCCACAGAGCCCCGGATGATGCAGGGAAAGACATAAAATACTTTATCTATAAATTATTTGAGGAAGGATAATAACTGTGCTGGGAACTCAGTGAGGGGCCAGACACCATCGTGGAGCTGGTCCTGGTTTAGGGGGACAACCATGGAATAAACACCCATTAGATGCTGCCAGAGACTGAGGAATGGGAGCAAAAGCAGGAGCACCGTCCCCTGCCACGGCCAGGTGCTCTCAGGGGACAGGGCAGAGCTCCATCCACCCAGCCCAGCAGATCCTGGACTCTCCCAAGAGCACTGGCAGCTTCCAGGAGAGGTTTCCCAGCCCAGCATGGGCACACGGTACCTTTCTCCTCCTCATTGCGGAGGTCGGTGGTGAAGGCGATGAGGTTGCGGCAGGACCAGGCGCACACAAGGGGGATGGAGGGGCAGTGGTTGCTCTTGGGCTTCTTCTCCCACTCGCACACGTAGGCCAGGTCCATGGCGCTGGGTGCTCGGTCCTGCCTGGGGGCAACACATGGGCTGTCACACCAGGGGCCATGGGCACAACCCCGGGGGAGAGTAAGGGGGTGTGTGTGAGGCGGGAGTGTGTGTGTGACAGGTGTGTGTGAGGGGGGTGTGTGTATATAAAGGGTGTGGGTGTGTGTTAGGGGTGTGCGTGAGGGGGCTGTGTGCGTGAGGGGTATGTGTGTGAGGTGTGTGTGTCTCTGTGTGTATAAAGGGTGTGTGTGAGGGGGTCTGTGTGAGGGGTGTGTGTGTCTGTGTGTGTGCATATAAAGGGTGCATG
>JAWWTY010000078.1:2344355-2361419 GCA_035222235.1 Margarornis squamiger | reverse complement strand
GAACGATACAGAGAAGATTAGCATGGCCCCTGCGCAAGGATGACACGCAAATTCGTGAAGCGTTCCATATTTTTTGGGACCTGCCCCCGCACCGACCCTCGCCAGGCTGTGCCAAAGGAGCCCCCCAAGACCCCCTGCACTCCCACCCGTCCTTTCTGTCCCCGTCCCACACAAGACGCTGAGCCAGAGTGGGGGAGCACCGTGTTTATTGTTCCTGAACGCACCCATGCCCAAGTCACACCAGCAGAGGAGGCACGAGGGGCTCCCCGGGGGTCCCTGAGGTTCATGGCAGTCAGTGTTTTCTTGGGCCACAGCAACCTGCAAAGACCCCCCCCGGGCACACCCTGCGAGCAGCTTGCAAGCACGTGCTGGGGACACGGGGGACACAGAGAACCCCCCAAACTGCCCCACCTGCCCCCATGGCAGCTGTGGGCAAGCAGGGAAAACCCCGAGGAGGGCTGCATTCCCCCAGCACACACACACACACACACACAGACATACACGTAAATATACACACACGTGATAAAAAACACAGGCTATATTACACTTAAAAACAGCCCCGTGGTGCAGGCAGGGAACCGGGAGCCCCCTTGGGCACCTCCGGAACGCGGCAGCCCCCGGGCTCTTCCGCCAGCTCAGCGATGGCTCAGCAGCCACTGGGAGCTGTTTCACCGCAGAAAAATCTGGACCGAAATCACCCCACGAGCGTCAGCGCCAGAGGGGGGGGTTGGCCCTGCCTGATTATTTTTAAAAACACCTGGCTTATAAATAGACACACAAACAGTTCCAGGAGAGCGCGGGGAGCGGGGCAGGCAAGATTCACCTGCTCCGCACCCACAGGATGCTCAGCACCAGGCAGGGCTGCCCTGCCTGCACCAGCCCCGGCACCCCAAGGGACACGGCCACTCTGCTCCACCGGGCACCAGCTCCTGGAGCAGGGAAGGACCAAGGGTCTGCAGGGCTGGGGGAGGGCGGGAGCAGACAAAGGAGGGGCAGGGTGGCCCTCGGGGCATCAGCTCATCTGCCCCAGGTAGTCTGAGAGAAGCAGCTCGGGGGGCAGGAACACGCGGTGTTTGTTGCTCACTTTCATCTGACGTTTCCCTTCGATGTCTGAACCTGGGGGGTGGGAAGGGAGCAGTCAGCACACCCCTGTCCCCCCCAACATGGCAGTCCCAACCCAGACACCTCCCTCCACTCCTCCCTGGGGCTCATGGAGGGCAAAGGCTCCCCATACTGTGCTCTGTGCCCTCATCCCCAGCAGCCTTCACGTGTCCCTGACAGCACCATGGGCTCACTCCTTGGCATCCAGAGCAGCTCCACAGGGATAGAGCCTGGTGCCTCTCCTCCCCTACCTTGACAACAAAACCTTCTGGGGATGCTTAGGGCAGGGTGCCAGCATGGCTGCTGCCTGGAAGGAAGCAGCAGTCACAGGAGAGGGAGGAGCCCTAAAAGCAGCCTTTAACTTTGGGCTACCCAAATCCCCCAAGCAGATTTAGACCCGGCTGCCCCACTGGGTGCTGCCCACTCGCCACCAGGGCTGGTGACCATGGCCAGGAATGCTGAGAGAGCTTCAGGCAGCAGGGCGGGGGAGTGGGGGGTTATCTGTGAGCCCCAGAATGAGGTGGGGCTGGAAGGAAAAGGCCGAGCTGGAGAAGACAGATAGTGATGGAGGAAAGGGGAAAACAAAAACAAAATCAAAACCAAAAACAACCAGAAGCGAGGCTCTTACTGGCAGAGACAAGATCCATGTACTGGCAGAGTGCGTGGAGCAGGAGCCGCTCGAAGCTGGGGGAGATGAGGACAAGGTTAGAGCCCACGCCCCTCTGACCAGTGTGTCCCACACATCCTCAACCCTCCCAGGGACCCACAGAGCAGATGGGGAGCACCAAGTGTCAAAAGTCTCTGCGCAGAGATTTCCAGGTGCATCCCTCCCCCAGGGCTCCATGGGGACCAGGCCAGGTGGGTGTCCCCAGATGGAGACCTGAGCCTGGTTGAGGGGAGATCAAGGGGTCTCCTCTGCTCCCAGAGCCCCTAAGCAGCCTAGGGCAGCCCCAGGTCACAGTGAACCCCAGAGCTCAGGACCCTGATTTCTGGAAATACCTGTTGTCCATCAGCGCTGTGTAGACGGAGTGGGGAGTGACAGAGAAGAAGGCCAGCAGCTCCTCCTCCAGCCCCTCCAGCGTCCCCTGTAAGGAGAGGCAGGGTCTCAGCAAGGAGGGGCTGTGGTGGGGACAGCCCCAGCACAACAGGGCCTTTGACTCCCCAGGAGCTACTGTCAGCAGCTCCCAGGCAAGTGATCTGGATGGGAGACAGAAGGAAGGCACAGGGACAGGAGACATCTCAACTTTCCCACCCCGAGGTGGAGAAGGATCTGGTCCCTGCCAACTCCACACTCTGTGTGCCAAGGGCTGGCACTGTCCCTCGTGTTCAGAGCAGCCAGAGGAGCCTTGTGCCTCCTGACACAAGGCAGTGCTCTGCAGCTCTCTGGAGCACCGTGACCCTGGAGACAAGCAGCAGGCACCTCTCATTTGAGGACAAACAAGTAGAAGCCAGCGGGCAGGAGGAGCCCAGGCTGAGTTTAGAGGCTCTAATTAGCACCAGGAAAACAAACAGAGCAGCAAAACAGCCCCACTGAGCAGAGGGAGCAGGGAGCCAGCACCCCAGGGCCAGCAGAGGCAGTGTCTGGGCAGGCAGCACGTGGCAGCCCAGCTCCCCAGACCACACTCATCTCTCCCCATCCCGATCACCAGCTTGTGCACTTTTACCCCTTTCAAAATGCATTGGAGTTTTCCCAAATAAACTCTGTGTGGGCCACTGTGAAGACCCCAAACGCTTCCCTGCTGTCCTTGTGCAAAAACATGCCGGATTCACCTGTCATCTGCTGCCCGTTGCACAGAGACTGGGAAACAACCACTGAAAAAAAAAGTCCTGCTAACTGCCAGAAAAATCTGAACTGAGCCAGGAAAACCTATTTGCTGGGAGCGGGATGTCTGTCTGCAACCAGCCACCACCGCAGGGTCACACAAGGACCGGAGCACGTTCCCAGGAGCTGCTCTGAAATTTGGCACCGCCCTGGCTCATCACCCACACGCAAGGTCAGGGCACTGCCCTGGGGACATGGCTGACGAAGGAGCCCCATCTGCCCCAGCCCTGCCACCCTGGGACCCTCCCACTCACCATGGGGATCCGTCCCCGCTTCAGGGTGGCACGCAGGCGGCGGCTGATGCGCTGGAAACACTCCTGGGGTGTGTAGGCTGGGAGCTCTGGAGTGGCAGAAAGAAGGGAGGAGGGACTCAGACGCAGCTCAAAGCGCCTGTGGGATGGCTCTGGCTGCACCATGTCACCTCTGAGGAGGACCCAGTGTCCCCTAGCTGCCCTGGGGAACCCTGGCTGGCCACCCCCTTCACTCCTAGGTCTGCACAGTTATCCCCCGACCAGCAATACCCACCCCAGCATAGGAGCATTTGGGGGTGCAGGGATTTGGGGGCGTGCCATCAGGGGACAGCTGCTGTGCCTGTCACCCCAGCCACTCCTGACTCCCACAAACCCTCCTGGGTCAATGGGGGCTCTGAGGGCATAACCCCTCCAACACTACAATGAGGGGGTGGGCTCAGGAATCCCCCTGCCCCACAACAAACAGACAATGCAGGGAGTGGGTGCAGCCCTCGGGGAAGGTCACCCTTCCCAAAATGTACACAAGGAAGGAAAGGGAGGGGCTGTCCCCACCCAGTGTCCCCTCCCAGCACCTTTCCACTTGTCTTCATTCTTGACAGGCAGCTTCCTCCTGTGCTTCTTCCTGGCCTCCTCCTCTAGGTAGAGAAGGACCCGCTCCTGCTCTTCTCCCGACCGGTTCATGAAGTCATTCCAGATCTGACAACAGAAGCCAACAAGCCCCACTGCAGAGGTGTGTGGGGACTACCCGGCAGTGCATGGTCACCCAGAGCTCCTCCCAGCACCTTGCAAGACCCTCTCTTCCCCCACCTACCCCCAGGGAAGGCCCCAAGCAACACAACAGGGAGGGGACACATTTCAAAACACCTGGTTACGGGCTAGCATCACAACAGTGTGAGGCAACAGGGGGTTTGGCAAGAGGACTGTGCCAGAGGAAGTGCTGCAGTTCACCCAGTGCCCACCACTCCACAGGCACAGCTCTCCATGAGAGGATCTGCGTGGAGGTTCCCTCACCCTACAGACTGCAGGACTGGGGGCACAGGATCTCATTGCCCCCTGGCAATGTGGCAGCAGCTGGGCACCAAGCACACAGATCCTAGCCCTGACACCAAACCAGGCAGAGGGTGGGGTGCAGCAGCTCAGGCCAGGGAGGCAGAGGGCTCCACAGGATAGAGGACTGAGATATGGACACCACATGCCATGCCAAGGCCCTCCCAGTGAGTCCCAGGCTGGCAGGTAGCTGTGCCCACCTCCACATAGGTCTCGTTGTTACAGGCCTCAGTGAAGATGCTGGGGGTGGCAGAGTGATCGAGCTCTCCCTCGTCACTTCCACAGTCATCCTGCTCCAGAAGTGTCATCAGGTAGCGAGCTGAGGGCAAGAGCAAAGCCTGAGAGGGGAAACCACACCTCCAGAGAGGCCCCACGGCCCCATTACACCCCTGCTTGCCATGCAGTTTTATGGAAAGGTTGCCACCTGCCCTGGGGAAGAGACCCTGCCCCAGTCCTTACTGTTCTCCAGCCTCTGGAGGCTCTTGCGGCCCTTGGCCCTTGGGATGAGGTCAGAGTTGCGGATGGCCTTGTTGATATAATACTGCTTGCGCTTGGACGGGGAGAACCGCTTGGACGGGGAGTCCTCCAGAGGGGGCAGGCAGTCCTCGATCCTCCTGCAGGGACACAGCAGAAGGCATGAGCCCACCCCAGGCCCCTGGGCCTGGAGCAGCTACAGCAGTGCAAGGACAGGGGGCTGCACAGGGAGAGCTCATGTTGGGGGCAATGGGGATGCAGTGCATCAGCCACTGGTGTTCCCACAACTGGCACCGCATCCTCCCACGGGGCCTGCTCCCCTCAGGTCACCGCTGGCTCTGCTCAAAGCAGCTGCATGTCAGCACTGGACATGCTGGGTAATTAACCTGGGTAATTAACCCCACCAGCACACGAAGCAAAACAACAGGATCCATTCCTGCCAGGCCCCCCCAGCATCTCGTGCTGCTGAGCTGCTGGCACCATCCTGGTGCAGCAGGAACATCACCCCTACCATGCCACTACAGGCTCCTGGGTGGCACCCAAAGGCATTTGACCTCAATTTGGCCTTTTGACCACAACAATTCCACGTTCAGGGCATTAGTCATAGGCATAACTTAGGAACGACTATAAGCTGAGATAACTTTGTGTGATAAAGAAGCCAAGGGACCAGCGAGCAGCTCACTGGGCGTTGAACACAACCGCTCGGGTTTCAAAGTTCACTAAACACCAGAAACAGGAAGTTTCACAGCCTTCAGTTGTTCTCTGCCCACTTGCAAAGGAGCTTCCCCTCGGGGTTGTGTTGGTTCCCTTTAGAGCAGCAGAAAGTGGGTGAGAAAACCAACGCCCACAAAGCAACTCCCCAGGATTGTCCATCCGAGGGTGACCACTGTTCCCACTGCCACACCAGCACCTTCCAAAGGGCCACGTCCTCCCCAGGCACAGCTGTCCCCACCATGTCCCCTCTTTTCCAGCACCCCAGGGCTCAGGGAGCCCTGGCCCTGCAATCAGGCCCTGGCAGAGCCGCCCTGGGCACAGGGCAGAGCAGGTTGTGCTGTCTGATTGCAGCCTGGGCCAGCAGCCAGCTGCTCGCCCACGCCAAAACCTTGATTTTTTTTTTTCCCCTCTCTTCCCTTGGACAGGGGCAGTGACTGGAGGGGTTAAAAAACAACCACCTCCTTCCAGCTGGAGAGAAAACCATGGCAGAGGTGGGCTTGGAAGGAATAAAAGAGACACAGGTAACCCAGTGATGCCCAAAGGATGGGTGGGGAGCGGTAACCCAACCCTCGACAGTGAGTGGCCGAGGCTGACAGATCAAGTTTTGATACAAAGGGGGTTTAAAAAGAAAAAGAATAATCAGAGGGAGTCACCTTACACCGGCCCCAGCTCAGGTTTGAGTACACAGCTGCGAGCCTGGCACTCCCTGGAGCCGTCACGGCTCACCTGCACGGCCCTGGAAAGAGCCCTCCAAAGAGAGGGGGGGTCCAGGCACCACACCACCAATATTTATCCAGTTCTCACAGGGCAGGGCAGCTGAGAGAAGGGGGGCTCATCATCCTCCTCCTCTGCTGGAGGGGAAAAGAGACGATAAAAATGAGTGTCAGCAGGGCAAGAGCCCTCCCAGGGCTGCCGGGACCCCCCAAGCCCCACGGCTGGGAGCAGAACAGGCTGAGCCACACAGGACTCTCTCTCCCTGAAGTCTCCAGGGCTGTTTGTGGCCGCCCTGGCACTGGGCACTGCCACGTCTGCCCTGGCACTGCCACCTCCGCCCAGCACCGACCTGGAGGCTCACAGGGGACAGGGAGTGACCTCGGGACGGTGCCCTGGGAGCCAGGGCCAGCAGCAGAGAGAGCAGCTGGTGTCCGACAAGCTCGGGTGACCTCAAATCCAGGTGCTGGACAGCTCGGCCATGCCGGGGGGGATTCCCGGGGAGGGATCCCAGGGGAGGGATGCCAGCAGGGCTCATTCCCTGGGGACACAGCAATCCCTGATCCCAAGGAGAAGGCTCTGGCGGCTCCGGGGCCACCGGGGCACACACAGCTTTGCGTTTTTCCCCTCCACATCCCATTCCCAGGCGCAGCCCCTCGTTTTCCCTACTGGTGGGTGGTGGGTTTCTAACCCACCCCTGTTATTTACCCTTTATCAGCAAGGCACGGGCACCGAATCGCAGCACAAAACCCACCGCGGGGACACCCAGGGGAGCTGTCAAGGACCACCGGGGACACCCTGGGGGTCCCCATGTCCCGGTACCCCGGACCCCCCCCCCGCCCCCAGCCTCAGCGACCGGCAGCACCGTGACCTCAGCGTAGATAAAACACTTAATTAGCTCATTGTCCCGCTCACCGGGAGCGGCTCCAGCACGGCCGCTGATCCCGGCACGGCCTCCCCACCGCCCGGTCGCACCGGCAAGCCCCGGTGCGGAGGGGAGAAGAAAGCTCCGGGCGGCCCCTCCCGGCCCCGCCGCCCCCCGGCCCGCCCGGCACTCACGGGAAGGGCTCCTCGGGGCCCGCGCCGCCCCGCAGCACCACCATGGCCCGCTCGGCCGGGCCCCGGTACCGGGGCCTGCCTCCCTCCGCCTCCGCCTCCGCCTGCCCCGGCCCGCACCGGGCCAGGCCCCGCCCGCCGGAAGTGACGTCACGGGGCGGTGCCGCGGGAGCCCCGCCCAGGTTGGGGGGGGAATGGAGGGCACGGCCGGGGAGCCCTTGGGACCGGGGCTGGGCTCGTTAGCACCGGGTAGCCCCCCAGTAACCCCGCGTTAAATCCCGTTACACCCACCCCGTCCCCAGTACAACCCTCCGTGGATCCCCCCCGTTAGCCTCCGTTAAACCCCGCTAAATGCGCCTTAACCCCCTCCTGCTTAGACCCCGATAACCCCCAGTTAAACCCCCGGTTAAACCCCCTTTAAACCCCCGTAACTCCCCATTAAACCCCCGTTAAACCCCCCGTTAACCTCCCCCTCTCCCGCCCTCAGCCGCTCCCCCACCCGACCGCCAGGGGGCGCTGCGGCCGCGGGCCCGCCGCGCGCGCCTCATTTGCATACGGCCCCCCCCGCCGCCCAATGGCGAGGCGGGGCGGGGCACTCCTTCCCCCGCCAGCCAATAGCAAAGCGGGGCGTGCCCGGCCAGGGGGGCGTGTCCTGTCGGGGAGGGCCAATGGGAGCGCGGGGCGGGGCCGGGCGCGGGGAGAGCAGCGCCGCGGGCCCCGCGCGCACCGGCCCCGCCGAGCCCGAGCCCAGCGCGGGCGGCCGCGGCTGCTATGCGGCCTGCACCGGGTAAGGGGGGCGGCACCGCGCCCGGCAGCGCCGCCCCGCTGCGGGGATCACCCGCCGGACGGCACCGCCGGGACCACCGCGGGGGTCGGGGGTCGGGGGCTGGGCGGGACCGGGGATGGGGGCCGGCTGCCTCGCCGCGCTGCGGTCGGGGCTGGGTGGGATCGGGGTGCTGTCTCGCTCCCGTTGTGGCCGGCTAGCCCCACGCGGGGCCGTGGTTCCTCCCCCGGGCGCTGCTGTCCGGGCCGGACAGAGCCCCTCGGCCCCGCCCTGTGCCCGCGGCCTCCCGGGCTCCGCCGGGCCGAGGGACCGGACCGGCCCCGGGATCGTCTCCCCGAGCCGCGGCCGCCGATTATGCCCCCTCCCCGGGTTGGCGGGGCTGGGGCACCCCCGCGGCCTCCGTGCCCGGTGCCGTCCGGGGGCCGCCGGGGCCACGTGCCGCCCGGGAGCGGGGCCGGGGACGAGCCCCCTGCCCGCCCAGGGGTCGCTCCCGCCGTGCCCCGTTTGTCCCCGGGGGCAGCACCCGCTGGGCTCGGGCTCCCTGTACCCCCGTCCTCCTTCTCCTCCTCCCCTTCCTCCTCCTCCTCCTCCTCCTTCTCTCTCAGCCTCCGCGCCGCCCCCGGAGCCCCCGGGATCCCGCCCGGGGGGTGTCCGGTCCGCGGCCAAACCCCCGTGCCGGTGGCACAAAGGCCCGCCCGTCACACCCCCCCAACCCTCCGCCGCCTATTTTTAGCCGCTGTCTCTCTCCCCGAGCACCTGCCCCGAGGGGGACGCGGGTGCCGCCGCCCCAAAGCCCCCGTGGGGACCCCCCAACCCCGGTCACCGTGGGCCCCGTGGCCCCGAGCGGCCGGAGGGACAAAAGGGACACGGCTCAAGGTCACCGTGGCCGCCGGGCCGGGGTGCCACGGGGGCTGTGGTCTCGCTGCTCCGGAGTCCCTGCGGAGACGTGGCAGTGTGGCCCCGGAGGAGGCAGCTCCGCACCTGCCCACGGCGATTCGTGGCCGGGCAGAGCCACGGCTGCAGCTCGGGACCGAGGAACATGTGCCCTGGATGGGTCCCGTCCCACTCGTGGCTGGTGCAGGGGACTTGGGCTCAGGTGCTTTGCAGCTCCGGGGCAGGGAGGGTCCCTTTGCCCCAACCTCCCTTCTATGTGGTTGAGATGGTGTGGGTTAGAGGAGGGGAAACTGAGGCACGGGCAGGATCTGGGCAGTGCTGGCCCGCTGGGGCCGCCCCGGTGCTGGCTGCTGGAGGAGATGGTGGCCTCTGAGGTGCCGTGGTGGTGGCAGCGTGTCTGTCCCCAGCGTGGCCGGGCTGGGAGTGGATGCCACAGGCGTGGGGGAAGCAGCTCCCGCCCCATCGGCCGTGGCCCTGGCCCGTGCTGGGAGCAGGTTCCCCTTTCCAGAATGCACGGGATCGTGGCCTCTGGCCTCCGTGTGCTGCCGGCTGTCCTGGCTCTGCAACCCCTTGGGTCCAGCCCCCTGATCGGTTCCCATGGTGTTTGCACTCCACTGGCCCCTGGGCAAGTGAAACGGGGGCCTTTGGCTATATGTGGCACAAATGCAATGGTGTGGTGAGCTCCCTGCCTGCCCTCGGCACAGGCGAGATCACACCAGAGCCACAGCTAGCTGAGGGGGCTTCTGGTGGCACTAGGACTTGGGGGGCTCCAGGCTGTGGTGTGCAGGACCCAGCTGTAACATGCCAGTTTCTCCAGTGTTTTCTGGTGGCATGAGGTAGAGATGAGCTGCTCACAGCCCCACGTTTCTCTGGAGGACCCCCAGACCCCAGTGGGAGGCTCTGGGAGTGGCTGGCAGGGCTTGTTTGCTGGGCTTTCAAGGAGCCAGGCTGTGCCTGCCCATCCCGTGGAATCTGCCCTGGGGTCCCGCAGCTTCCCTGCACTTTGGGACCCCTCCATGGTGCAGTGCAGACCCTGCCCACACCCTGATGCCATCACGAAGGGCCCAGTGCTCCCCATACAGTGTGTCCCCTGGGAGGATGTGCCTTGTCCGCTGTGGGGGACCCACTGGGTGGCTCTCCCTAGGGTCTGTTATCTGCGGGCACGGGTCTGCCAGTATCCTCTGCCTGCAGGGCCGGGCAGGGCTATCGGGGTCCAGCAGGCCCCTTCCCCCTCCAGCAGCAGGCCCGGCCGTCCTATCTCATTAGCTCGAGATTAATGAGGCTCCTGCGCTGTCTTTAACTCCTTCCTGCTTGCCGGCTCCTGCCCACAGCTCCGCTGACCCTCTGCTCCACTTCTCCTGCAGGTTTACGCCGACGCCTGCTCGACATCCAGTTGGCCCAGGATTAGGAACACCGGCCACGACTGGGGGACTCCGAGGCTGCTGCCCCCCTAGAAGGTGCCAGGTCTTCGAGGGAAGGAGTGATGCACCGGGCTGTAGTTGCTGCCTACTGAGCCTGAGGAGGAGTTTGGGCACCTGCCTGGGACGCACTCCCCGACAGCAGCAGCACCCCAATCCCCACAAGCAGCCCTCAGCCTGCAACTCCCACCGGAGCCCTTGAGTGAAAGAGACATTGAGCAAAGGCCGAGAGGGATCAAGGGGCACATCCTCCTGTCCTGACCCTGCGTTGATTCCTGCCCTGACACCCCGACAACGCTGCTCTCACCCCTCCGGCAGCCCCCCCTAGGGCTGCCCCTTCCAGCACTGCCCAGCCTTGGCCCCCAGCCCCGCTGGAGCGCGGCAGCCTGCCGGGCGCTGCCCCCCGGGCGCTGCCCCCTGGGTGCGTGGCCCCCCGCCCCCCTGGGGACCCCCCGCCCGCCGGCAGAGCCATGAAGCTGCAGGCGGTGATGGAGAACCTGCAGCGGCAGCAGCGCGCGCGGCTGCAGCAGGCGCTGGAAGCGCGGCAGCAGGAGCAGCAGCAGCAGCCACGCTCCACCTCTCCCCCGGCACAGCCCCCGGGGCAGCCCCCAGCCAGCACCCCAGCCCGGGGCCGTGGGCAGGATGCGGCCCAGGCGCCCTCGGAAGAGGGATTGGAGCCTGAGAGCGCGCACATCCAGCGGGCACAGATGGCTGCCCTGGCTGCCATGCGCGCTGCCGCTGCCGGCCTCAGCCACTCGCCCAGCCCAGGGCTCTCGGATGAGAGCCAGCCCTCTGAGGAGGAGGAGGAGGAAGAGGAAGAACGCGGAGAGGAGGAAGAGGATGGCGGGTACCAGCAGGAGATGGGCTCTGAGGAGGAGGAAGACCTGTGAGTGTACTCGGGCGGTTCTCGTGGATTTTGGGAAGGGGCAGGGAAGTGGCATGGCACTGGTGGGCTCGGGCATGGCTGGCTGGGGACACCGGACTCCTTTGGGGCTGGGGAGTGGCAAGGGAGGCCGAGAGGGTGCCTGTGGGGATCCTTCAGCCCAGGGCAGGTTGTGGATTAGAGCTGTTGGGATATCCCAGAGCAGGAGCTGCTGAGGGCTGCGGCTCAGCTCTGTGGCTGTGATTCCTCGTGGTGGGCTGGCTTGGGGCGACATGTCATCTCTACCCAGCAGCCACGTGGGGCTGTGACAGAGGATGCCAAGCTGGTGTTAAATTATGCAGGACCTTTGGCTGCCTCCAGCCCACATCCTCCCGGGGCACTGCTGGGCCAGGGGCCATCTGGCAGAGCCCTGCTCCGTGACAAAGCTGCTCTTAGGGTGCCGGGGGTCATCTGTGCCCCACGAAGCTGCCCCTGCTGATGGGCTGCACCGAGGCTCTGCTGTGTGCTGGGTGGGTGGTCCCAGCCCCATGGCTGGGCGGTGCCCACGGGGCGGGCAGGAGAGAGGGGTGGGCTTTGGGGACCAGCGAGGGACCAAGCCTCTCCTCTTCCCCCGGCTCCAGGAAGGGCAAGTGGGATGAAGATGACTTTGAAGAGGACCTGGTTGAGGAGGAAGAGGAAGAAGAGGAGGAGGAAGAGGAAGACTATGAGGAGGATGAAGACATGGGAGAGGAAGGGCTCAGCTCTGCAGAGGCGACACGGGTGGGCGCGGGATCCCTGCTGCTCCGCAAGCCCCCAGCACCCCAGCACTACCGGGGGGAGCCACCCCGGCTGCCAGGGGGACAGGATCGGCTGCCCCCTGGCCTGGGCCACACGCAGCCCCCACCACCAGCACCCGACCACGGTGACTGGACCTACGAGGAGCAGTTCAAGCAGGTAGGTGCCCGTTGAGACATGCGTGTCCCCCTCGTGCTGTCCCTGTCCCTTTCTGCTGCTCCTGTGTGTTCTCAGGAGCGCTGGGAGACACCTTTGATGGTGCCACCTCTGGCAGTGTTCTCCATGGATCCAGCTGCTGTTGTTGCTAGGAAAGTGTGGGATTTCTCTGGGGTTTTAGGGCTGGGTTCAGCCTCACCCCCTTTCTGGTCAGGTGGCTCTGAGCAAATCCTGTTGTCCAGTTGTCCTGGCACAGGTGGACGGTGTAATGGGCTTTGCTGCAGGGACCTAGGAGGATTGTTGCTGAAAATTACAGAAAAATTGCCCCAGATTTTCCAATCTGATGGGACTCTTGGTTTTCCTCTTCTCTACCCTCTCCAAGCCATTTTCCATGGGGGCCTGGCCATCTTCTATCACCGCAGAGGTGATTCCCAGGAAAACAATTCTGGCCCTGCAGACCCTTGGTGAGGGGCAGATCTGCCTCTCTGCTGCTGCCAAAATGCTGCTAAAGAATGAAACAAGAGAGAAAGCACCCAGCTGCCTCCTCTGTTGCCTTTCCTGGGCTGGCAGGAGGCCGGCACGCTCCCACTCTCCTGGCACTGGAGCTGGCTGTGTTCCGCACTCACTAATAGAAGGAAATGTGCTGGAGCCAGGGCTCCCCAGGGGCCGCCCGGCACCTTTGATGTGTGTTTAAATACATCGGAGTTTGGGGCTGGGGGAAGGGGCGGGACCAGCAGCAGCAGATGGGACCCAGATGGAGTGGCCAGGGCACGGTGGCCTTTTGGGAGGGATGCGACCGCCTCTGCCCCTTCCCCTTTGGGGGTCTGTCACATCCCTCCCGAAATGGGGGAAGGGGTTGCTGAGATCTCTTGGCACGTCTGGATGCGGGCAGGCTCAGAACGGGGCTGGTGGAGGGAGCACCAGCAAGCATGGAGTGCATGTGTGTTTGTCCTCCCAGTGCTGCATGGCTGCAAGGAAGTAAGGATGCTCTTGCTAGGCTGTGGGAATGGCAGGACACTCCTGCCCCGTGCGTCCCTCCTGCAGCTGCACCCACGCCGCCTCCTCTCTCTTGTGCTTCCTGCTGCCAGGGAGTGAGGGGCCAGGGCTGTGAGCTCGTAGCCGTGAAAAGGCTTTTTGATACTGCAGCTGTGTTCTTCCTGTTTGTCACTGTGTCAGTGCCGTGGACCAGGCCATAGCCCTCACTCCCCCACCACAGCCACAGCACTTGGGGACACCAGCTTGGGTCCCAGCACATCCCCTGCCCCACGGGCTGTGCCGGCGAAAGGTGCTGAGCTCCCTTTCTCCCTCCATTTCGCTTCGTGGCGGCAGCAGGAAGATCCCATCACGAGGGTTAATCGTGGAAGCAGCCAGAGGGGGTTGGAAGAGCGTCCGTAGGCGGAGGAGCGGAGGCGATGAGCGGGGCTCGGAGAGGCTTTCCCCGGCACACGGCACGTCAGCCCGTGCGACGGCGCTTGGATCGCGGCCGCTGGAGCCGGGCCAGGGGGTTGCTGGCCGGGAGCTCCTCCTGGCCACCCTCCAGCGCGTGCTGCCGGGCTCCATCCCAGCCCAGCTGGCGCAGCCTGGGAAGGAGCAGCAGGAATGTAAACACCGAGGGCTGCGCGGGGCAAGGGATGCCGTACCCCCCTCCCCGCCCCGTCCTTGCCCCTCGCTGGTGTGGAGGTGCCTTAGGGGGAACCCAGCGTGCTGGAGGATGGCCAGGTCCTTGCATAGGGGGAGCCAGTCGGGATGTGGTGCTGTGCGTGGCCCTGCTGGTGCTGTGCCTGCCTGCTGCGTGAGGAACAGACTGTTTTGGGGTTCCTCTTTTTTCTTTCTGCCACAAAGCTCCTCGGCAGCAGCAGCACTGCTGTTCTCCCATCAGCTGCGATGCCTTCACGGCTCTCCCCGTAGCTGCCATTCTGGTTCAGCTCTGGTCGTGCTGGCGTCCCCAGCATCCTTGCCCCATGGGTCTCTGTGCTTGAGGACACTGTCCTCACAGTGCAGTGCTGCCGTTTGAGCCCCCAAACCCATCTCCACACCCAAACCCAGGGTGCCCAGTGCCGGCCAGGGACTGCCTCTGTCCTCCACCGCTGGGTTTTATTGACCCATCTGGGAGAGATTCCTGCGAACGGCTGAGCTGTGGGGGGCCGGAGGGAGGAGGAGGGGGCCCAGTTCAAGGGAGGAGGAAGGGGAGGGCGTGAGGAAGAGTTATGGAGGTGAGAGAGGTTAGGGAGCCGGCGCGTGGCACCTCCCCATCCCTGGGGACGGCTACCGCGCAAGCAGAGGTCAGCTCAGCCTGACCCGGGCGCTGCCGGTGCGGGCAGCAGAACAAAGGAGCCCCCAGCACGACAGGGGGCTCGGGGGCAGCGGCTGCCGAGGACACTGTGGCTCCTCAGAGGGAAAAGAGACGTTTTTGGGGTGGGAGGAGGCTCCTCAGGGAAAATGGCTAAAAATCCAGTGAGCTCCTGTTGTTGGTGACTGGCTGCTTTGGACAAAACTGCACCCCGGCGCTGCAGGGGACTTTGCTGCTGGCCCCTGAGAACTCCCCTTTGACCTTTCTGTTTTGTTACTGCTATTACTGTGCTCCACTTATAGCAGGAGTCGGAGACCCTGGCACAGTGGCAGCCCCTGGAGCTGGAGTTTCCGGCCTCTGTCCCTTTTGAAGTTTCCTGTGCTGCCAGTGCTCCTTGGGCATGGGCACCCCAGTACCCCATCCTGCATGGGGGGAGCTGAGTGGATCAGTCTCCTGATGTTGCTCCAGCTGCAGCAGCCACTGGGTTCCCTTTGGGCTTCTCCATTTTGGGTGCTTCCTTTGGGGTGCCCTGTTTTGGGTCCTCAGGCTGATGTTTAACCCTACATTTCTGCTTCAGGAAGGCTGTAAGAAGCTGCTGCGGTGCCCAGGGGGGAGGCTGTGCCAGCCGAGGGGTGCTGGTGAGGTGCCAGTGCTTTTGTGGGGAGTGAGAGGTTTCTTACACTGTCCCAACCAGAGCATCTGAGCAGCAGTGGTGGCACATGGGGCTGAAAACCTCAGCCTTTATCTCACGCGGTGCAGCGTGCCCCGAGATACGGCGTTTCAAAGTGCAACGGTTGGGGGAAAAATAAACCGAAAGCAACTCAGCGACCTCAGCGGGGCCGCAGAGCGGGCGAAACCAGACCTCCCCCTTCCCACCTGGACCAGCCCACGCACGTGGCTGATGGAGCTGAGCTTTCCAGGAGGGTCTGGAAAGGCAGAGAGACCATATCTCCTTTGTAGCTTCATACGCTGGTTAAGGCATGAGGATCCCCTCTGAACCCCTTTCTCCCATGGACTGTTTTCCTTTCCAAAACCCAGAGTGAGCTAGGGGCGTGGGGCTGGAGCAGGGGCCCCACGGCCTCTTAACAAGGGTGGGAGGTTCCATTTACTTTCTTTAAAATATTGATTAGAGTTTTATTGCATTAGCCAGCCGAGCGGATGAGCCTCCCCCGGGAGGGTGAGGGGGCCCCTGTGCAGGGGAGGGGGACCTGAGTGTCATCACGCGGGCCGGAGGCCACTGTCCCCCTCCCTGGAGGTGGTTTGGCTCACAGATAACAGGGAGCGCCCTGGGGCCCCTGGCTGGGCTGTGCTGTGCTGGGCAGGTGATTGCAGTGCCTGGCCAGGCCAGTGGCAGATAATGAGGGTGAGGAGGGGACCCAAGCAGGACAGGGCTCCAGGGGCAGCGAGGGAGTTGCTGGTGGACCCCTCCCTGGAGAAGGGCTGCGTCCCCCCGGCTCTGCACCACTGCCCAGCCTGCCAAAGGGTGCTCCCAGCCGGGGATCCAGTCCAGTAATTGGCTCATAGTGCTCAGGGAGCATTCCCGGAGATGTAATTCCACCAGATCCCTGGCCGGAGGTCAGGGACTTCTCAGCGAGAGCGGCTTAGCCGCCGAGTGCCTCCCCCAGCCAGACGCCTGGGTGCTCACAGGTGCTGGTCCCAGCATCCAAGGCACCCTGTGAAGCTGTTTCTCACAAGACCCAAGACAATTAATGATGTGGGGGACAGGGCACACATCTTTCCTGCCCCAGGTACCCGGCCAGTGCCCTCACCCAGCTGGACCGTGCCCCTGACACTTCTTGTCTTGGGAGCTGGGCTGGCTCCCCCCAGCCTGAGCACTGCCTGCTCCTGGCCCCCTCAGAGCCCTGTTTCTCCTGTGCTCCGGCTTTCCAGAGCTGCATTCCCCCCACGCCCTGGCCTCCTGGGCTGACTCAAGGGCTGCGGAGGCGGCGGCCGCCTCCCCGTTCGGCACAGCTGAACTAACAGGGATGAAGGTTTATTTAAAAGAAGTAAAAAAAAAAATAGTGGCACAGGGAGCAGGGCCTTTGTCAGCAGAGCCCCCAGCCCCCGCCGCAGTGTTGGGCAAGGACAGCATTGCTCCATAGCCCTATTTCTGGCCCAAACCACAGGAGAAATGGCAGCTGGTCCCAGGGCCTGGCCGGACATGCTGCAATCGGGGGCCACGGTGAGGGGCAGTTTGGTGATGGGGGAACCCCCTGTTCTCCTCTGGGCCTGCCCCTGGGGCAGCTGGACTGGGGGCTCAGGGCACAGCTCCTGGTTCAGCTCCTGACCCAGTCCCTCACCCTTTCCATTCATCACTTATTTTACCTGTCTGGGTCCCCACTCTGTCCGGAGCTCAGGATAATCCACCCTGCACTGGGGCTGATGGAGGCCAGCAGTCACCCCTGGGGTGGGCTCCCCATGTGTTCCAAGTGAAGAGGTGTCCTTCTCACTGCTTTGGCAACAGTCCTTTGGGAAAAGGCTTCCCTGTCTCCCCACAGCAGCCAGCTTAGGGGTCTCACCTTGGTACAGATGGCAGGGGAAGCAGTCAGGCAGGTACTGTCCCTAAACCCCTTTGGCAAAGGACTTCACCTCCTGCATCGGTTTCCCCACCTGCTCACAAGCCACTGTGCAGCCTCCAGCTGGGGTAACAGTGCCTGATTTTGGAGATTCCAGCACCTGGGATATGCTG
>JAWWTY010000078.1:2314490-2344255 GCA_035222235.1 Margarornis squamiger | reverse complement strand
TCTGTCCGGAGCTCAGGATAATCCACCCTGCACTGGGGCTGATGGAGGCCAGCAGTCACCCCTGGGGTGGGCTCCCCCTGTGTTCCAAGGGAAGAGGTGTCCTTCTCACTGCTTTGGCAACAGTCCTTTGGGAAAAGGCTTCCCTGTCTACCCACAGCAGCCAGCTTGGTGGTCTCACCTTGGTACAGATGGCAGGGGAAGCAGTCAGGCAGGTACTGGCCATAAACCCCTTTGGCAAAGGGCTTCACCTCCTGCATCGGTTTCCCCACCCGCTCACAAGCCACTGTGCAGCCTCCAGCTGGGGTAACAGTGCCTGATTTTGGAGATTCCAGCACCTGGGATATGCTGTCCCATGCTGCCACCTGCTCTGGTGCCACAGTGGGATGGGGTTGGCACTGCTGTGGTGCTGTGTCAGTGCTGCCCACCACCCCCTCTCCCCTCGGCTCTAGGAAGCACTGAGGTTTCAGTGGTGCCAGAGCAGCTCAGCAGTGATGGCTCCTGAGGCTGACAGCCCACAGCTGGCTCCTGTCAACCCCATCTGTGGCTGCTGGACCCCTTCCAGCTCCTCCAGCACCTCCGTGGTGGGGTTCCCAGGAGTTCCGTGTGCCTGGCCCTTCCTGTGGGACTCCCAGGACCCCAACCATGGTGTGGACAGAGGGCAGAGGTACGGAACCTTGCATTTCAGGAACAGATTTGCAATTAGCCAAATCCCAGCGGGCGGTGGAAGCCCCAGTGACTCATCTGCCAGGGCTTACCTCGATCCCCTTCTAAGACGATCATTTACATATGGTGGAATTTAAACCCTGTCTTGGCTTTGAGGCCTCACTGCTGCTGCTGCTACTGCCCCCAGGTCAGGTCCTGAATGGGGGTCTTGGCCCTTCAGCCTTGGGGGACTTCACCCCAGGGGGCTCAGGGTACACACAGAAAGGAGAGCCCAAGCAGGTGCCCCAAGGCTTTGAGCTTGGCTGCTCTGGGCACATTTCCCCAGCTCCGTGCCGTGTGTCTCTGGCTCAGCCACCCCCCCGGATCTGCCTGGCAGTGGGAGGTGTGCTGGCTGGGTGTCCCTCCTCAGACGAGCTTTCCCAACACCGCCTGACTCCACTGGATTAATATTTGCACAAGGTCCGGTGTGATAGCGAGCATGTGTCAAGGGCATGCACCGGCACGCACGCAGTGAGGGCCAGGAGAGCCACCACTGCCGGGCTGCTCCCACTCAGGCTGGCTCCCAACCAGCCAGTGGCTCAGCACAACACAGGGGGCAGCCCCAAGACCCCAACTCCCTGCTCCCATAACCCCTCGGCAGCCCCCAGTGCCCCTCCTGTGACCCCTCAGCAGCCTGTGCCACACATCAGTGTTCAGACACAGAACCAGTTTTGATCCCAGCCAGAGCCAAGCACGCCGCTGCCCAGCAGCAAGCTGCCCTTGGAAACGCCACGGCAGCAGGAATCGCTTCCTCCTCTGCAGGAAGGGAACAGACAGCAGTGGCAGAGCCATCCTGGGAGCTGGTGTCAGTCTGGCCCGCAGCATGCTGCACCAGGGATGGCTCTGGAGCAGGGACACGGCTCCTGGGAGCTGCTGGCTGGCTGGGCACAGTGGCCTGTGCCGTGGTGGGGAGGGCGGCTGGCGGCGCACGGACAATGGGGGGTCAGGGAGGTTAAACGGTGACTAATTCGTCCATTCAGCGTCCCCTCTGCCGCGTGGGGACACCCGCCGTGCCGTGACACCCACCGTGCCGTGACACCCGCCGCGCCAGGACACCACCCGTGTGCCCCCCAGGGTCACCCATATGACAGCTCCCCCCAGCCCCGCCAGGGAGGAGGCAAGTGGTGGGGAACACCCGGGTGGTCTCAGGTCCCCAGGACTTCTGGGCCAGTAGTGGGGGATCAGGACTGGGTTTGTCACTGAGCCATGAGAGCACTGATGGATCTGCCACCCACCAGGTCCCGCAGCCTGAGGAGGGGGCACCAGTGCGGGAGAGGCACCTGCAGCCAGGCCGTGTCCCCCCACAGAGGGGACAATGCTGGGAACCTGCAGGAACAATGGTGTGCACGGGAAGCTCCTGGGCCCCCTCCCCAGCTGCCCCCACGGAAGCGGCCCCCCAGCCCGGCTGTGCTCTGGCGGCAGGAATCCCGCCAGGCCGGTCAGTGGAGTCACCGCCAGCCCAGCCGAGTGGGCGAGGCTCCTGCCAGCACCGTCCCCCACGAGCAAGGTGTTGGGGGGTTTTGGGGAGGGGGCACACGCCCCTGCCCCAGCAGCCCTGGGGGGCTCGCAGGGGATTAGGAATGGGGACAGCCAGAGGTGACCCATCTCTAAGCCAAGCGCTTTATCTGCAGAGAGATCTGTGCCGGGGCTGGACGCTCCTTTGCCCTTCGCTGGGTGGGATCAACCCCAGCAAACCCAGCACCCCACACTGTGCTGGCCGTGCCCAGAGAGGGGCTGCATCCTCAGGCACCCCCAGCCCTGACTCAACCACTGCTTTACAGGAAACCACGTCCCCAGCGCCACCGAAACACCGCAGCCTGGGGCCCTCGCGTCATCCCTTCGCTCTGCTTTTTACAAATTACTTTCTTTTTCTGAATAAGTGCCCTCCCCGACCTCACTGCGGGTCCTGGCATGCCAGAGGCCAGGGGCTGCATGTCGGCTGGGAGCAGGACGGGAAACACACCATAAACGTGTTTATTCTTCGTTAAAGAACTCGTTAGCGTGCGCGGGCTCTTCCCCAGCCCAGCATGGCCCCTCGGCTGTCCGCGGGACAAAGGGACATGTCCCTGGGGGCTGGTAAAGGAAGGAAGTAAGAAAAGGAGAGAAGGAGCCCCCTGGCCTGTCAGCCCTGCCCCTGCTACCTGTCACAACAGGGTGGGCTCTCCCCACCACTGCCTGTGTTGTGTTTTTTCCCTAAATACAGGAATTAGGGGATTTTCAGCCTCTGGAAGGTGGAGGGTGCCACTAGCCCCCATGCCTGCTGCAGTTGCCCTTAGCGGGGTTTGTCCCCTGTGCTGGCTCACGGCGTGCACGTCCCAAACTGGTTTCGGAGAGAAGGAGGAAAACCGAGAGTGTCGCCACTTCCTGACAATGGAAAAGAAACTTGAAAATTAATCCCTGAGGCCTGAAAACCCGGAACCAAGCTGGGGGAGGGGGGTGTGTTTTTAACTCAGGCGTGGGATGCAGGGACACGGGCTCCTCTGTGACGCCTCGTGGGGCAGACAAGGGACAAGGAACTCCTGCCGATAGGGAAACGAGCCTGGCTCCAGCATAACCCCCGGCATTCCCGGAGCCTTGTGAAATAGCTCTTCCCCTCCCGCCTGTAATTGCCCCCCTTGCCCCAGCTCGGGAGGGGGCTGTGGAGGGTCAGACCCCCTGCACACACCACGCCCGTGCCGAGGGCTCTCTCGCATTCCTGGCATTGCCGAGGGGCCACCTCCCGCCCGCCCTTTGAAAGCCAACGGGTTGGGATTTTCCTGTAATCTGGTTTGAAACATTAATCCGGTCATCCACACCAAACGCCGGGCCGGCATCCTGCCGGGGCGCTGGGCTGGGGTCAGGGCCACCCGCCCACCGCCTGCCTAATTCCTCCTCCACTTAATTATAGATCTGCTGGCAGCGGCCATCTGGCTCCGTGTCCTCAGCCGGCCGGGGGCTGGGGCCAAGGGGGCTGTGCTGGGGCCAGGTGGGCTGGGCACCATGGCCAGAGTTGGCCATGCTGCTGGCATAAAGTGTTCACCTGGGCCAGGGGAGCACTGGGAGCACTGGGTGCATGGAGCTGGATGCCCCAGCCCAGGGGTGCGTCATGGTGGTGAGGGGCATCTCCTGCCCACCCAGCCAGGCTGGGTTCGCTGTGCTGTGGCGTCTCCTGGCACCACGCTCTGCCATGGGGACCCCGCAGTAAGAGGATATTCCTGGGGCAGCTGCGTTATGGATTAAGTCTTTTCCACCTCCCTAATTACGAAACATAAATCTATTGACTCAGCTGTGCAGGGCGGCCTCGCCCGTGGCTCCTGCCCTCCGGTACCTTTGCACTGAGCACCGAGACATTGCATGTCCCCACGAGGAACCAGCTCTGTGCTGAGCAGAAACCAGGCTTGAACATGAGATACAGGGCACGGGCACAGGGCAGAGATCAGCACCAGGCAGGAGCAAGACTCAGCACCTGCCAATTTCGGTCCGGTGGTGCCAGTAATCACCGGTCCGTGCCAAGCTCAGCTGTGCGCTGGGTTTTGCACCCTGCTGAAACCAGAACATGTTTCTGTTCCATTATTTGCATTTTGAGTTGTCCCAGCTGTCCTGTGCTGCCGTTGGGGTTCACGGGCTGTCAGCAGCAAGGCCCCAGCAGAGCCAGGATGGCGTCAATGCAAGGAAATCCTGCGAGGGGCTGCCGACAGTCACTTATCTCTGTCCCCTTCCACAACCCTGCTTGCCCTGCCTGTGTGGGGGGACAAGGGGGGACAGGGGTGATGATGGGGGATGGGAGGGACAAGGGTGGACAAGGCAGCTTGGCGCAGATGCCACTCTATCCCTCACCACAGTGCACACCGGGCATGTCCCAGTCATGGCTGGGCATGTCCTTGTCCCACGGCACTGCCAACTGAGCACCCTGAGCAGCTTTCCATTGCTGGCAAGTTCTGTTGGCAGTGGCAGAGCCAAACCAGGTCTGTGGGGATTCTGGAGGAAGCCACTCTCTCTGCTCTGGCGCAGTGGTGGCCAGTGAGCAGCTGCCGAGCACAGAGGAGCTGTCAAAGTCTTGCCAGTAACTGCCAGCAGCAGCTTGTGCAATGTCCTTTGCCCAGCAGCCGTGGCAGGTGTGCTGGCAGTGCCACAAGGGTGCTGGGTGGGAACAGGCATCCCTCTGCCCACTGGCCCTGGGGACCCCCGTGGCTTCATCCCACCTGGGCAGGAGCAAGAGAGGCCACAGCCAGCAGAGCTCAGCGTGGGACCACCAGGGCTGGCAGGGGTGTGTGGAAGGACAGCACACGAGGCAGGTGCCTGCCACGGCTGCTAATCCCCCCCGTCCCAGCCGGCCACGCTTTCCTCAGCTGACGGTTAATTTTCTTTCATCCTCTTAAACGCGTCCGTTCCCCTCGGGACTGAGCCCGGGGGGGGGTGGTTCATGGCCTTGGGAGTCATAGCAGTGGATGAACCGGCACGTTCAGTCCTTCCCTAGGATGGCTCCACACTCCGCAACCCCCGGGATCGAGCGCTGGGGAAGCCCTTTCTCTGTGTGCGGCTTTCGGAGCCGCTCAAGGAAACGGGGGAGGCTGGATTGGCGCTGGCCCAACATCCCTCGGCCCGTGTGAGCAGCCCGTGCAGCTCAGCCCGAAAAACCACAGCGGTGCTGCTGTGACACAGCTCGCCCCACTCACACCACCGTCCCACACCGCACCCCGGGCTGTGGTGCTGGCGTGGGAGAAGAGCTTTCAGGGGTTTGGCTGACGGTGCTGGTGGCTCCTTCCCTTGCCCTGGGGGTGTGCTGGGGGCTGGCCAAGCCTGCTGAGGTTCTCAGGAGAACTGGGGGAGTTTATAGGGGAGTTTATGGCCCCCCTGCGGCGCCCAGCCCCGCTTATCATGCGGCCCCATTGATCCCTTTGATCGGTGCCGGCGGGCAAGTCCAGCCCTGCAGGATCCGGATCCTCGCTGGGGGACGGCAGGAGGAGGGGGCTTGCACCCCTCGTTTACAACCAGGATAATGCCCACCCACCCACCCACCTGCCCACCGATCCCAGTGCCACAGGGTGTGCCCACGGAGAGAATGGGACAATGGTGAGCTGGTGACTGGCAGCAATGGCCCCGCAATGTGTCTGGAGCATTACAGGGAGGGGGAGTATTTATAACCCCCTCATGGGCCCTCAGTCCTGCTGGCAGTTGTTCAGAGTTGTCATTGAGAAAAGTGGGAGCTGTGGTATCTGCCCCCACAGCCCCTGCTCTGACACCCTTGCTGGGATGGGGGGAGATTATCCACCAGCCTCCATGCAGAAACCTCGCTGGGCTTTGGGGGAGGCCACACGTGGTGTGGTGTGGTGTGGTGTGGTGTGGTGTGGTGTGGTGTGGTGTGGTGTGGTGTACCTCCAGCAGGCAGTGCACTCCAGCCAGCAGATCTGTGCTGTAAATCAGGCAGGAATGTGCTGGGCTGCGAGGGTGGGGGTCCCAGCTGAAGGAGTCCCAGCAGAGTTGGTGCTTGAGGTGCAGTGTCCCAGAGCCTGACCCAGCTCTGCCTGCCCTGGCACAGGACACATCTCCACAGTGCCAGTGTTACACGAGCTCATGCCGTGGCACATGAGATCACTCCGTGGCACATGAGGCACTGTCTCCCAGCCCTGGCTCTCTCCAGCACCACGGGTGCAGAGGAGGGACCGTGCTGAAGCGCTGCTGTGCTGAGCATGCAGTGAATGCTAAAAATAATCGGGATCAGCGTTCCTGGGAGGAGCCGGGGCCAAGCACGGTGTTGGCAGCCTGGGAGCCACTCCAACATTGGCACCACTGTGATCCCAGCACTGGCGTTCCTGGGCCCAGCTCCAAACAGGGCGGGCAGGGGATGGTGGCAGCAGGGCATGGGCACAGGTCAGCGCCAGCCACAGGGACCCCATGGCCCCATGCAGGGACTCTCGGAGCCATTTGGTGTCCTGCAAACTAAAGGGCTGTGGCCACACGGCTGCTGCAGTGGGAGCCAGGGGTCTTGGAGAGGGGGACACATGGGTTAAGGGGGTTTCTGAGTGTCTCTGTCCTCTCTTTGCACAGCTGTACGAGCTGGATGGTGACCCCAGGAGGAAGGAGTTCCTGGACGACCTCTTCAGCTTCATGCAGAAGCGAGGTGAGCCCCTCCACACGCCCACCCCTCCACCCCTGATGCCCCCTCAGGGGCCAGGGGCTCATTTCCTCGCCCTCGTTACTGCCCTGGGGTCATGGCTTCGGCTGAGCTGCTGGTTAATCTTTAACCCCTCGGCACAGCGGGGTCAAACCTGTTGGGCTGGATCCAGCACCCGTGGCCCCCCCTCACCGCCCGCCCTGCACCCATCTCACCCAGACCTGCTGCCCCTCCCTGCAGGGTCCACCCACCCCCCTGTGCCCTCCTGCTGCCTTTTCCCAGGATCATTGCAGGGGGCAAAGCCCCTCGCTGCCACCTCCTTCTGCTGGGGCGGAGGGGGCACAGGGGGGCTGGGGGTGGGAAGGGCTGAAAGCCAAGCGTGCCCTTGGTCGAGGGTCTGGTTCCTGCGTGGAAAACAGTGCTGGAAATGCTGACACAGGGCTGGCTCTGGCCCTTTGTCAGGCAGAGCTGGGGAAGCACGTGTGCCTCTGCGGGGGGGCCGGGGCTGCTGGCTGGGTCCCTCAGAGTCCCCCTGCCTGTGTCCTCCGAGGTCCCCGCAGCTGTGTCTCTTGGGGTCCCCCAGGGCCCCCTTGCCATGGGGCTGGGAGGGCAGGGGCTCCCAGGAGGGAGCAGGTGCTGCCAGCCCCCTCCCTGTGGCTAGAGGGATGAGCCCCCCTGGCTCACAGGACCCTCGCAGCCATATCGTGCCGTCCCCCATTATAAATAACTCACGTTGCCTGGTGCCGGCTCAGCCCGAGGAACCGGCTCGGCCACGACAGGGTTGTGGCTGGAAACTGCAAGTTTCTGTTTCCTTTGTTCATGGCTGATCTCAGCGGGGGGGGCCTGGAGGGGAAGAAGAGGATGGTGGAAGGGGAGGGAGGAGCAGGAGCCCCCACAGCGCCTCCACTGCCCCTCAGGGGTCTCGGCAGCTACCCCGAGGCTGCGGGTGAGAAAGCAGCACCCCAGACCCGCTCTCTCCTCCCGCCGCTCCCCAGGGACCCCCGTGAACCGGATCCCCATCATGGCCAAGCAGGTGCTGGACCTGTACATGCTGTACACGCTGGTGACCGAGAAGGGGGGTCTGGTGGAGGTCATCAACAAGAAGCTGTGGCGGGAGATCACCAAGGGGCTGAGCCTGCCCACCTCCATCACCAGCGCGGCCTTCACCCTGCGCACCCAGTGAGCGGGGGCTCGGTGGGAGGGGATGGGGGGCGAGCCCTCAGGGGTCCCTCTGCCCTGCACAGGAGATGGGGGCTGAGCAGGGTGGGGAGGGGACCGAGCCCTCGAGGGGTTCTTTCTGCCCTGCAGACACCCTGGGACCAAGGGGCAAACCCTGGGGGATGCCTGCACTGGGGATGGGGACAGCAGGGAGGGGGCAAGTCCTCAGGGGGTCCCTCTGCCCTGCACGGGAACAGTGGGGAGGGAGAGAGGGAGGGGAGGGGTGACACACAGGTAGAGATATGCCCAACCACTGCATCACCCTCACCATCCCTCCCTGTGTGCCGTCTGGCCGCAGGTACATGAAGTACCTGTACCCCTACGAGTGTGAGAAGCGCGGGCTGAGCAACCCCAACGAGCTGCAGGCGGCCATCGACAGCAACCGGCGGGAGGGCCGGCGGCAGGGCTTCGGTGGCTCCCTCTTTGCCTACTCACCCAGTGGCACCCATGGTCTCCTCTCCTCACCCAAGCTGCCGGTGCCAGCACTGGGACTGGCATCTGCCACCAACGGCGGGGCCATTGCGCCCGGGCAGAAGATCAAGAAAGGTAATGGCTGCTGAAGGGTCCAGCTGCCACGGGGTGAGGGTGCTGTGGGGTCTGAGACCCCTCCTGGCCCCAGGGATAAGGGGCAGAGCTGGGCACAGCGGGCATGGGGGTGCTGCTCCTCTTCCCTCCCTGGGCTCCAGGGCCTCGGCTTGGGGACCCTGACTCCAGTGATCTATCCCTGACCTTTGGAGGTGCCAGGCAGCCCCCGGCACAACAGGCACCCAAGCCATTGTGCCTGGGCCGGGGACACCCCAGGGTGGTGGTTACCTACATGTCCATGCACCCTCATCCCTGACACCTGCTCCCCCCTGCAGAGGAGGACTCCCCCATCCCCATCTCCATGCCCAGCCGGCTCCCGGTGTCCCTGGCCGGGCACTCCGTGGTGGCTGCTCAGGCGGCCGCGGTGCAGGTGGCGGCGGCGGCTCAGGCTGCGGCGCTGGAGCAGCTGCGGGAGAAGCTGGAGTCAGGGGAGCCCCCGGAGAAGAAGCTGGCGCTGGTGACGGACGAGCAGCAGCGGCTGATGCAGCGGGCACTACAGCAGAACCTCCTGGCCATGACGGCCCAGCTGCCCATGAGCATCCGCATCAACAGCCAGGGCACGCGCTCGCCAGGTCAGTGCCGGCCCCGGCCCCCCGCCCCGGCCGAGCCCCCGGCCCCGGCGGGCTCCGTAACCCGGCTCTCCCTGGCAGAGAGCCGCCCAGACGCCGCCACCGCCAGCAGCAACGGCACCAACAGCATCAGCATGTCGGTGGAGATCAACGGGATCGTCTACACAGGTGAGGGGCTCCCCCAGACCCCACTGCCACGGGTGGGGGCTGCTCCACCACCGCCGGCCACACCCCTGGCCCTGCTCCCACTGCCCTTCACCCCGTTCCACGGCATCAGCACAGCCACGTCACCCCACAGCTCAGCCCCCCTGCTCTCTCCCCAGGTGTGCTGTTCGCCCAGACGCCCGGCCCTTCCTCCTCCTCTTCCTCCTCCTCCTCCTCTGCCTACAGCAAAGGCAACGGCGGCGGCAGCCGGAGCAGCGGCAGCGGCGGCAGCGGGGTGGGAAGCAGCAGTGGGAACGTGCCCCCTGCCCCAGCCAGCCTGGCCATGCCCCCCAGCTCTACCTCCAACAGCGCTTCGCCTTAATGCCCCGGACCCCTGGACCCCTCACAGCTCCAGCGGCCACGGAGGGGACGGGGGCTCACCACGAGGTTCCACCGGGTCTCACTGGGGTCTTCTGGGGTCTCGCCCGAGGTCTTGCCAGGGTCTTTCTGGGGTCTCACCAGGGTCTCAATGGAATTTCACTGAGATCTCATCGTGGTCTCATTGGGCTCTCACTTGGGACCTCACCGGGGTCTAGCCTGAGGTCTTGCCAGGGTTTCTCTGGGGTCTCATCAGGGTCTCACCAGACTCTGCCCTTGTTCTCGTGTTGTTGGATTTTCCTTTTCCAGGCAGAAAAGCTTTAGCCCGGGGGGTTTTGCCGGAGCCGCCGGCTGTCCGGCTGCGCCGCTCCGGGACCGTTTACCTCACTCACATCACACTTTGCACTGTACATTTATTATTATTATTATTATAATTATTATTATTTTTTAACTCGTGTTACCTCCAGACAGACGCACGGACGCCTGCCGACGCGAGCTCTAGTGAAACCCCCCGGAATTCTAAAGGATAAAAACCCAAAAATCCTAGAAAAATTGGAAAGAGGGAGATATTTTATTCATTTCCATCCTTTTCCCTCCTTTATTTTGGGAACTCCACTCTCTGCAGGATTTTAAGAGGTTGTTTTTGATTGTTTTGTTGTAAATAGCTTCTATTTTATTCTCTAAAAAAAAAAAAAGAATCAAACTTTTAACATGCAAATGATATATATTAGTCTTCATCAGGGAAAATGGGAGCTTGGAAAAACATTGGAATCTCCTTTCTCCTCTCCTTATCGGTGGTTGGGTCCAGCTCTGCTCCTTCCCCCACCGGTAAATCCTAATTTTTTTCCTTCCCCTGCATAAAACTACTGTTTAAAGCCAATTTGGGCTTATTTCCTCCAAAAACAAGCAGGATCCAGAGGATGGGATGCTCAGGGCTGCGGGACGCTCCAGAGGTCACGGAGGACCCGAAGGACCCGAGGATTTATTTTAAGCCTCACAATGTCATTTTTTACCGTTCCCCCCCAAAAATTCACCCACATCTGCGTGAGACACAATCCGACCCGATACCGAAACCCCCCCGCCCCCCTCGGTATCTCCGTTCTCAGGTTCCCACCTGGAGCACAGGGTTTTCCCCCTTCCCCAGGTGCCCGGGGTGGGGTCCAGGCTGGTGGGGACCCCCCCTTTGTTTTATTTTTAATTTCACTCGGGGAAGTGGCGATCTCAGGGGATTTGGGGTTTTTCCAGCTGGTTTTGTTGTTGTTTTCAGCCTTTTTTTTTTTTCCGTGCTGGAAACCCCTTGGTGGCTCCGTGGTGGGTCTTGGTGGCTCCATGGACCCTTTGGGGAGGTCTGGGGTGTGGGGGTCCGTCCAGCTCCTGCTGCTGTTGGGGTCCAGCCCAGCTCTCCGCAAGGAGAAATTCCAAGGGGGAATTTTCATGCCCAGGGTGGGCTCAGATTTTCTTAGTGATTTTTTTTTTTTTTTTGCATTGTACAGTCACTATTTTGGGTTGTTTTGGGGTTTTTTTTAATTATTTTCCCTCCCCCCCCCTAACTTTTACCACCCCCACTTTGTTTTTGAGAGCGGGTGACTTTCCACTTTATTTTTCTTTTTTGCATATCGATTTAAAAATAATAATAAAAAAAAAAGCCTAAATCAGTTTTTTTTTGGGGGGAGGGGGTGGTTTGGAAAGAAAATTAAACTAAAGGAGCGGCCCCAGCTGCAGCTGCCCCTCCGCCCCCCAGCATTGCATATCTTAACTCAGGTAAAAAAGGAAAATGAGAAAACTAAAAACAAAAAAAAAACCTCAAAAGACAAAAAAAAAGAAAAAGAATAAAAAAAATAAACCACATTCTACCTCTGAGCGCGGCGGCCTCGGGCGCACCCGGGCCCCGGTGAAAGATTTCAGTTTTGCAAAACATTCAGGTATTGAGACTTTTTGATTATTATTAAAAAAATAAAAAATAAAAAATTTAAAAAAAAAAAAAAGAGAAAATAAACTAAAAACACTGAAAGTTTACATTTTATAATAACATTATTATACAGATTGTATTTAAACGTCAGAATATTTAAGACAATTGTAACCCTGTAAAGTGAAGAAATATTAAAAAAAAAAAAAAAAAGTTGTGTTGTTTGGGAGTTTTGGGGGTTTTGGCCCTGAGGGAAGGGGTGGGATCCAGGGGTGCCCATAGGGCTGTGGGCTGTCCATAGGGTATCCTTTGGGATGTGGGATGTCTGTGGGGTCCCTGTGGGGCTGTGGGGTGTCCACAGGGCTCTGGGGTGCCCATGGCGTGCCTATAGGACTATGGGGGTGTCCATGGGGTCCTTCTAGGGCTGTGGGGTGCCAATAGGTATCCATGGAGTCCCTATAGAGCCATGGGGTGTCCATGGGATCTCCATGGGGTTCCTATGGGGTTATGGGGTGCCCATGGGTTCTCTATAGAGCCATGGGAAATCCATGGGATCTCTGGGGTTATGGGTTGGCCACGGGGTTCCAATGAGGTCATAGGGTACCCATGGGATCTCTAGGGGGTTATGCGGTTCCTATGGGGTGCCCACGGTGTCCCTACAGAGCCATGGGGTGTCCATGGGATTTCTGGGGGGGTATGGGGTGCCCACAGGGTTCCTATAGGGCTATAGGGTGCCCATGGGGTCCCCATAGAGCCATGGGGTTCCTATGGGGCTATGGGGTGCCCACGGTGTCCCTACAAAGCCATGAGGTGCCCATGGGATCCCTATGGGGCTATGGGGTGTCCATGGGGTTCCTATGGGGCTATGGGGTGCCCACGGTGCCCCCACAGAGCCATGGGATCTCTGGGATTATGGCGTTTCTATGGGGTTATGGGGTGTCCATGGGATCCCTATGGAGTTATGGGGTGCCCACGCTGTCCCTATAGAGCCACGGAGTGTCCATGGGGTTCCAATGGGGCTATGGGGTGACCCTGGTGTTCCTATGGGGCTATGGGGTGCCCACGGAGCCCCCACAGAGCCATGGAGCGCCCCCCGGGTCCCCACACGTGCCGCGGGTCACCCATCCAGCGCCGGCCGGGGCGGGGCCTGCTGAGCTTCCTGCCGCGTGCGCAGCTCCCGCCCCGCGCGGCGGCGGCGCCGCTGCTGATTGGCCGGCGCGGGGCGGGGGGAGGCGGCGCTCTGGGCCGCGGCCGCGCTCTCTGTGGCCCTGGCGGACCGCGAAGATGGCGGCGCCCATGGAGGTGGCGCTGGTGTCGGACGCGGCGGGGCCGCTCTGCAACTGCTCGGTGTGGGAGCTGCACTCGGGCTCGGCCCTGCCCGGGTACCGCGGCGGCAACAGCGGCCCGCGCGGGCTGGCGCTGCTGGGCGGCGAGCACCTGCTGGGGGCCCAGCTCGGCAAGAGCTACATCAACGTCTGGGAGCTCCAGAGGAAGGTACCGGCGCGGCGGGCGGGCCTGGGCGGCCTCGGCTCGAGGGACGCCCCCGGGCCCCGCGGAGGGACCCCGGGCCCGCTGGGGGTGTGACGGGACCCTTCTCCGTGAGGACCCTGCGGCCCTGTGCTGAGGGGCCCCTCCGTCCACAGAGCCCCCCCATCTCCGTGGTCTGACCCTGCCTTGGCCCCTCGCTCCACAGAGACCCCCCCATCCTCCCGGTCAGACCCTCAGGCCGCCCCTCGCTCCACAGAGACCCCCCCATCCCCCCGGTCAGACCCTCAGGCCGCCCCTCCCTCCATCCCGACCCCCATCACCGCAGGCAGGCTCCCCCCATCCCTCTCTCTGCGGGACCCCCCCCAGTGATGCCCCTGAGCCCCTTCCTCGGGGGGCCCTTTCCTGCAGCCCCTTCCCTGCTGTGCTGAGCGCCCGCTGTGCTCTCTCTGCCCCAGGACCAGCTGCAGCAGAAGATCATCTGCCCCGGGCCCGTGACCTGCCTGACGGCCTCTCCCAATGGGCTCTACATCCTGGCAGGAGTCGCCGAGAGCATCTACCTGTGGGAGGTACGGGGGCTTCGGGGGGCTCGGGGACGCGCAGATCCACACCCTGGGCACTCAAGACTGCCCCATCCCATTGGCAGTGCCCCTGTCCCTCAGGTGTCCCTAAATCCCGGTGCTCTGCTGCCCACAGCCCACGGGGCAGCTCAACAAAACGGGAGGGGGAGAAATTCAGGGAGAGGCTTCGCCCTGCCCTTTCCTTCTCTTTCCAAGCGGCTCCCGGTGACTCAGGGGCCGGGTGTTGCTCCCTCGAGGCAGCAGGACCAGGACCTGGTTGTCCTCCAGTGCTTCTCCCACGTTTCAGCCACGTATTTTTGGGTTCCCAGGGTGTCAGCAGACCCTGCTGTGCTCTGGCCATTGTCCTGCTGGTTAATTACTCCTGGATTACGTGGGATTACTCTGCGTTCCCCGCACACCACCGAGAAAATAAAAGCAGCAGCTTGTCCTGAGCCCGGGATTAAACCCCGGGATGCCTCACCTGGAGAGCTCCCCGTGCTGGGGGAGGTTTGAGCCTCGCAGTGTGGGCGGCTCTACCTGAACTCATCAGGGTTTGTTTGTACCAATGTGTTTGTGGCAGGGCTGGAATAAAATCCCTGACAGGGACCATGGGGCTGAGCCCACAGCAGTGGGAGCTGCTGCTTGTGGTGCTCCAAGCTGGGCCCTGCCCCTTTCCCCTCACCCGTGGACATGTTCCAGGGTATGGCACTGTCCCTCTGGCATGTTGGAGAGGCTTCATGGAAACCATGAGGGAACTGGAACCAGCTCCTAGAGCCCTGGTTTTATGCTGGCTGTGAGACCCCTTGAGCTGTGGTTTAGTTTGGTTTTTGGATGTAATTCAGACAACAGGAAGGAGTTGACTCTATCATTTTATTTGAGGCTCACTTGCTGCTTTGTTCCATCCACATCTGCAGTGTTGCCTTCTAACAAGAAATGCTCCAGCTTTGGGGGATTCCTTGTCTACCCTAAAGCCTCTGCCTTTTTCTTTTTTGGCCCAGAATCATGAGCCACCCCTGGGGTGTCACACAGCCTCCTGCCTCTCTTGCAACCCTGCTGCCACCTCCTTAGGGCTTGTGGGAGGCAGGAAGAAGCCACCAAAGTAATGAACATTAAGAGTGATCAGGAAATCTTTACTGCACATTTGTGTTTTGACCAGAGAAATAGCTCTGGCATCACCAGGTTCCAGAGTTAATGTGCCAGGACCTCTCCCAGTGCTGTTGTGCTGTATTTCCCTACAATTCCAAGCACAAGTGGTGGTTCGAGCTGCACCTCAGTGGTGTCAGTCACTGTCTCTGAGGTGCCAATGGGCTTCTGTGCTCGATAGAACCCCCTCTGCTGCACTGAGGGTGGGGCATTATCCAGGGACATCTCAGTCCTTGACATTCTCCTGCCCTTCCCCTCACTCCAGGTGTCCAATGGGAACCTCCTCGCCATCCTGAACCGACACTACCAGGACCTCACGTGCCTCTGCTTCACCGACGACAGCAGCCACTTCCTCTCAGGGGCCAAGGACTGCCTGGCCCTGGTGTGGAACCTCTACAAGTAAGGAGGGTCAGGGGGCACAGGGGGCGTCAGGGTAAGGATATTGGAGCAGGAGATCCTTGTGTTCTGCAGGCAGGATCAGCTGTGGCTGTGTCCCAGCTGGATCTGTGCCATCCTCCAGGGGCTCTTCCATGGCTGGCATCCTCACAGGCAGGAGAATTTTCCCTGGGGTCTCACTGGGGTTTCTTGGGAATGGCATATGGCTCTCACTTCTTCTCCTGGGTGACACAGAGTGGATTGTGCCCTTTCCCTGCCAGTGGCAGCCAACGTCTCTGTCCCTCTGGGATGGGGAGCTCAGCCATGGCCCTTTGCCTCAGTATCCACATGCTGGTGACTCCTGTGTCCCCCTTGCTCCCTGCAGCCAGGAGAGGCAGCAGGAGCAGAGCCTGGCCCATCTCCCCATGGTGCTCTGCCCTGGCTGACCCACCGTGCCACCCCTCTCTGCTCTCCCCACAGTGTCCTGCAGGCAGAGCCCTCCCAGATCCCCGATCCCCGGCACGTCTGGTCCCGGCACAGCCTCCCCATCACTGACCTGTGCTGCGGCTTCGGAGGGCCCCTGGCACGGGCTGCCACCGCCTCCCTCGACCAGACAGCCAAGGTGAGGCTCATTCCAGAGGTGCCAGACCCTGCGGGATCAAAGCCAGGCTCCACCAGGCAGCAGGAAGCTGTCCCTGTCCCCAAGCTGTCCCAAAGCTTTCCCGGGTTGCGGACGCTGAATTTCTTGGCTGTCTCTGCAATGACTCAGAGCTGCCAGACCTGGGCTCTGCTTCTCCAAAACCAGCAGTTTCTCTGCATCTGCCCCCAGGCTGGGCTGTTGCAGTCCTTGTTGTCCTGGGAATGTCAGGGTCAGCTCGTCCAGTTCCCACCACTGATGTCCACAGGGAGCAGAGCAGGCAGGAGTCCATAGGGAGAGGGGTGCCCTCGGGGCAGGGCAGGCACGGAGAGGGTTCAGGGCTATTTTGGAGCTGCTGGGGGAACTGCTCTCCTGCTCACAGAGAGACATACTGTGTTCTGCCCTGGTTCTACCTTGGACTCAGTTTCCCAGCCTCAGACAGGAGGGGATGCCGGGATGGAATGCTGAGGTGCCAGTGTGGAATGCCAGGGTGTCAGTGTTCCTCCAATCCTGCCATTAACATTCTGTGATTTCCTGTCCCCTCTGACTCCAGCTCTGGGAAATCTCCTCTGGGGAGCTCCTGCTTTCTGTGCTCTTCGACGTGGGGATCATGGCTGTGACCCTGGACCTCTCAGAGTACCACATGTTCTGTGGAGGCATGGATGGGTCCATCTTCCAAGTCGACCTCTGTGCCTGGGTGAGTGCATGGGGCTGTGGGTGTGCCCTGCCACCCCAAGCCACTGTCACTTCCCTGCTGGGACTAGTGTGACCTGCCAGGGCACAGGAGGGTTTGAGTTCCCCTGTGTCTCCCGTGTACCCTCCAGGCATAGTGATGTACAAACTGGCTTCAGCCTTCCTGAGTTTTAACCCCTCTCCTTTCCTTCCTTCATTTCTGCAGCCAGTCCAGAGAGACCGGACCTTCCAGACAGAGCGGGAGAACGGGAAGGTCTTCAAAGGGCACAGGTGAGGGACCAGACATACCTGCCAGCCCCCATCTGCCCACCTCACTGGTTTATTGCAGTCTTGGGGTCATCCTGAGTTTAAACATCCTCTTCCCCATTCCAGGAACCAGGTGACGTGTCTGTCAGTCTCCACAGATGGCAGCCTCCTGCTCTCGGGCTCTCACGATGAAACCGTCCGGCTGTGGGACATCCAGAGCAAGCAGTGCCTGAAGACGATGAATCACAAAGGTAGGAACGTCCTTATCTCCGGGATCCTTGCTGCCAGAGGCCACTGCTGTCTCACCTGTGCTGCCCTGGGCACTCTGGGTGTGTCTCTGCCCCTTGCCTCACACCCTGGGAAGGGCAGAGGCGTTGGAGGGAGCCTTGGCTGTCTGGAGCGATGCCGTGACCTTGCCTGCATGTTAATAACCCCCCTTCCCATGCACTGTCGCGAGTGAGTCATGGATTTCACCCCATCACTGAGGTCACCTGGGATCTTCCTCCTTGTTTTTCCAAGGGAGCAGTCACCCCACACACACCCCAGCTGTGTCTGGAGGGGAGATGGCTCTGTGACCCTGCAGTGAGCACCCGTGAGCTCATGGGGCCTGAAGCGAATCCCATATGAGCAGTCGTCTGGGATTTCAGTCTGATGGCTCTGATAAACTGCACGGAGCAGCAGTTGGGTACCTCAGAGCAAGGGGACATTTATCCCTCCTGTTGCTAACAGGGTTCCTCCCCCAGTTCTGGTGCTCTCCAGTCCCTAACACTGTGCTGGCTGGTGGGGTTGGCACCGCTGCTCTCAGGCACAGCCCAGACCCCCTGGAAGGTGATGGCAGGGAAAGCCAGACCCTGTTCCTCTCTGGTGGTTGAGCTGCTGCCTCGGGGCAGTCTCTGAAAGCCAGGCTGCTTCCAGACCCTTTCCCTCTTCCCTTTGGCTGCCAAGGACCATCCCTAATTGAGACCCACTGCAGCACGCCTCCAAACTGGCGCCGCTGGCATTAGAGGGTGAAAACAAACCCAATCAGAGCCGTGAGTCATCAGAGGAGAGGAGAGGGACCAGGCTTTGGCTGTGGGCCGGGAGTTGGAGCCCTCCTGAGGTTGCAGGGGAGAGTGGATGGACCAGGCTCTATCCAGGAGGGGCAGGACCAGGCTGACCTGGTGCTGTGGTTGCTCTGCAGCCTCCACTGGCGCCGTGCTGCCCATGGACAGGGATTTGGCTCCCCTAGCAGTCCTGGCATTGACACCACCCCACTGCACTGTGTGTGCTCCACTGAGCCCAAGAGTGGTCTGAGAGCCCACCACCCCCAAGCTGTGCCCTGGGTCTGGGGTCCCAATGGGGTCCCTGCAGCCTCCCGGTATGGGGGGCTCTGCTGCCCCAGCCACTGGTGTCCATGGGTCCCCATCTCCCCTTGGCCTGTCAGAGCAGCAGTGTGAGCCCCCTGGGAAGGTCTGTCCCTTCCACTGCCCTGTGCCCCTCCTGTGCCCTCCCCAAGGCAGGGGTGACACAGGCTGTGCTGTGGTGACATGACAGCAGCCTCTGGCCTGGTGTCCTCGGGACAGTGTGGTCCCTCTGCACGCGGGTGGCCGGGGGCACGCAGGGCCCACTGCCCTCCCTCCCCTCCTGACGCTGCTGCAAATAAACTGAAGGAGCTGGAGTGTGGCTTGAGGCTGAGCAGGCAGGCCAGGCATGGGTGGCTGTGACATCAAGGGTGGCTCGTCCTTGGTAGGGTTTGAGCATGGGCAGGCAGGTGGACTTTGAGAAGTTGGGCTGCTGCTCTCAGGTGATGAGCTGTGGCGGTGCCGGCGAGGCAGGGCTGATCCCAGTCATCCTGCATGTCTGGCACCACTCCTGGGGGAAGCAGGAGACCTCTGCTGTCCCCAAATCCCTCCAGGCCTCCATTCCAGTCCTGTCACATGAGCTCCATCCTTGTGTCTTCAAACACAGAGTGGCACAGACCATCTCTGAAGGCTTATTCCTGTAAGGCCATCCTGGGGAACTCTAGCCTATCCATCCTGCTGGCAGCTGTGCACTGAAAGCCAAGTTATTTGTTCTCCCCCAGCTGAACCCAGTCCCTGTGCCCAGGCTGGCCTGGGGTCACCCACTGCCCCAGTCCTGAGGGCAAGGTGGGCTGGGACAGGACTTGCATCAGTGCTGGGGCCCTAAAACAGCCTTGAGGGTGCTGTGTCTGTGGTGACCTGGTTTGGGGATCTCTGGTTCATTCCTGAGGTTTTCTCCTCTCCAGCTTTCTTGTCCCATCCTCTCAAACTGTTCCACGAGCTACTGGTTCAGCATGAATCTCACTGCTGGGCACTTGCCTCAGGAGCCTCGATTTTATATGGGTTTGTTACAGCACAGTTGGCCAGGAGCCCCTTCAGGGTGGGTGTTCAGTGGAGCCTCTGCTCTGGTGGTGAGTCCAGCCTCAGATCCAGGAGGATCAGGCGTTGGAGCAGACTCTGGAGTGGCAGATGATGGTGACAGAGCCCTTGTCCATGTCAGAGCTGTTTGTGTCCATCTCCTCTGCAGAGACCAAAAGCCTTCGACAGCTCTGGGCTCCCCCAGACCTCCTCCCTCACCTTGTACCCCTCCCCGTGGCACTGGCAGCCTCTGCTCAGGTGCATCTGGACCCTCTTCTCTGGCGGAGATGGATGGTTGGGCTTTGGTAGCAGTGGCCGAGCTGCTCTGCCCGCTGGAGGGGGGCTGAGGGGCCGCTGTGTCTGACGGGGATTGCTCCGGGCGTGGGGGACAGCGGTGGGAGTTCGCAGCGAGCACGAGCTGGGAGGGGGCGGAGGGGGCTGCTGCCAGAAAGCAGCCGCCTGTGTGGGTAAATGCTGTAATTAACGCGCTCATTAGCGCTGCCGGTGAGAGCCTGTGATGGATCGTGGCAGCACAGAGCTGCGGGCACGGCGGTGCTGATGAATGGGCGTCTCTGCTGGAGAGGTCGAGTCCCCTCCCTGCTCCCCTCGGGTGGCCAGGGCCCCCCACGCTACCCCCACCCCACACGGCGTGTGGAGCCACAGCCCCGCACAGGGAGAGCTGCTGGGGAGGGAGGAGAGAGTCCTGGCCGCTGTCTGCACCAGGGTGGTACCAGCTGTTCTTGGGGCTGCCCGAGGCCCCGGCCAGAGGGATCCAGCCTGACCTGTCCCCACTCTCCCATGCCAGGTCCGGTGACAAACGCCTTCATCGTGCTGGCCCCTGCCAACATGTTCAACCCCGACGGGAAGCCCAGCATGCCCCTGCCCAAGTTCAGCAGACACCTGCATGGCACCGAGAGCAGCGACGAGCCGGGCGCTGAGGGGGTGACGCTGCGCCTGGGGCTGCACCAGCAGGTACTGGGGGCGAGTGGGTGGTCAGGGAGGGGGGATGGACATCAGGGAGGGGTTGTGCCAGAGCAAAGCTTCTCCTCCAGCTGGAGAAACCCTGTTCCTGCTCCCTCCCACTCCTTCCCCGTCCTGGCTGCTGCAGTCATTTGTCCTCCCAGCCCTGTGCTGCAGCGTGGGCTGGTTGTGCTGTCCCCCCACTTCCTCAGTCCCGGCATGGCCATCCCCAGGGAGGAGGGTCCCACACCATCGGTGTCCTGTCCATCCTGACCTCTCCAGTGGTGGTCTCACAGCTTCTCCCCTCTGCCAGCATCTGTCCCTAGGCAAGTGACAGTGACAGTCCTGCCACTGCTGATGGATGAGCTCCCTGTTGGGGAAGTGGCAGCAGGCCATGAGGGGCTGTTTGTCTGGCAGAGGGGACAGCAGGATCACCCTGAGTCCCTCCCATGGGGAACCCTGCCCAGGGCCATTAGGAGAAGGTCCATGTCTGCTCTGCCAACCCCTCTTGTCTGGTCCCTGCAGGAGCCTGGGCAGAGCTACCTAGAGAAGGCAGAGAGGATGTACTCGCAGATGTACTCAACGAGGGAAAAGGTAAGAGCTGCTCCCAGGCTGGGAATCGGGTACAGACCCCTTGGGGGAGTCCTTGTCAGCTGATCTGACTCATGGGGCAAGTCAGGAGTGGGGGGAAGAGCCCTGGAATCTGCTGGTGATGAGCAGAAGGCACTGCGGCTTGAGGAGGAGGAGGGAAAGGACTGTAGGGCTTGGGGTTTCCTGTTGTGGATGGAGCAGCAGCCTCCACCTGCCAGAGCTGAGACCCTGATGCTTGCCTGTTGTGTTTTCCTGTCACAGAACCTGGTGGGAGACCAGGAGCACCTGACGATCCAGGTGAGCGAGCTGGAGGAGGAGGTGAGCAACCTCCGGAAAATCAACAAGGACCTCTTTAACTTCTCCGCTCGCATCATCACCAAGCCAGCCAAGTGAAGAGGCTCCCCCCGCCCTCGCACCCCTCCACCTCTCCCTGCCCGCCCTCGGGCGCCTGCCCAGCCGGCTGCGAGCACACCCGGCTCACCTCCCCGCTGACCCGGCACACGCTGCCGCGTTCGCCCCCTGGGGGACACGGGACTGAGACCAGCACGGGGGCCGCGGGCAGGACAGCACAGGGACCGTGTTCACCCCGACTCGGGGCCGGGGAGCACTCGGGGGGCACTTGGGTGGCCGCTGTGGGAGAGCTCAGGATGCAGCTCCTGCTCATTCCCCGTCTCTTCCCCTGCCCCTTTTTTTTTTCGTTTGTTTCTTTTTGTTACTTGACCCTGCAGTGCAGATAGAAAAGTGTTTTTCTCTCAATACCGTTTTGAGATTGGATTTTGGAGACCCCCTTCTGCCCGCCCTGCCCTGGGGATCACTGCTCGGTGCTGCTGGACCCCGCTCAGTGGGACCCTGCACTCGGACAGCAGGGGCTGAGGGGCTCCTGCTCTGGGGGTGCCCAGGGCAGTGGGGGGGCTGCTGAGACAGGTGAGGGGTCCCTGGGTACCTGGGCTGAGGATGGGGCTCCCACCCCGTCTGGCAGGGAGGGCCTTGGGGGAGTCCCTGGGCCCGGAGTGCAGGTGGTGGTTTTGGGGCATGGGGTCACTCTGGGGAGGGGCAGGGGGGCCAGCAAGGTGCTATTTCCAATCTCGTCAGTTGACAATTTATATATATTTGGATCCAACAACTCTGTTTTCACGGTGTTTGGGGACTCGGCCTTTTGTATTATCACAGCATGGCAGCGGGGGTTGTGGGTTTTGTTTAGGTTTATTTTTTACATAAAAGATTTGTTTTTATAGTGAAAGATGCCCGAGTTTGTCTCTTTTAAGTTGCCTTGGGTTGCCACAGACCTTGACCACCCACCACTGTGTCCCTGGGGCTGCCCACCAGGAGCAGGGAAGCAATCTCTCATCCACAAGCTGTCCAGCTGCCTTCATCCCAGAGGTCCCTCCTTGTCCCTACAGGGTGTTGAGGTGTCCCATGGCCATCCCTCTGTGCCCCCCTCACCCTGTTCAATACACCAGACCCAAGTGCAGATGATTTAAAGTGCACTTTAAAACCAGAGCATCCGTGTGGCCCCAGCTCCTGCCAGCTCCCCAGAAAATGCTTTTAGCTTAATCACCCGAGTCCATTCCTTTCCCTTCCTCTCCTGCTCCTCATCTTCCTCCTGATGCTTTGGATCGACATTCTTCAGCTGCAGCAAGGAGCATCATCCTGAGCCAGGGGCTGCGGTGGGGGCAGAGGTGGGACCATGTCCCTGCTGCAGGGAGCCCCCTGAGATCCCCAGGGATACAGCCCCTAACCAAGTCCAGACCCCAGTGCTCCCTCCCAGTCATCCCCCACTCCCAGTACCCCCAGTTGGGTTTCTGTTAGAGTGCTGCACTTGGGCAGAGCAGAAGGGAGGATGAGGCTTCCCAGACAGCCCCTGCTGTGCTGTGCCCAGCCTTTGGAGGGGCTGTTTTATACCAAGATTCTGTTGCTCCCCCTCCCCAACTCCTGCTGTGCTGCCCTTGTCCCTACAGGAAAGAGATGCTGGGGGTCCTGTTGTCAGGATCCCACTCCGGAGGAGACCAGCACCCCCTGATCCTCCATACCCTGGCAGGATTGGCTCTGGCTCCCCCCCCTCTCTGGTCCAGCTCCGCAGGGGAATTCATTAGCTGTGACTCATTACATTTGTCCGTGGATCGATACTTTTTGCCAGATGGTTTTTGGCTCCATCCTTCACTTTTCCTTATTAATTTTGTGCGGCTTCAGCCCCGGTCGCTGCTGTTTGTGCTGCCGGGGGTGCAGATCCCTGGTGAGGATGAGGAGGGTGACCCCGTGTCCCCCCATTCAGTGGAGGAAGGCTGCACCTCTGCTGCCCTTCGCCCCTTCCCCACTCAGCGGGACGAGTCCCTCGGCCCTGGAACCCCCCACCGGCCTCGGGACCCCCGGATTTTGAGGCTGTGTCTAGGATCGTGGAGGAACAGAGGGATGGGGAGGGGAGGGGGCTTTACCGGGACGGCGAGAACAGTTTGCGGCTCCGACCCCGGCTCAGGGACCGCCCCGAGGCTTTCCCCGGGCTGGAGGAGGAGGAGGAAGAAGAGGAGGAGGAAGGTCCCGGTAGTCCAAAGGCGGCCGGGACCACCCCGTGAACAGCGGTGGTCCCTGTGCCGGGGGATTCCACGGTCACAGCCCTCGGACGGCAGCACAGAGCGGGTGGGGGCCCCCTTTTCTGCGGGGTGCGGCGAGAGGGGGACCCGCGTCGCGCGTGGGCGTGGACGGGGCGGCTGCGGGCGGGTCCGGCGCTGCGTGGGCCGGGTCCGGAGTGACCCACCGCGCACCGGGGGCTGCGGGGGCTCGGTGGGACCCGTCCGGTCCCTGCCCGCAGCCGGGGTCCGCCCCGGAGCCGCCCCCGGCGGAGCGCAGAGCGGCGGGGCCGGTGCGGGGCCGGTGCGGGGCGCATGGAGGGGCTGCGGGCGCTCTGGCTGTTGACGGCGGCGCTGGGGGCGGCTGGGGGACACCCGCATCCCTGCCGCGTCCCGGCCCCCCCCGGCCCCAGCCCCGGCCCCGGTCCCGGTCCCGGTCCCGGTCCCGGTCCCGGTCCCACCGTGCGCCTTGGGGCGCTGCTGCCGCCCGCGCCCTCCCGCGCCCGGCTCCGCGCCGCGCTGGCCCGAGCCGCCGGTACCGGCCCCGGGGGAGACCCCGAGGGGGCGGCGCTGCCCCACAACCTCAGCCTGGAGGTGGTGGGGGGCGGCCCGGCAGCGAGGGACCCCGGCTCGCTGGCGCGGTGGCTGTGCGGGGCGCTGGCGGGGCGCGGCGTGGCCGCCGTCCTGGCTCTGCCCCGCTCTCGCCGGGAGCTGCTCCAGCTCGACTTCCTCGCCGCCGCCCTCCAGGTCCCCTTCGTCAGCATCCTGGACACCCGTGGGCCGCTGCCCTTCCGAGCGCAGGTGAGACCCGCAGCGCCTGCACCGCACCCGCCCCGGCACCGGCACCCGCAGCTCCCCGGCCCCGCTCCCGTCCCCGCTCGCAGGCTCCGTCCGTGCTCCTGTCCTGATCCCCGTCTCGGCTCCATACCGCCTCTATCCCGCGGGTCCAGCTCCCGGCTCGGTCCTGCCTCTGATCCCTATCCCGGCTCCGATCCCAGCTCCAGTTCCGAATCTATCCCAACCCCTTTTCCTTGCTGCATCCCGACTCCCTCCCGGGTCCCTCCCGGCTCTCTCGTCCCTCCATCTTGTCTCTCACCCCGGCCCCATCCCACCCCCGTTCCCACCTCCATCCTGGCTCTACCCCAGCCTCATCCCGGGACCTGTCCTTGTTCTATCTGGCTCCCATCGCAGCTCTATCCCAACTCCCTCTTGGCCCCCATTCCAGCCCTATCCTGGCTCTATCCCAGCTCCCATCTCAGCTCCTCCCTGGCCCCCTGCCCGGCTCTATCCCAGCCCCAATTCCTGCTCCCACTCTAAGGCAAATTCCCTGGTCCCACTGGAAGCCCCACATCCCCCAGCCCTAATCCCAACCCCGCTCTGGCTCCAGAAGGACCTCTGGGACATGTCCTGGCAGTGAATCCCAGACAGGGAGTGGGCAGGGGGTGGGCAGGGAGCATCTTCAGGGTGGAAGGGCCCATGTCTGGTGCTGCCTTTGGGCTCTTCCCGCGGGCAGGGGCACAGTCACGATCCCTGTGTGTCGGCAGAGCCCCTTCCACTTCCACATGGACCGGCAGAGCTCACTGGAAACTCTGGTGGACGTGCTGGTGAGCGTCCTGCAGGCCAGTGACTGGCAGGAGACCAGCCTGGTGCTCTGCCACCCCTGGGACGTCACCGGCTTCCTCAACCTCTGGACCCAACGCTCCCAGCTCCTCCTCCGCACCATCCTGGACCTGGGCTACCTGGATGAGCCCAGGGCCACCCGCTACCTGCAGCAGCACAGGGAGCGTGTCAGGACCCTCTCCAGCCCTGTGCTGGTGCTGGGCTGCGACCTGCACCGTGCTCGGCTCGTCTTCCAGGCAGCCGAGGAGGTGGGGCTGCCACCACAGGAATTCCACTGGATGCTGGGCTCCCCACTCAGCGCCAGCGAGCTGCAGACCGAGGGGCTGCCCCCGGGGCTGCTGGCCTTTGGCGAGCTCAGCCGGCCGCCGCTGGAGCTCCTGGTGCAGGATGCAGTGGGACTGGTGTCCCGAGCCATCGCCCACGCTGCCCACGGCCGCCCTGACCCCGCGCTGCTGCAGACCACGAGCAACTGCAAGGAGAGGCACCTGGCAAGTGGCGAGTCCCCAGGGCTCTTCCTCGCCAGGTAAGGGGGGGTACTGGGGATGCCCCCTTCCCCCTGTCCCAGCTCTTTGGTGTTGGGGTGTGTGGGGGAGGCTGTGCCTCAGCCCCGGGATGGGGTGAGGGCAGAGCCAGGTGACCCCTGGGCTCAATGCAGTGCCCGGCGCTGTCCCCAGCATGTGCAGTGGCTGCCATGGGGCTCAGCCCCCCCAGGACACGGTTTGTGCTGCACAGGGGGGGACGTGTCACTTCAGATCTCCCTAATGCTGCTTGAGCACCATCACTCTATAAATATTAATTACACTTGGCCCTGGCAGCGCAGCAAGCTGCGGGGCAGCACAGCGGGGCCGGATCCTGCTGCTCCTCCCTGACCTTGTCCCTGTCTGAGTCAGGCACATCCAGCTCTCGGCCCTCATCCCTTGATCCCAGCTGACCTGGGATGCTGGAGCTGTGACACCCTCCCTTTGGCAGGTTCCTGGCCAACACATCCTTCCACGGTCAGACAGGGCTGCTGCGTGTGGAGAACACGGTGCTGGTGAGGCCGGAGCAGCAGTTCCACATCTGGAGCCTGCGTCGGGACTCGCGGGGGGACCCCACCTGGGTGACAGTGGGCACCTGGAGCCACGGCAAGCTGGAGCTGGAGGAGGGCACGTGGCAGAGCCAGCGGCAGCGCAAGAGCCCCGGCGAGGCGGCCGGGGAGACCCGCACCCGGCTGCGGGTGGTGACCCTGGTGGAGCACCCCTTTGTCTTCACCAGGGAGGTGGATGAGGATGGGAACTGCCCGGCCGGGCAGCTGTGCCTGGACCCTGGCACCAACAACTCAGCAGTGCTGGACACCCTCTTTGAGGAGCTCGGTGCTGGAAATGGCTCCGTGCCACGGGCGTACAAGAAGTGCTGCTACGGGTACTGCATCGACCTGCTGGAGAAGCTGGCCGAGGACATGGCCTTTGACTTTGAGCTCTACATTGTGGGCGATGGGAAATACGGGGCCTGGAAGAACGGGCGCTGGACGGGACTGGTGGGGGACCTGCTCAGTGGCACGGCCCACATGGCCGTCACCTCCTTCAGCATCAACTCAGCGCGGAGCAAAGTCATCGACTTCACCAGCCCCTTCTTCTCCACCAGCCTGGGCATCCTGGTGAGGACCAAGGACACGGCGTCGCCCATTGGAGCTTTCATGTGGCCCCTGCACTGGACCATGTGGGTGGGCATCTTTGTGGCGCTGCACATGATGGCACTTTTCCTCACCCTCTACGAGTGGAAGAGCCCCTATGGCATGACCCCCCACGGCCGCAACCGCATGAAGATCTTCTCCTACTCCTCAGCCCTCAACCTGTGCTATGCCATCCTCTTTGGGCGCACTGTCTCCAGCAAGACGCCCAAGTGCTGCACTGGGCGCTTCCTCATGAACCTCTGGGCCATCTTCTGCCTCCTGGTGCTCTCCAGCTACACAGCCAACCTGGCAGCCGTCATGGTGGGGGACAAAACCTTTGAGGAGCTCTCGGGCATCCACGACCCAAAGGTGGGTGAGTGCCTGGGTGCTTCAGATGGGGCTATAAGACAGGGCTGAGGTCCTGGGAAAGGGGTGAGGGGGGTTGCATCCTTCCTTCTGCACCTTCCCTGCTGGGATGAATGTGAAAGGTCTCTCCAGCCCCAGTCTTGCAGCATGACCCCTTCCAAGATTGGGGAGGGGGTTTTTGAGACCCCCATATAGCTCTGTGACCCCCTGTACCCTGGTGTTTAATCCTGGCCTCAGCCCCAGGGCAGGGAGGTGTGGGCTGGGTTCATGCTGAGGCTGACCCTGGGGCAGCTCTTTGCAAAACGTCCCCAAGAGCTGCTGCACCTCCACAGACTACCCAGGCGCCCCTACCTGGAGCCCAGGCCTGGGGATGCACCCCAAGAGAGTGGGGACACGTCCCTGGACCAGGGATGCTGATGCTCTGGTGCCTCCTTCCAGCTGCATCACCCCTCGCAGGGCTTCCGCTTCGGCACCGTGTGGGAGAGCAGCGCCGAGGAGTACATCAAGAAGAGCTTCCCTGAGATGCACGAGTACATGCGGCGCTACAACGTCCCCACCACCCCCGACGGTGTCACCATGCTCAAGTGAGGAGCAGGGAGGGCATGGGGGGGTCCCTCCCACCTTTTACCCCTCCCCGGGCAGCTTTTTCCCCCTCCCTGCAGCCTGTGCACCACCCCACCCCACACACACACGAGCCCTTCCACCCCTGGGAGGGGCATCAGGTCGGGGGGAGGATGCTGGGAAAGAGGGGGGCAATCCCTCCCTGAGCTTCCCCCTGTGGTGGTGCAGGACGGAGCCCCCCAAACTCAACGCCTTCATCATGGACAAGTCGCTGCTGGACTACGAGGTCTCCATCGACTCGGACTGCAAACTGCTCACCGTGGGCAAACCCTTCGCCATCGAAGGTTTGGGGGGTGCTGCGGTGGGGAGGGGGCTCCTGTGTGTGTGTAGGTGTGTGCATGTATGTACACACGTGTGCTCTGGCTGGCGTTGTGCCCTGCCACGACCACGCAGGGTGGAGAGGTGCCCTCTTTGTGGTGGGCACTGGGGGCTGTACCCTCTGTCCCAGCACTGCCGCTCTCTCCCCCTTCACTGGGGCCAGGCTATGGCATCGGCCTCCCCCAGAACTCGCCGCTGACCTCCAACATCTCTGAGTTCATCAGCCGCTACAAATCCTCGGGGTTCATCGACCTCTTGCATGACAAATGGTACAAGATGGTGCCCTGCGGGAAGCGCGTCTTCGCTGTCACCGAGGTGCGGCGGCCAGCCCTTGGCTGGGGGGGCTCTGGGGTCTGACACACCGCCCCCCTCAGCCCAGCCCACGCGCCCTGCTCCCCACAGACCCTGCAGATGGGCATCTACCACTTCTCGGGGCTGTTTGTGCTGCTGTGCATCGGGCTGAGTGGCTCGCTGCTCACCTCGCTGGGCGAGCACGTTTTCTACCGCCTCGTCCTGCCCCGCATCCGGCGCAAGAAGAAGTTCAACTACTGGCTGCACACGAGCCAGGTGGGACCAGAGGGAAGGGGCTTACCCAGCAGCCCAAAGACCCCTGGCCCCATGTGGCTGCTCCCTCTCAGCAGCACCACCTCTGCCCTCCTCCTACCGTGGACCATCAACCCCCAGATAACCCCTAGACTATCACCCCTGGACTGTCACCCCCTCAGTTAACCCCAAAAACATCACCTCACTTATCACTCTTCCCTTGTTGCCCACAGAAAATCCATCGGGCTCTGAACATGGGCACGGAGGAGCGGAAGAGCCAGCAGCTGAATTTGGAGCAGAGGTACAGCCGGGGCTGAGAGCCTGCCTCACCCTCCTCCTCCTCCTCTCTGTTGACACCTACCAGCTCGGGGGGACACAGAGGGACCCCACAGCTGCCAGATCCCAGCTCGGCCCTTCCACCCTTCCCACACAGGGGCGAGCCGAGGCCAGCACCAGCCGCAGCACAGCCCTGGAGCGCCCTGCGGAAGGAGGCACGGCGGGTGCGATTCCAGCTGGACAAAGCCCCCCCCGAGGGCGAGGGGTCCCCACGGCACCCCGGGAATGGGCGGGCACCACAGCCCCCAGACAGGGCAGCCAGTGAGAGCGAGCTCCGGGAGCTGGAGGAGAAGATCCAGGAGATGCGGGACCAGCTGCGCGCGGCGCTGCTGAGGAAGAGCGAGCTGGTGGCCGTGCTGGGCACGGCAAAGGGCGGCCGGGCACTGCCCGCCCTGCTGGCCCCCCAAGAACCCCGGGAGGAGAGGTGAGGTGGGAGGCAGGGACCCCCCAAAACAGGGCAGAGCACCTGCTCCACCAGCTCGGAGCAGGAGTGCAGAGGAGGGATAGAGGGGAAAAGGGAGAGGTGGTCCTGGGGCTGTTCCAGCTCTGGGGCCGTCCCAGCTCTGGGGCCCTTCATCTCTTCCTTCCCTGTTTCCAGGTGGGGCTCTGAAGGGCCAGGGGATTCTTTTTTTGGGAGGGTTGAGATGGGGTGAGAGATCCCTGCAGTGCCCAAAGCTCAACCCCACAGCCCCACTCTGGTTTTACACCGTGCAAATAAAGATGACAAAGGAAGATGAAGTCTGCTTTTCGTCTTCCAGCTGCATCCTGAATGAAGCCACGTGTGGCCTGAGGGTAACCCTTCCCCTTCCTCCTCCACAGGCCCAGCTCAACCCCACAGCAGGACGGCAGCGATTAGGAGGAGGAACAGAAAGGTCCCCCACGGATGGGACAGCAGGACAGGCCGGGACTGAAACCTCCCTCTGGAGAGGCAGCTCCAGGGCAGCCAAGCCGGGCTGATCCCAGAGGCACCGCAAAGCAGAACCGGAGTCTCCCTCGGGCAGAGGGTGAGGGATGGAGGTGCCACACAGGGAGCACGACAGGCTGTGGCTCAGTGTTCCCCTTGCTCCTGAGGACCTGGACTAATTCCCCATCCCACAGCAGGC